>JAFIDM010001028.1:2828347-2849628 GCA_023159025.1 Thereuonema tuberculata
GGTAAGTTAGGCATCGTCAGGTTGCAGTATTCAGCCGTTGCAGTTATGGTACAGTTAGGATAAGTTAGGCATCGTTAGGTTACAGTATTCACCCGTTCCAGTTATGGTATGGTTAGGATAAGTTAGGCATCGTTAGGTTACAGAATTCACCCGTTCCGGTTATGGTATGGTTAGGATAAGTTAGGCATCGTTAGGTTACAGAATTCACACGTTCCAGTTTTGGTATGGTTAGGATAAGTGATGCATCGTGAGCTGCTTCTATTGTTAACTTTCGAAAAAACCCGTCCACCAAATAAACCAAATTGCTCTTACATCCAAAAGCAACTTTCTGCACCGAAAGTTTACACATTCCACATCAGCGGAAGTTCAAACATCCCTCATCAATTTCCGGTTCCAGCTTTTGAAAATAGTTTCAAAACGGCCATGTTTCATAACGAAACAAAAAAAACCGGTACCGTAGAGTGCAGTTTTACCACAGATATATCCTGCAGCTGACGATGTCTCACTTCAGCTAACCGAAACATAACTGCAACGGATGAATCCTGGGACCAGACGATGCCTAACTTACAAGTAACCGTACCATAAGTGCAACGGGTAAATACTGTAACCTAACGATGCATAAGTTACAACTAACTGAAACATAACTGCAACGGATGAATCCATCAACTGATGAAACTAAGTAGGTGTACCTCATGTGGCGATCTCGTTGGTTTGTGGCCGATATACTTGAATGATACCATGCAAGATATTTTGGAACATTGCTTTGTAGTTCTCATTAGTCTGTCTCCACCACATAACTTCGGCCAAATATCCGTTGAAGTCACCAAGAAAAACGTAATTCCTTCGGATGCCTAAATATCAATTCAAAACATGCCGCCATACGTCTTCAGAACACTAGAAAAAACGTGGACATCACGTGATGTATCCTCGCGCGATATCGTATGCCGGAAGGAGTAAGACGCCCGGCAGCGCTGTATCCTTACCAGACTTTCTATTGACTTATACCAGATTCTTCATTTTATCCTAATTGTTTACAAAAGATGTTTTTCTTTAGTTATAATTATTGTTTTGTGTAACGATATATAGAAAAAGGAAAAAAATTTAAATATTTTTGACTTTAAGAATAAAAATGAAGATTAAAAAAAATCGTGGTATAAAGATTCTTATGGCTGAGTGCACCAAGCTTCAATTAACTTTGATGACTGCAGTGTAGATGTAGCTAAAATTAGTGGGGGGGTGCTGCTCCAGAAAAATTTTAGCCTTTGTTTTAAAATTGTGTGAAAGGAAAGAAACATGTATAAAAAGAAATTTATCAAGTTTCTGAATAAATTTTCTTTTTATACCTGTTTGTTTCTTTTCACGCAATTTTAAAACAAAGGCTAAGATTTTTCTGGAGCAGCACCCCTCCACTAATTTTAGCTCCGTCCAGACTGCAGCCATCAAAGTTAATTGAAGCTTGGTGCACTCAGCTTAGTCTCTCCTTTATGTTCTGTTATGTCCTTTCAGATGTTAATTCCTTGTAAAAGATTGAGATCAATTTTTATGAAAACAAATAAAGTCATCAAAGCTTTTCGATTTATTTTTAAATTGTCAAATCTGATGAACACAAACAGAAGAAATGTTTCTTGTATGAAGAAATATTTAATGTAAGACTAAAGCAAATAAAAATAAACCCATACATATAATAACTATAAAAAGAATTAATAAAAGAATACATTGATTCTTAGTCAAAGAAACTTCCTTCTGAGACCCTGGAGGCAAAACACATTGATTCCAAGAATAAGGTAAGTAATAAGTAGAAATTTTGCTTATTAAAAGAAATATTAAATTCGCAATATTTACTTAAATTGTAGTTGTGGCTTAATTACGATTATATTAAAGCTTGCAGGGAAATTAAACGGAGTAAAAAGCAGAATAATGTATAGGATCCATCAAATAAGTCGTTCCTTTGGTTGGGATAGAAACATCCGAACTTCCTTATTATTTCAACAACAAGAATTCATCTTCTTCCCTTCCTCTTACAAATAGATTATCTATATCTAGAATTTGTTTTAAATTAACAGATAGAATAAGGATTAAAAGTAGGAATTCTTTCATAAATCAAAGTTGATGAGCAAAAGTGCAAAACGAATTGTATGATAATCAAATAACGAAATACAAATCGAAGGTCATTGTAAAGGTTGTTATTGAAAATGAAAACTCTAAGTTAGAGGCACAATAGATTTATGCTAAAATAAAAAAAAATTCTGTATATAGTTTTTAAATTTGTTTTGTATTTGGGTGATCAATAAAAGTCAAAACCATGTATTTGAAAAGAAAAGAAAGCGATTCGTTTGGTTTAAGGAGAAAACAATCTCTGAAGGGTTCTTTCAGTAAAATAAGGTTTTATTATAAATTGGAGTTTCTCAGTGTGGATCCCCTTCGCCCTCCGTCAGTCAATGAAATCACTTCATCTTTGCTTTGTTTTGTTTTGAAAATTACATCAGATATTTTAGCAACGAAATCAAACAACATTAAACTTATATAAATTGGTTGAAAACTAAATAAAAAGCAAAAGCTAACATTTTATTCTGTCAATTAATAGGAATTAAAATTATTATAAAAGTAATTGATTATTTTTTAATATTTTCATTATCTTTTAAATTTTGAAATTATTAAAATAATTATCTTCAATAATTATTTATTTTGTTAAAGATTTAACAAAATACTTTATACTTTATAATAACCCTTCAGTTCCAAATTAAAATTAAAAAAAAATAATTAATACATAGTGAAATTCTCTTACCATACAAAGCCGGATATAAAGCATAAGGATCCGCTATATAAAGAAACAAGAAATTTATAAATTTTAATTATTTCATATTGTAAAAGAAAGTTTATACTGTTTGTTTGTTTGTTTGTTTGTTTGTTTTTTCTATACTAGTGTTCAAAAGTAAAGCAAGAAGTGGAAAAATGTTCATATCTACTAACTGAAATAAAAGTACAAAATGATGCATAAAAGCCTCTGCATAAAACCCTCTGAACAGTGACCTGTTCATTTCTAGGAGGAATCGAGGCTGGACATGAATGAGAAATGGATAAACGTGGAAATAGCTAATATCATGTGTTACCTAGAAAACAGATCTCCGAAGACATCGTTGGACAATATCCGCATGGTTAAGGCTGTCTACTATTTTTACTCTCAGGATGTCATATGACACAAAGAGCACAGTGTTGGCTGCAGATTTCTCTGCGTCCGACAAACTCTGTTTCAAAAGTTTCATAAGAGTCATTCAACTCAAGAAGATGAGCTGTTTGAAATGCATTTCACGTGAACTTGAACTTGACTGAAAAACGTCACTCATAGATATTTTCCATGAGAAAGAATATCTGTCTAAAGTCTGCTGCGCCACTGATTTGGGCATCGTCGTGACCAGATGAATTGAACGCACAGCTATGAAATATTTGAAACCAATCAGTGAAAAATTTTCTACAAGCCTTAAATCCTTCCTGTTTAGGAAATGTTGACCGCAAGGTGATAATTTTCCATGACAAGCGCTTAGAAGCTGTTCTTGAAGGGTTCTTCTTCTTTAGTCCTTTGCTGGTGATTGGGGTGCAGTATTATCTCGCAGCCAATACGCTGCTGTATGTGCCACAGGATTCGATGAATTATTCGCAACATCCATCCACTTTTTACGATCAGTGGCGATGTTTTTAGCCGCGTCTAAAGTTTGTCGTTGATTTTTAATATCCTCATCAATTTGTTTAAGCCATGTTTTCTTTCGGGCTTTTTGATGAACTTTCCAGTTTGCCGCCAAAGAAGACTGTAAGGGAGTCTCGTGTTATTCATTCTGCAAACATGGCCAAACCAGCATAGTCTGCGTTTCTGGATATAGTCACAGATAGTTTGTTGGTGATCACACCATCCACGAATTGTTTCGTTTCGGTGATGATAGATATGCCTAGGATCTGCCTTAGGCACCGCATTTGAAAGACTTCCAATTTATTAATGTCCTGTTTCAGTAAAATCCACGTTTCCGATGCATATAGAAGGATCGGTAGAATTAATGTCCTGAATAGTTTAGGTTTTAATAGCGATATTGGCTATTCAGGGTTACAAGGACTATCGACTGGAAAGTCTTCTCTGAGTCATCTCGCAGACATCTAATGTTAATCTCAGCCACGGTCACGCTTCGGTCATAGAGAAAGAAAAGCGTTTCCTTCACAGCCAGCGAACTTCTGCCTTGTTTTGATCGTTTAAAAATTACCTACGGAAGACAACAATCTTTCGTATCGAATGACCAAACACATCACTAGAATTCACGTCAGATAGTTTGGGAGACTCGGATTGCAGATCAAAATTCACCTCTCATTAGCCTCCAGAAGCTCCTCGGCTTTTACAGAATTAGTGATTAATTCAAAAAAACTTCAGAGACAATCTTCTTGGCAACATAAATCGTTCACGTCGAACCTACATTTTGGCCGAGGACACCACTATTAAAAACACACTATTAAAAAAATGTCATCATTGAAGTATTGAATGACAATTGTGCCAATTAATAATTTTCGTTATGGATTATATAATAGTTAACAGAATTTTCTCTTCTATCAGTCATTATTGGACTTCTTTCCGGCAACCTGACTCCACACATTCATTAATTGATTTTCAATTTTGATGATTTTTTTTTTATTGCTTAACTCAGAATATTCCAATGTATTTTTAAATCTTTTGAAATCTATTATTAGTTCCAAATAGTAAGAAAAAAAAACCTAGACTAATTCACACGATATTAAAAATTTCATTATTACAGTTAGTTTCAGTGATTTTTTTTTTATATTTTATTGGTTGTAAAAGTAATTAAAATCTAATCATGAGACCTTAATATCTTATTCTGAATTAAAAATTGTAAAACAAATTTTAAATTATTTTACTAAAACCGTTTAGTAAAAATGCTACCGATACATGTTTTAAATAATAAGTACAAACGAATACTGAAATTAAAATAATATAAGCAATAGGATTAAAACGTGTTCGGAATTTGAATTTTAGTTAGAATATATCATGATAAATACGTATTACTGTTATAGTTTTTGCTGTAGCTTTATTTTGGGTTTTTATTGACCTTACATTTAAGTCGCAAAAGTATTAAAATTAATTATAAACCAACCTCTAAAATTTCAACTTTCTGGGATTTTTATTTAAAATTGGAATGATCACAGATAGACAGACATGTTTACTTTGATTTCAAATTTACGTTTTTTCCTTTTATTTCTGCAATGCGTAGTAAGTGTTGTTGTAGATATTAGACCAATAACACGTTGCGCCAATCAAATGCAGATACGAAAACAATTCATCACAATGTTTCCCATCCATTTTTATTTCACTTATTTAATTCCCGACAACGATGTTGGACGTTGATGCAAATACTTCCTCAAACTATAGATTTTATGAACTAAAACGTATTCAGTATAAAATTAAAATCTTGTAGTTCAACAATTTCTGTTGTAAGAAACCTATAAATTTTTCGAAAAACCATCCATTTCGAAAAACTTCGTTGCATTTCAAACATTTTATACAATTTTATTTTTAAGATTTTAATAATAGGTTTGAATATTAGAAACGTTAGATTCTAAAATATTTTTTATTATGCAAATTTACAACTTTTTTTTAATTGTAGAATTGCATTATGAAGCTGATTTGTTTGTCTTTCAACGTTTTCTTGCGAAACTATTCGATGTAACACTAAACTATCCAGGTTTAATATTCAATCATACTTTATAGATATTAACCCAATACGAAATAACTTCATTTCTCGATAATTTCACGCCTCTTAAGGACAATTTTTTTTTTAATTATTCCATTAATTCTATTATTTATTTTTTACATGAATATATTAATTTAGTAATTAAAATGATTTCTTAAGCAACTCACCGGGATGATGGTAAAGTTTGGCATGAGAATCAGCAACATCTGGAAAAAGGAAAGTTTTTCCAAAAATCAAAAATTTATTGTTATACGTATAGACATCCATTCGACTTTACTCCTTTTAACATCTTCAAATATTCCACAATATTTCCTTTCCTTAAACTGGAAACTTCATCAGGTTCTGAGGACAGGAAAAAACTTTTCCTTTTCCTCTTAAAAAAATAGAAGATATTAAAAGTAGTCTATGGTCGACTGGATGTCTATACAACATATTACTTAGAAATATTTTAGAAGTTATGAAGTATCAAAACTTATTGAATTAAAAGATTAAAATAAAAATGAAGAAATTATAAATATAAAATAAATAATCGAGTTATTAATTAAACATTTTCATTTAAGATATTCTGGTTTTAAAACTTTCTTTCTAAAACAAATTTGAAAGTCAATTGTTTGTATAAGTTTTGTTTTAGTAAAGAGTGCAATATGAAGCTCACCATTATTTATTTTCAGTAATTGTTGCATTAATAATAGTCATCAGTAAATGACAAATAATAGAACAGCATTATAAGGTGAAACAGAGATCATCCTGTGGATAACAGTAAAGATGCAAAGATCAAATAATAAACAAACAATGTATATCGAAGTGAAAATTCAATGGAATGATCAATTGAAAGCAAGAGTATGTTGCTTAGTAATTGATACGATTGTTTTTTCCTTTCTGGTGGAATACAAAATATTCGTGTTGGGAGATGGCAATCGATATACACGAAGGATGGACGATTCATCTAAAATGATAAGTTCCGTCTATCTAAGACAGATAAGGAATATTTACTGTAATACTATATAGAATAGTGTTTATTGAAGATACTTGAAAACTGTGTAATGCTAATACTGCAGACGTCAAGTAACGAATCCGATAAGCCTAGTTGACAAGATGCCAAGCGCCATATTGAAATGGAACAGGAATTGTTCTGTTACTTGGTGAAAAGGTTTCGTCAACGAAAGTAAACGGGACAGGATGTACTTGCCAGATGAATAATGGATCTTTAATTAAGGATAAAAAGAAGTAAGTTATTTATGTCTTCTTTTATTTCCCTAAAGGCTAGAGACCTCGAAAGATCTAAAAGTACATGTAGACAAGTTTGTCCAAGGAAAGGAATTAATAGGAATATTTATTATACACTACAGCAAGTAATATAACTAATAGCAGGGATTAATACATTAGAGTTAAAAGTGAAAGGAACTTGTGAATAAGTGTTGAAGAATTAATAGACATTTATCAACAGTCGTACTTAATTGAATTTTTTGTGTTAGTCAAGATATTAACAGTTATTGATAATAGATTATCTTCTATTGCTGTGACCTATTTCAGGAAAATAACTCTGTTAGGGCTAAGAACATGCTAATGTGTAAATGAGACTTTGAACAAATTATTAAAAGAACTTTTCTGTTAATGCCATTGTTTTACAGGCGTTACGTGGATGCGGTTGAAAGAAGTTAATTGTGTAATTAGTAAAAGGAATATATATTAATAGTGTAATAAATGATGTTATTTGTGTTAATCGTTTATAAGATTTGTTGTTGATAAGTTATCTGGATTTTAGTAACTATCTGCTTACTTTACTACTTATAAGTATCGTGAACATTATCTGCTTATCGCATAAATATCGCATAAATATTATTGATGTTTTATTTTATTAAACATCTGCTTACCATTTAGTCGAGCTATTTGTTGCATATCTATAAGAAAGAAAAGAGGAAATTAATAATATGACAGATTCTGAAGCACCATAAACAAATGCTACCAACAAATCTTTAAATATTTTCAAAAACAGTAACGTTATTTAACAGTCACTTCACACAATAAAAATATATTTTTTTATTTGTTTTTATTTGGATGATAACTTCCTCCGAAACAAATCACGACTTACTAACATTCACCCTCAATACCTAGTTTCGAACCAATTTCTGCCTGATTGTTGAAGTCCATACAATGATTTGGATAAACTTAATCCATTACAATTCTTGTCTTTCACTATTACTTCCTTAAGGATTTCCAGATAAACATATAATTATCTATTTCGCCATTCAAATATGAACCATTTACATTACATTGATGTACCTGTACTCCACATTTATGCTTAGAGCTAGCAGTAGACGTATGACATCTAAACTAGCAGTTGGAGCAGAAGTATCTTCATAGTTAATTCCTTTTTGTTGCAGAAAACCATTGACAACAAGTCTGGCGTTATATTTGTCGACTGATCCATCAGATCCCTTCTTAATCCGAAAAATTTTGTGCTTAAAGGTTTAATGAAATCTGGGATTTCTCATTCTTTTCAAGTTCTGGGATCTTCCAAATTATCTAATTCAGCTCGAATAAAGTTTTTCCACATTATGTTTTCACTTCCTTTCACGGCTTCATCATAATTTCTAGGTATGAATTCAGTTTTTTATCTTTGGTTGACTTGGTTTATTTTTCTACTGCAAAGATTCATATAGTGTTATCTTCTTCACTTTCTTCACATGAAGTTCACTTAAATGATATAATTTCCATATTAAATATTTATCACCAAGGTAGAATAAATCTAACATAATAATTTCAGTCCTTACTTTGTTTCCACAAATTCTCCTGTCTCCCCTGAAAAATGACTTCACCAAGAACGTAGCAGGTTCGGGAGAAATGGCGCTGACCTGTCTACGAGCACATCTGGTGACCCAATGTTCGCGGAGAAACAAAGGGAGAGGGCAATAAAAGAATGCACTACAGAGGAAAGTGAAAAGAAAACAAAAACAACTTTGAGAGGCCGAAATGAGAAAGATAAATCGAGTAGGATGGATGCTATGTGATAAAAGATGTTCGAGACAGCATCTTAAAGCATCTGGAAGACACCTGTAGAAGGAAACAAAGGAATAATTTATACCAATGTTTGAGAAAATAAAGAGGATAGAAAAGTATTTCTAAAGATTTTTCTTATAAAGAATGAGGAAAATAAAGGGTAGGAATTGGAGGTAGAAGTGGCGAACCCTCGGTCCATACAGAAGACTGCATCGACTCGTTTGTCTGTAATTTGTTATTTTTACTGTATTTCTTGGATAGTTTTAATTTTTTATATCATTTTTATGTAACGCTTGAGATAGGTAGTAGGTTTATGGTACCGAAATTAATTGTATATTAATTGTAATTTTATCTGCATGAATATATATGAGAAGGGCTCTCATTATTTCAAAAGAAATTGAAGATTTTTATAAAAAGATACAAAAGGCTAACAAGAAAGCTAAAGAACACTTAAGAATTATTATGGGAGATTTTAATGCAAGAATTGGTAAATTGCAGAAAGACGAAAGTTGGTCAATTTGGAGAAAGAAATGAATGAAAAAATTGGTTACTTGAGAATCTTTACTTAATGAACTCATTCTTTCAGAAAAAGAACTACTACAAAGTGAACATGGAAAAGTATCAGGTTGGAACCCTAATATGTCGGTTGGGAATGAACGAATTCAAAAACATTTTTGAGTGGCGGGTGCAATTTTTATTATTCAAAATAGGCTCCATCTCCATCTATAAAATCTTGTCAATGCTGTCTTTAGCTATAAATTCCTTTCTTGCACAAATCTATAGTTTGGCGTTGCAGGAATCCTTCGATGTCCTTTTTGAGATCACAATCTTGGAGATATCTCTTTGCCCTTCAGAAAGTTGTTCATATGTCTGAATAGATGAAAATGTCTTGGTGAAAGATCCGGTGAATACGGCGGATCAGGCAAAATCTCAAATCCAGTTCGTGGAGTTTCTTGCGGGTTTGTTCTGCATTTTAGTGAACCAAAATGGGATCTTTTCGATTGACCAGTGTAAGCTGTATCTTTCCTATCTTCTGGTGCATTTCAATCAATTTTGACTCTTACATCTCTGCTGTAATGGTTTGTCTCCGGAGAAAAAAGTTCCCATGGATAATTCCAGGCGTGACCACTAAACAATCAAAGAATTTTTCGTTATTGAAAAGGCGGTTTAGGAGTTGCTGCTCATAGGCTACTTCTTATTCAGCTAAGATGATTAGTGCTTTCTATTGTTTTTCATTATCCACTTTTCATCGCAGGTTACAATTCTGTTCAAAAAAAGGATCTTTTTCTTCGCGAAGATGTATTGAAGAACAAATTGTGTAACGCATAGCCTTGTTTTTTCTGTGAGTTCATGGGGTACCCACTTGTCCATCTTCCGCACTTTGTCAAGTTCTTCCAGGTGGGGTGTAATATTGTTGTATGTAAAATTAAGTTCTTTCGCCTCCTCGGCTGAGACCTTTTACATGACGTCCTCTAGAAGCACGGATTTTTTGGAACCAATGTTACACTGTCCTTTTGCTTACACGGTCTTCACCGAAAACACTAGATATGTTTCCCTTCACTTCATCTGCTGATAAGCCTCGTAAGAACTTAAAACATCACTTGTCGAATATCCAATGTCTCCATATTTTGATTCAACTTGCGAAAGAGGACACAGAATACAGAAAAAATATAATGATCACGCAATACCAAATGCAGTAGAAATGATCCTTCAACCGAAGTAACTACACACCTAAAGCATGCTTTAATTATTGTCCTAGAAATAGTGATATTTGCAGGTCAACCAACCGATATTTTAGAATTTCTAACCTAATACTTCTGGAGGCCTTTCAGAGCTGGACTATAATACGGCTATCGAAAAGTAAGTTATAGAGGATTGGTTTAATCAATTTAATACAGGAAGTAATCATCGATTAGTATGATAAGCTGCACCTCAGAACATGAAGCTAGAAAGACAAAAACTAGTAAAAAATCCAAGGAAATTTATGAATTTTATGGATATAAGGGAATGTTCATCTGAATTTAAGTTACAGTTGAGAAATCGTTCCACTGCATTGCAAAACATTGCTGACTTCGACGACATCTTGAATGAATTAAATGGTAAGTTGACAGAAACATTTATTGAAATAGCTGTAACTATGCTACGGAATTGCACTTAATATTATCAGAACTTGAAAATTGGATTAAAGCTTTGAAAATTGTTTGCTTTGAAAGTTTGAAAATTGGATTAAAGCTAAACTCAAAGAAAACAAAGATTATGTTTAATAGGTTTATTAAGAGGCAACCAAGTAAAGTTGGTAATACAGAATTACAGAAGATTAGCAGGTATGTGTATCTTGGACAACAAATTAGTATGGATGGAAGCATTACGCCGGAAATTAATCGTAGAATCAAACTTACATGGTATGCCTTCGGCCGAAATACTGAAAGAAGCAATGCCACTGTACTTAAAAGAGAAAAGTTTTTAATCAGTGCACACTCTTTGACGAAAAAATCGAAGAGGAAGAAATTATCCAATTCAGACAAAATTTGCTTCGTTTAATGTATATGCACAGAAAACGATATGATAAGCATTTCGGAACAATTGGATGATTTATTGTACGGAAAGAGCTATATAAAGTGAGCAGGTCAGTAAGGCGTTGGTCCACCTCTGGCCTGGATACAAGCTGTCACCCGATGTGGCATTGATTGATATACTTGGCGTTCTGCGGAATATCTTGCCGTACGGCCTCCCATTGGCTGTCTAATTGGTCCATATTCTGGGATGATCGCAGGTGAAGTCCATCACATCACAAATGTACTCAATAGGAAGAGAGATCAGGCTGCCCAAGAAAGTGTGTCGCAACTACAAAGATAATCAATGGAGAGGCGTGCCGTGTGTGGAAGGGCGTTATCTTGTTCAAAAGTAAGCCCGGGGAGACACCAAAGCAACGGCAACACAACTGGTCGTTGAATTTCGTCAACATACCATTATGCTGTGAGGGTGCCACGGAGGGGGTCGGCTACCAAGGCGGAGGAAATGGCAACACTGTTATCGGGCAGTAAGAGTACCATTCTGATGATGTTTGGGCCGTCTTCAGACACGTCTGCGCTGGTCGTCGGATCTCATTTCAAAACGGACTCAGCACTGAAAACGATTCATCCTCATTAGCTCAATTTCATCTTGATCATGTCCGGCAATTGCTCTTGACGGTGTCTACTGCTCAGTGGAGCAATGGGCTTCGCGAGCGTAGAGTCTGCTCCTGTAGTCTCCTACGGATGGTCACGCGTTGGATGGATGATAGCGACCAATCTGGTGCTGTAACAGCTGCTCTTTCTTTCCGTTCTGTCGTCCGCTGCCCTGCTGTCGTTTAAATCTGACGTTAAAGACCCATTGCCGTATCCCTCCGACCCAAATGCCGAGCGATGTTTCTCCATCCAGCCTCATGGAATCCGATGGCACGTCTTGGTTCAAACTCCGTCATATGTCGTAGTGACCCTGAATTCGCCTGCGAAGCATTGTAAAGGCTACTTTAGACGTTCCATTTCAATAGATAATCTGTGCCCATTCGGCGGGCCATGGCGTGATAAAAATTACGTTGCTTCTGCTGCTCTAAATATAGGATTTCAAAGAGATGGCATGCCATTTCGTAGGAGTCATCTGACACCAACGCTCTTGATGGCAAATCGAAGAACTTCAAAGTATAATCGATTTCTATCTGTTTAATCAAAATTACTCATCAAAAAATTAAGTTCACGAATTCCACAGAATTTCGGCCTAAAAATTTGAATGGACGGCCGATTAAAATCTCCAAAACATATCGTCGTTGAACAGAATTAAGGAGAAATATTGAAACTGAAACCGAAGAAATAAGAAAAGATGAAAAAATGAACTACTTATTTCCTGTTTCAATTAATGGACCGTTTAAGTGTGTCATCACAACCTATGTCACAGTTCAAACAGTCTGTTGCTAGGCTCCGTTGCTAGGGTTTTAGCATTGAAATTAGTTACGACCTTGAACCAAGTGTTTATCTTGGTTTTTCTTTTAAAAACGACCCAAAAAAAAAATAATAAAACTTATCAGAACACATTTTTAAGACTTCAAGAAAACCCAGCTTAAATTTGTTTCCTTATTTTTGTAAATTTTAGGAGAAATATTAAGCAAAAAAAAAAACTGCATTTATGCATATTTATGAAGTTCGAACTTCCATAGATCATATTTCAACCGATTTTGAGAGCTTCTGATTGGTTAACTCAAAACCGATTCTCCATAGCAAAAGACCGATCTGACGAACTGACACTCATTTCAGAAGTAGGATTGTAGAACAAAAAATAATTATATTCGCCAACATTCGAAATTATTTATTCTTCTGCAATCCGACTTCTCAAATGAGTTTCAGTCCCATCGATGCTTTGCTAGAGTTAAAAAATCAGAAGCTTTCAAAATCGGGTTCGAGTCCAAACCTGAAATATATGCATAAATAGTCTTTTTTTTGTCTTAATATTTCTTTTAAAATTCACAAAAATAAGAGAAAAAACTCTGAAGTGGACTTTTTTGAAGTCTTAAAAATGTGTTCTGATAAGTTATTATTTTTGGGGATCTTTTCTAAAAGAAAAACCAAGATAATCACCCGCTTGATCGTAACTAATTTCAATGCTAAAACCCTAGCAACCGAGCCTAGGAATAGACTGATTGAACTGTTTCGTAGGTTGGGACGACATAACTCAAACAGTCCATTAAAAACATCCTTTCATTTATTCGATGCATTGAATAAATGATTTTTAAACAAATCAATATATTTATATAAATAAAATCATTAATCGATATTTCTCGTTATATCTCGACCAACGACGATATGTTTTCGAGATTTCAATCTGTCGGAGATTCAAATTTTTAGGCCGAAATTCTGCTATGATTTTGGTTAATAATTTTTTGTGGAAGCATCCATGAAAACGTATAACGATAACATGTGTTCGTGAAAATCAGTTTCGTAATCCGTAATTTCGAATAAACAGATACAAAATCTATTGAACTTCAATTCGCCACCAAGAGAGCTGGTATAGAGTGGCTCCTACGAAATGACATGTAATCTCTTTGAAAATAGAGCCTGTCCTAAATTAGAACAGCACAGGCAATGCGCTTTCCTTGATGCCATGGCTCGCTGTTAGTGTGCAGATTGGTTAAGAAATGGAATGTCTTAAACGGCCTTTACAGTCTAGGTAGGGAAACGCAATCAAAATCCACTGGATGTTTTTTGTCTAGAAGCGAGATTTGATCTTTATATACACCATCACGATGTTCAGTTCCAAAGCGCTGTAGCTCCGGCTATTCATTCATTGGGTGCGAATTTTTGATCATTTGCATATTCGATCAAAAGGTTTTGATGTGAAGTATTATTACGATCGGAGTATTTATTCTGGATGCGTCGATTTCTTTTTGTCAAAGAGTGTGTATTACCAGTTCTAATCTAAGGAGTGGAGACATGGACGTTGATCAGGAAAACAATTCAGAAACTGGCGACAACTCAAAGAAGCATGAAATTTGCATGTTAAGAATCACAAGAGGAGACTACAAAGGAAATGTACGCGTGAGAGAGCAAACCAGAGTGTCTGATATCATTATAAAGAAGCTCAAATGGAATGGAACTGTATTAAGGCGTAATGATAATAGATGGTCAACAGAAATTCTAAACAGGATTTCGAGGAATGAAAAGAGGCCGAGAAAGCGTCCAGACGACAGATGCATCGATCAAATCAAAAGTTTTATTGGACTCAACTGCAAAAGAAAAGAACTGGAAGAGACTTTCATCCTGCAGTGGATTGAAAATGCAGCTACTCAAAAGAAACAGAGGCTGAAAAGAAGGAAGAGTTAGAATCTCTAATAGATCATCCTCATTAGCAAATATTTGTTAGTGATGATAATGATGGTAATTTAACAATGAATAAAAAAACTGAATTAAATTAACATTGAATAATTACTTTATTCTTCTATGCTAATATGAATGTTATATGAATGTTATGCTAATGCATGAATAGATGAAGTTATCTTTAACAGGATCTATTCTAATTATTTTAAACATTGTCAATTTTATTATAATTTTTTTACGTATGTTTTAACCACACATTCATTACCTTCTTTCTTGTCAATTTTTTAAAAATTTCATTTAACATTTCTTCAGTTGAAAATATTGTAATGAAATATGAATTTTTTTAACTTATATGGTTGACTCTAAAGTACTTCAACGAAAGATCAATTTCGAATTTGTACCGGAAGCTTCCATTACCTGAATTATTTTATTTTTTATTCAAAGATAAGGTTTTTTGTCTAATGACCATCTTCTTCCTCCTGCCTGTGACTTCTTACAATTTGAACTTATTATTGAACCAAATACTGAAAATAATTCATTTATTTTACATATCGACAGATTTAGGAAACATTTACTGATTGGTTGATTTAAAGATTAAAGAAAGTACTTTTCTATTTACTTGCATCGTGGAGACTTGCTACGGGGGAACCTTGGTGAAATGCTGATCCTATTTTCAAAATTATAAATAAATAAATAAATAAATAAATAAATAAATAAATAAATAAATAAATAAATACGAGTGTTCAGATTTTTTGATCATTATTTATCAAAGCCAAAAAAGATTTAAACCCCAATTACCTGTAATGTGATCATTTATTCCTGTAGTCTTGAGTTCTGAAAAGAGAAACGATTTCTGATATTATAGGATTTTAAATTAAAATGGAACCCCTAAGCTTAATTCTATTTTAAACATTTATACAATTGAAATTTTCAAAATACATAAATAAGAAAACTAATTACAGAAAATAAATGCTACAAAACTTTGTCTGAATTAATGATTTCTGTGAGTCCTTATGAGAAGATCTCCAGACAAAATTACAGAATCGTTCTAAGTTGAAATTGTTATTTGACTTAGGGGCTGTTCAAGTGTTCGGAAGTCTTAAAAGGGGGGGGACGGATCAGAGCAATGCTTACGAAAGACAAGACAATCATGCATGCGAGAGAGTGCTCAAGCTTGCGATAGACCTTTTGTTTTCAGTATTTCATGTGTTCTTTTATATTTAATTTAACAGCGAATATCATGTAATTTTGACTGTTTTAATTTATTATTCAACGGCATTTGCTGTTATTAAATCTTACGGAAGCAAAAGAAAAGGGCACTGCTTATTTTTACTTAAAAGGGGAGGAGGGTGTCGAAAATGACTAAAAGTGTGCTTACGTAACACTTGGACGGCGAATGTAAAATTAATTGTTATGAAACTTATTCCAATTTATAAGTGACTGTTATGAGAGTAACACATTCATTCATTCATAGTTCTCTGCCAAGTGCAGGTCCTTCACTGCAAACCCAGCATTCTCCAATCTTTCCTATTTTTCTGCCTTCCTCTTCGTCTCCACATAAGATCCATTTACCATAATGTTGTCGATCATCTTAAATCTTCTTCTGCCTCGAACTTTTTTACCGTTCACCATTCCTTCCAGTGCATCCTTCATTAGGGAGTTTCTTCTCAGCCAGTGACCCAACCAGTTTCTTTTTCTCTTCCTGATCAGTTTCAGCATTATTCTTTCTTCACCCACTCTTTCTAGCACAGCTTCATTTCTTATTTTGTCTGTCCATTTCACATGCTCCATTCTTCTCCATATCCACATTTCAAATGCTTCTAGTCGTTTCTCTTCACTGCGTCGTAATGTCCATGTTTCTGCCCCATACAATGCCACACTCCACACAAAGCACTTCACTAATCTCTTCCTTAGTTCTTTTTCCAGAGGTCCGCAGAAGATGCTCCTTTTCCTATTAAATGCCTCCTTTGCTATTGCTATCCTCCTCTTGACTTCTTGGCAACAGCTCATATCATCACTTATAGTAAGTATTTAAAGTTGTTCACTTGTTCCAATGTCTCATTCCGAATACTTATGTTTATCTTCTTTGTCTTTCTTCCGATAACCATAGTCTTTGTCTTATTTACATTTATCTTCATTCCATATTTTTCACAGCTGTCATTCAGCTGCAGTAGCATATCCCTTAGTATCATCTCCTCTTCTGCTAACAATGCCATATCATCAGCAAATCTTATGCACTTTATTCTTCTTCCTCCTACTATCACCCCTCCCATGTTCTGAAAACAATTCTTCACTATCTCCTCCAAGTAGATGTTGAACAGCATAGGTGATAGAGGGCATCCTTGTCGCACCCCTCTCCCTATTCCACTTCCCTCTGACAATTTTTCACCTATTCTGACTTTGACTCGTTGTTTCATATAAAGATTAGTTATTAGCCTTCTCTCTTTCCAATCCACACCAATTTTCTTCAAGATTTCCATAAGTTTATTCCAATCCACTCTGTCAAAAGCCTTTTCCAGGTCCACAAATACTGCATATACGTGTTTATTTTTTTCTAGATATCTTTCGCCGATTGTTCGCAGCAGTCCAATTGCATCTCTCGTACCTTTTCCTTTCCTAAAACCAAATTGCTCTTCTTCCAAATTGTAAACTTTATAGTGTTTATAATTCCTAAGAAATATATATAATACCGCCCAAAGTCAAAATCTCAGCAATGATTAAATCTGAGCTGCTATCCAATGGACCACTTGAGGATAGGCGGGGCTTCGTATTTACAAAATATCCCACCAGTCTACTGCTTGGCTTGTGGGATAAACAAAAGCTTCGTTGTAACCCTCGTTGATGAACTGCGATTGAACTAAAAGATTTGATTTGGATGAAACGATTGTAAGCCTTCCAAAATGTTCATATCGGATGTAGAGTTTAAAAACAACTACTTTAATCCTTCAAAATATCTCGGGTTATGTATGAAGTTTTCAGTTTTAATCATCCTTCTTCTTCAGCCTCCATCTTCAAGCCTTTTACATTATGGGACGAGAGAACATCTCCCTCCTTCCCAAACTAAAATGCACAAACAAAAAAATTTAGAAACTCCAAATTAACAAACATTTACGTGAAGCATTCTTTTAATAATGTCCGAATCTCTGACTTTTTGGCCAATTACTGTAGATTCGGACATTATTAAAAGAACGCTTCACGTTTATGTTTGTTAATTTGGAGTTTCTCAATTTTTTTGTTTGTGCATTTTAGTTTGGGAAGTAGGGAGATGTTCTCTCGTCCCATAATGTAAAAGGCTTGAAGAAAGAGGCTGAAGCAGAAGGATGATTCGAAATATCTCGGGTTATGTATAGAGTTTTCAGTTTTAAAGTAGTTGTTTTTAAATATTAGTATGAAGAATTTATTTGGTTTTTAGGGATGTAGAGTTGATTATAGCGTATTGAAGAACACGACAGCAATATATTATCAAAGCAGGATACAATTTAATGGAGGATAGGCGGGCTTCGTAGTTACACAATATTCCATCAGGCTACTGCTTTGCTTGTGGGATAAACAAAGCGATGTGCTTTGTTTTAACCCGCATAGATATAGAAGAAATAATATATTAAAGAAGAATATTCCAAGCGTTTTCACAGGTTATTACATAAAGAAAGTGCACAATACTGAACCTTTTCGTCTTGAAATATCAAAAATCTACGATTTTTTGAGTAATTCACACTAAGTTATGTTTGTTATCCCACAAGCTCTCGCAGCATGTGTTTACACGTCGTACGTGATGTCGGTAGGGGCGTCAAGTGGTCCATTGTTAAATCTAGAGGTGGAATATTAACATAAATCTGCATTCAGCTTTTCAAAGATGAACTTTCTAAGCCAAAGAATGCAACTTCCAGTACTATCTTGCGTAAAACTTATGTTTCAAAGTAACATTTTGAAACTATAAGGAAATGTTTTTATGATACAACCACAATTGTGATACAATTGATAAAATCTGAAATTCACGGCAATTTTAATTCCTAAGCTTTTTCTTTCTTGTAAGTTTTGTACTTTAAACCTAAAATAAAAACGTTATTCTGTCTGTCATTCTGTCGTAAGACTAAGTTTTTCCAATTTTGTGAACAAACTGTAAGAGATAGATTTGTCATACAAATGGATAAATTGTAGATCTTTCTAAGAAAAACAAAATGCTACAAAATCTTTCGAAAAACTTTTTTGGTTTCCAAGATGGCGCCTTTTAAAGGGTCAAATTTTGACTTTTTCTCAATTTCAGCGAAAAGTATAAGAGTTGGAGGAGAACATTATATTAAAAAAATGTTGGTATTTGCAAGTTCTATCGAATGATATAAGCAGTCATTCACAAACGTTTTTGCATTTACAAGATACATGCAAAATGTGAAAAATTTCATGTTGGCTATTGTGAGAAGTTTGTAAAGGCAAGTAAACATGAAACAACTGTACAATTCATGGAAATACGAAAACAAATATAGTTCATATTTTCATAATTAAGCATGATATCAAAGCATGCGGAGAAGACCACAACCGCCTGAGAAGTCATATATTCTCCGATCTCAGTATTAATTTTTTTTTAATGCTATAGATTGCAAGGGTTCCGGAACGAAGCGACGGCATCCGGCTAATATTTCAATAAATGACTTCATTACAAAACAAACATTTGTTTTATTCTTAGAGTGGATACCATGTTGTTGTATCCATGAAATCACAAATTAAATTTGAAACAACGATATCTATTTTTCATTTGATCTTAGTGTTAATTAATGTTATGTAGTTTATTTAAAAGTCCAGTAAAACTATGTACATCAGACCATGCGTCAGATCCGATAGTTCTTAATTTTTGCTGAGTTGTTTATGATGTTACCCCAATGAATGATCCAAGTTTTCGACCTCGAGCTCCGAACGCAACCTTGGCAAAAAATCAAAAACCGCTAAATTTTTTACCCTTCTTCAGGTTTTGGCGATTTTAACCCTGAAGGACTATTGTTGTGATAGTAATAACTTAGTACGATTTTAAAGGAGACTAAATTTGCTATAATTTGAGACCAGTTTATATGGCCCTAATAGTTCCGAAAACAACGTTTCAAAATTTAGTGAGTTTTGCGAACCCGGCAATTGATAGCAATGTTTTTCTGTGAGAATGCCGACCTTGTAGGCCGATGTTCTCAGAAAAGCAATCAAATATGTGATAAAATAACACAAAGTAAATGAAATAATGATCCTAATTTTTTGCAAATGAAAGTGATAATAATAAAAAGCAGAAGGCCGTTCCGGCATGGCCGAGCGGTCTAGACGGCGGTCTCCCGTGTGGCCGATGTGTCGGAACCTGGGTTCGAATCCCGGCGATGGCATGGCTGTTTCTTTCTTTTTCTCCCTGGGACTTACTCTCTCAGGATTATTCTCGACGGGATGTAAATCTCGTCTCCCTTCTGGAATTTCCTAGCCTCACTCTGACGTTGTCAGGTAGGGCTACCCCATGGTCCATAGTTGGCCAAAGTCGATGAAAGGAAGGAAAAAACAGAAGAGAAGTAAGAATAGTTTGCTCTGTTGGAAGGGCCCGGTTGCGCATCGTCGGTTTCTCCACTGGGAACATCTGCAGTTAAAACATCGATGTCTTCCCAAAATACATTGTCCAGCATTTCGAAATCTGACAAATCGTCGCTTTCTGGGGAATCTTCAAATGAGATGTCCGGCATGACGTCCCGCTGCAGTGGCTGCAGACAAAACTGCCTTCCTGCAGCTGCAAGCGTTCCGACAATCCCTCGTACAGCCGCACGAAATCATCCGCAAAAGGTGTTGTGGAGCTGCGTCTATGGTCATCAGTTTGGGGCTGAGGCCTTGTGAGGTGGATATCCCCCCCCCCCCAGTCGATAGGGTTCAGCTCGACTCCCAGCCATTTCTGTACCTATAACAGCATTGGACATGTATCGTTGAAGAGAAAATGATCAAAGAGATGTTTATCTCTTTGGCATAGCAGTAGCACGGGAGCAGATAATAGTTCCTCTATACGGTGGCAACCACGACATCCAGAGCCTTAATCAGCTGCAGTATCACCTATTTGCGAGGCGCTGCGGCAAAAACGAGCTTCAATCTCGGAAGGCTACCTCCTACAAGAGACGCGGTTCGCTTTCACTCCTTCCGCACCTACCATCAGGTACAAATCGTTTTAATATACACGTATACACTTACTTTATACGTTATTTATGTTGATAATAGAACTAAATGATTCCAATTAAATTATAGTGAAAATGAAGTTTAAGAATTAGTGACTGTTCACAAAACAATTGATGACTAAGTGTTGAATAAAGAAGGTCAAGTTCGCGTTCACTTGTTGTGTTAACAATGCTTTCCACATTCACGGTTGCTGTTTTTGTTGTGTGTTTTCAGCTGTAAGTGGATTCGTGTTATGTCGTTAAAGATGGAAGCCATGGAAGAGTTTAGGAAGTTAAGAATTATTCTCATATTAATACAATAAAAGGAAAAGTATATGTATTGCTTAGTACAGAACTTCCATGATAATATCGAGTTCCTAAAGGAGTCTATTTGTGAATTTATAAATAATATTAATTCACTGATATAAGGTTTTTCAGATTATCAACCGTTACCAATGATACGGAACGCCATTAGGATTCGGAGACATTTGTGATCAAATCTGAAACGCCAAGTATATATATCATGTCGTGCA
>JAFIDM010001028.1:2889720-2899967 GCA_023159025.1 Thereuonema tuberculata
TCATCAGCTTGGAATACCTCATCATTAACTTGGAATACCTCATCATTCCGCTAATGATGAGGACTTTGTTATTCTTGAAACTGTCCGGTCCGGAAACTGATATTTTTAATACGTGAAATATACTTTTTAAACTTCCTGTGTGTTTCTCTTATTAAGCAATTGTAAGATCAATGAAATTAAGAAATTCTTTCGTAGATTTATTCCGAGCAATAAAAAAAAAACTATTGTTTTTCAATCAGGGCAATAACATCTTCCAATCGAGTTCCTTTCAAGACGAGCTGTAATCAAGATTTTATTATTTCTTTTATAGTTGATTTAAATAATAAAAGCAATAACAAGAAATATATTTTACTTTGTATTTTATTCGTGTTCTCTAAAAATACAAATAGATTCAAAAAAATTTTAAATGGGCACTACTATAGAAGGATTAGAATACAAAATAAAGAGGGATTTCCCATTCTAATGAGATTTCTATTAATAGGCTCAAGATAACAACTCTTCCACCAGTGTTTGAGTAGACTGAAATGTCAAAATGATATCAAGAAAATCACAGACCAAATTTATAAAACATTATAACTCTCTGTTTGAATTGACCAAGAGTTTCTCCATTCCCTGTTTAAGTTTTGTAGTTACAACATTTGACCAATGAGACTCAATACAGATAATATTTACTGAATGTAAATATAGAAATAACGGCTTTCTTTATAGTTTTTACTACACAATATAAATTTAAATAAAATGTATAAAAGAAATATTAATATATACCAGTAAGTGAATACATTTTCAAAGATTACAGATTAACTAAATTCAAATAAAATATGAAATAGAAATAATTCTTATTAATTGAATTCAAAATATAAGCAAATTCAATTATAATAAATCCATCCAGTCCTGTTAAAGCAGTTATTTCTATCTGTTAAATTTCTGTTAATATCAATATTATTCAACGGACATTTCATAAAACATATGTGAATGTTTGAATACTGTCCTCTAAACTAAAAATTTAATTTTCTTTATATTTTGAAAGTTAATAAATCTATTCAAAATTTCGGTATTTTTACATAATAAATCATATCTTAATTCAGAATATCATAAAAAGGAAATGATATACCTGCTATCTTTGAAATGGCGAAAACATAATTTTAGCTTTTATAGACGAAATTATAAGGTCATTCAAGTTTCACAAATCCACTTCTCACAAACTTCTTCTAAAGCCACGTTTATTAATCAACATAATCAACTGTAACCATTTTTCCTATGCATCTGCTTTCATATTCTAACTGGGATGAAAAGATCATTTAGACAAAGTTTCTTCATTTTTGTCTCATTTTCTCAAAATTCCAATTCCGTTGAGAAAGAATCATTTTTGAGGAAGAAAGAGTGACTCTTGTATTGTTTCATTTTGTTGCTTTCAGTAAATTCATGAAGCACGCATTTGTAAGTTTGTTTGTTTTTTATCTTCCTAATGGATATACATATATAAATATGTTTTGAAATAGATGCAAAAAATGGCATTCTTCTTTCCAAGTACATGGATTGTATGACGGATAATCATTTGAACCAATTTTCTCAATTCGTCATCGTTAATTATGGTTTCAGATTTATTTATTTTAATCTCAGCCATAATTATGCAAGTCAGTGTTGTTTTATGGTTTCACTAATACTTTCTTCGCCGAAACCTTGATTGATATTTCTTTTGGCCTCTCATGTATTATGTCCAGGTTTATATTCATACAAAATATTAAACGGAGGCCACTTTTTTTTCCATGTTGAATGTCTTCAACACGAATGAAAGTTTCCAGAAGTCACTGATAATTGTCAGGTTGTAAACAATTCTTCTTCGCATCAGGGCGAGTGATGTTGATCACCTTCTACTTTCTGGATAACTAATCAAGCAATAACAGTTCTTTCCTACAGAGTGACGCATCTGTGGGAACAATGGATGCCTGTTCGTAAAACGCTCACTCTAACGGTCCTTAGAAGGACTCTTACGAAAGCTCTTGCATCCTTTTTGGAATGCTGGAGAGAATTCTACTAAATTTCTTAAAATTAAAAACATTGCTACTAGAGAAGAAGCTTATCTTTATGTCATCATAGAAGCCGGAGCAACTACTGAAAATTTGCAGTTTTATTTTTTTTCCTGACTATACTAACTATAATCGAGAGTACATCAGGTTACCTCTGATATTATCGTTGGCACGAAGGAAAGTTTGACTTGCCAATTCGAAATCTTATATGAAACACATAGCACATGATAATAAACTTGAGGCCATTAAGCTTACTTTGTGGACAAACAATTCAGAATATACTGTAACTTGTCAGCCCTTTATAATCCTCCTAACAATAAGCTATCGACTGATATTCTTGTTAATCATATTGATCTTGGAAGACTTTAATGTTGCATCAACTAGAAGGAATTATAGCCGAACGACTATTTTTGGACAAATATTATTAATGAAAATGCCCTTGATGTTGTATCAAGTGAACATACCTTTCTATCTTTCTGTGGGCAATCATCAGCACCAGACCTTGTTATCATCTATTCTGTCCACATCTCCACGACTAAATTGAATCTCGGAATCAAAGAGGGGCCCAACTCCAATTTTTTGTGAAATTGAGTTATGGGTGCCATGTCATTGTTGCCGTTACTGCGCATTTATGTACCAAAAAAAGAGGCCCTACTCTAATATTTAACCACAGTAAAGTGATGCGGAAAATCACGGTAAAGTGATGCGGATTCAAAAAGAGACCCTACTCCTGGCGCTTGGGCCTCTATTGTAATCCGGTAGGTAGGTTTTTTGTTTAGGCTAGGGAAAACCCTGATACTGAAATGTTATTTTTTGATTTTATGCAAAATATACCATATCCACATCTCTCTATTGAGGAGATGGTTATTTAGTGCATATGCAGCTATGTACCTTTTTTGTTTATAGTGGAAAGACTGGTAGATCCACTGTGTACATGTGGTCTGAAACAGAGGCCAAACGAGGAGCTTGAAGTGCTAAGTTGCCTGAATGACCATTTTAGTGCAAAGGTAGATGCAGAAGTTAAACACATGTACATATTTAGTCATGGGGCTGCACGACAAAATAAAAAGGATAGCATGCTAGCATTTTGGTCTACACTGATTAAGTTGGTGCATTTTAAAAAGATTGTTCATTTCTTCCCTATAAGAACATTCTACGAGTAGCATCAACACCGTCAACTGAAGAGCAGGTAAAGATTTATAATCAACTGTTGCGGAGTTGTTAATATTCCTGTCCTACTATAAAGTCGTAAAGGTCCTGACAGCACTTTTTCTAAAATTCTAAAAAATTCTTGGAGATAATGCTAAGTCTTCTTTATCTTATAAATTGAACCTAAGCATCTCCCGAAGGAAGAAGGAAATTATTCTTCTGCTCAAGAAAGACAAAAATCCCCCTCTTGTCGAAATCTATCGTCCTATCTCTCTCACAAGAAAAACCCAACGATTAGCTTATTTAAAGAATCAGAAATGTCTGGGTGAACGCCAAGCAGATTTTAGAAGATATCAAAATATAAATTTGATTATGTTGCAAAATTCGCTGAAGCTGTTAAAGACGGCTTTGATAGAAAGCTCTCTACATCTGCTGATTGACTTCACTTCAGCATTATAAGGTTTGGAGAAAGATGATCCTAAATAAATTACTCAACTATGATATAACTGGCCACCTCGTCCAACGGATTAGGCATTTTCTTGCTCTAAGATTGCACTATTCGCGTGCGATATCAAATGAGACTTTTTTTCCCTATAAGCTGCTTTGACAAGGTTTTCACTAAAGAGTTATCTTTAGTTGTCTTCTTTTCAACATTATGATACAAGATCTTCTAAACACACACACACACACACACACACACACACATAAATATATATATATTTAGACGCCAAGCCCTTTTATATTCTGATATTCTTTTACTATGAGCAATAAAAAAAAAATCGTGTGGAACTTTGGAATCAGATTAGAAATTTTGAAGAATTTGTCCAACGACAACATGCCTGTTTACATGGAAAAGCCTAACAGACCAACTGTTTATTTTGCAAACCAAAAGAGTTGAATTATACCTTCAAGTCGATGATAAGGACTTAATTGAGTACAGCATTTCAAAATACCTTGGCGTGACACTTCATCGAAAGGTGTCCTAGACTAACCACATTAATGAGAACTCCGATAACGGTCAGAATCATTTAATTTATTGAAGCGACTAACGAGCACCAAATGTGATGCAACACAAGATGTCCTAAGTATAGTCATTGTTTCTTCGCCGAAATTGCGTCCGGAAGTTGAATGCCATTCAAAACAAGTTTGAGTTTTATAACTGGCGCAGCGAAATCTTATAATACTCCTCTTGGAAACCCTACGTAATGTTTTCGTGCATATGACCGCTTTTTACAATGTAGTCTTACTTTACTATAGTTTTTCCCGAAGAAATCAGAAACGCATGATATTGGAGTGCGACAGTTAGCATTTAAAACCATACATACTCTATAACCCAGAAGATAAATGGCTCCTATTTTCACTATTGGGTCCTCCATATGGAGAAGGTTTCTACTCTCGTATCTTGCTATTGGCAACGACTATGATGACGAAATTGTAGCGCTAAAAGAGGCTACATCGGAGCATTCATGATTGTCCTTAAAACGTGGTTTTTTCGCATCGATTTCCAGTCTGCAATTCTTGTTTTACCAAACAACTCTAAATTGTGAATTGACCCTTTCGTATTGAGAAGAGTTGTCTCTCCTTGTACAGATGGGACATTCGTCTTCACTGGATACGTTGGCCTAGTGGATAATGGAAAGTAGACGCCCTTGCTGGAACCAGAATGCCGCAAGCACCTGTAGTATCTCTTGCGACCGCTAAGTCTATCATTGAAGCAGCGTTTCATTTTTCAAAGCAAGAATATCACTTAGCATTGTTAAGAAGTAACAACAACTGTTAGAACATGCTGAAATTCCGTTTCATTTGCTGAGGCAAACTGCAGTAGCCGCTTTCAGATTTGCAAACTGATTAACTGCAAGTTCACCTTTTTAAATTAGCAGCAGCTACCGACCAGTGTCCCATGAATGGTGGAGTTGAATAAGTTTAGATCTTTTTAGGAGTTTTAAGCTTTCTGATATTTGTTTTAACATTTCTTCCGTATAAGATAGGAAAAGAATGGAACCTCCAAGAATAAATTAAAAAGCAAGAAAACACATTAAAAGTAAAGGAAAAGAAATTCATGTGCCAGTCTCCACCGGTCTCAAATGAATTTTCTGTAGGCATCAAATTTAAAAAACGCCTAAAAATTATTAAACACATGGAAAAGCTGTTCGGAGATGTCGTTTTGCACTGATACGCACTAGGTCCATTTTTAGTTTTTAAGTTCTTCCGTATCTTTGACTCATTAACAGTCATCTTTATACTAAGCAGTTCGGCGCAGCAGTGCCAAGAGCAGGCGTTGGATCAAGTAGAAAAAGATTTTTATAGTCAATCCATTTGAGGAAGGCAGTCCCCTCAGGCGTTGGGACTGAGAACTTGAAAAAATAGGGGAGAAAGAGTATAAGGTAAGTGGGGGTAGGAATGAAAGATTACAAGCTTGACCTCGTTATTATCGGCTTTAAATAACTATATTTCCGAAGAGCTGAATTCTCAAAATACTAAAAAAATGATCACATAAGGCCTTTTTTTTAATTCCGTAACAATACCCTGATATCCTTTCACCCAAATTTTTTCAAGTTCTCAGTTCCAACGCCTGAGGGGACTGCCTTCCTCAAATGGATTGACTATACCTGGATTTTCTTGAAGAAGCATAAATAACAACCTATACATCAAAACTAGAGTAATGAACTTGTGCATTTTGTTTGATTTCGAAAAATATGTAATATAAAAAAGGCATTTCGCGTTTTTTATTTTAATTTTAAGATATTTTTAAGTCGATGGTATGGAGTGATGAAATATTGGTCATATCAGAATATTTCCAAATACATATATTTATTTTTTTTTCCAATGCCCGGGCTCGTAGATTAGCAAATCTTTCTTTTGGCCAACAACAAGAGGCGAGAAATTATAGCATTTATCCGGCGAAGCGTTGCCCAGGGTACGTGTTGCTAGGAGGTAGCAGCACATAGTACCCGCAGAAACGGACAGAAGGAGAAACAGAAGGGGAAAGAAGCATCTATGCCACTGCCGGGATTCGAACCCAGATACCGGCAAACTGGTTGCATGGCAGACCGCCGTCTAGACCGCTCGGCCACGCCGCACGGCAAGTTTCCAAATATATTACAAAGTGTAAAGATTTATAAGTAAAGAAATTTGACTGTGCCTTTGAAGCTGAAGATGATGAAGTAAACAATTAAGAAAAAAAAAACAAATATCAGCAGTACTTTGAAAGTTCACAATTAATAAAGTAGAAAATAACGCTTTTTTCAACATTTATCTATCGTGAAAACTAACAAATATTTTTTGGTTAAAATTCTTTTTCATATCTAAAAGATCACTCTTTGAATGAGTTCGATGACCACCATTTTAACATTATTTGGAGATAAATCATATTTCTAATTCATGAATTATTTTTAGTTGTAAAGCACTATAAAAAAATCATTTTCATTTGCAGTAACTAGACTGAAATATTTAACCTAATCTAAGCAACAATCGTGATTTCCTATCCAAAAGCGACTTTCGAAGTTTTTTACTCAAAATTAAGGAAATTTCAAATTTTCATTAAATTTTACTGCAATCATTCAAGTTTCATAGTAATGGATGTTTCTTTGTAATTATCTTTGCATTGGAAAAACAGAGGATGGAATCAGTAGAGAGGTTTCAGATTTCTCTAAATGATTTATAAATCCTTTCGTTATAAAAATAAGCAACCTCATTCTTAATTTTTTCAAAATAAATCTACTTTGTACTAAAAATAATATATTTGGTTTAAGGTTTGAAAAAGATTTGATCTTAAGTTAGTTAAGAAATTTTTAAAATTTTCTATTTTTGTTTCTTATTTGTTTTTTAAGTTTCACCAAAGCACATTTTTTTCTGTCTATTAACAAAATATTTTGAAATATGTTGATTGATAGTAACATATCTTTTTTATCAATAGATATTTAAAACGATTAATATAATTACAAGACTTTTGAAATTTAAATATCTAAGTATCTAGAAGACCGAGCTTTGCTCGGAAAACGAAAATAAAGTAAGCAATCAGTAGGCAATCACTGAGCAATCAGTAGGCAATCACTGAGCAATCAGTAGGCAATCACTGAGCAATCAGTAGGCAATCACTAAGCAATCAGTAGGCAATCTCGTGGTTAGTAAACTCCCTTTCGACAGTGAATACACGCGACGTTGAAAGGAAAAAGTTTTCAAAATTATTATGCAGTAAAATTATTATTACAGGTAAAACTACATAGAACACGAATTTATTAAAAATAAAAGTAAGAACACTGTATATAATAATCTGGCACCAGGTCCGTCATTTAAATAGGTTTTTATTTAAAATGTGTTTTCCCTTTTGAGGCCTAGATAAATCGCTTTCTCGCAACCGAAAACTGTAGATTCACCGCATTTCATAAAATTTCTTAGCTCCATTTCGAGGTAAAATTTAGAAGAATTGCTTTCTTTATCGTATTTGTTACGAGTTCTGTCCATTATTATTCAACGCATTGCTATTTGATGAGCATTGCTTAAGGCCTATTTTTCAGAAAAGAGACAAGAATTTTAGTGAAGAATGTAGAACATCACCCTAAAATATTTGCAGTGGATTTACTCACAGTTAACAAATTAACACACGTGTAACAAATGTTTTCATCATTTTTCGGTTAAAATTGAAACTGTTTTGCACATATAGTAGTTTTACCATAGCAGAAATGGAAAGAAATTCGTCTGATTATTTTTCATTAAAGGGTCGTCCGTGAAGAGAGAAGGAATAGTTTATTAAATCTCTTAACTTTAATAAATTGATCATTCGGTGTAAATGGCAATTGTTTTAATGGTAACATTTTGGAAAATAAGAAAAAGGAAGATTACATTGTTTTTAACTGCAGTTTCTTCTGAAGAAAAATAAAAGTCTTCCTCCTTTCTAATTTTTTTTCCTAAAAGTAAATTGTGATCAACATGGAAATGAAGTAACTTTTTTTTTTATTTTATTTCTTTTGTTGTCGTTTTTTTAACTTTTGGAATTGATATGGAGTAAGAAGTTCCTCAGAACACCATCCGACAACCGTGTCAATCAATGCCACGTCAGGGGACAGCTTGTATCTAGGCCAGAGGAAGACCAACGCATTACTGACCTGCTCACTTTGTGTAGTTCTTTCTGCCCAGTAAATCATTCAATTGTTCTGAAATTCTAATCATTGGTATTTCTGTCCATGTACATGAAACGAACCAAGTTTTGTCTCAATTGGATAATTTCTTGTTGGTGCTTTGATTTGTTTTTTGTCAAAGAGTGAATTCAATGCAACTTTTATCGATGTAATCTTTCTTCTAAATATTAGTATGATAATGACGATCAATAGATTTTAGTAAAATTATATTCCAAAGAAAAAGATTAATTTTATATGTTCATTGTCAGTTGCAAATGTAAAATTATCTAGACATAATGCTATTTTTACTTCAGTAATACTACACACTAAAATTTGTTAAATCACTAGCAGTTTAAACTATTATGTTAATAAAATTTTAATGGAAACTGCTTATAATTGTAATATTATTAAATTGTAATATTTTTCAACTAAGCAATGATATCTCGATTCAATTCTTCGACAAAATCAATATAAAGATTTTTTCTGTAATATTAACAGTTTTTTTTCATTAACATTTGTTAGTTTATTTATATTATATTTGTTATAATTGATTGAATTATTCTATCCTAACAATACTACGTAAATTCTAAGAAAAAAAAAATTTCTAAAAAAAAATAAATTTTGAAAGGGATTTCATAAAATTAAAGATGTACTTGTATTAAATGGGAAATCTGATTATTAATGCTAGCTTATGAATGAAATTTATATTATATTATATTGCCTATTGTTATTTCTGTTTTACTTGTATATAAATGTATTTTGAAATAAAGTTCCATTAAGCTTCTAGTTCAGTTTCAATCTTCCTCAAATAAACTTGATCAGAGAGTTCTGAATATCATTGTGTAGATTCCTTTGGTTAATAAAAAATAATAATAAATTAAGCTGATCAATTTATATATTCCATTAATTAGGAGGTATTTAATAGTAAGGTAATGTTAACTTAATAAAAATAAATGTGACGTCAGAACTAGTTGCTGTGAAAGCAGGAATAATTATAGTGAAGTCTTACTGTTATAATAATTACACAACACGTTGAGTATCCAATAAGCTATCTTGGGTTTTCCAAAAATAACTGACTTACATAAATGCCAAAGTTTAATGTTCCAGATTGATTAAAGTCCACGCACGTTCCTTGGCCTTTTCTGTTGGGGAATTATTAGAATCCTCTGATTCATCAGCCATGTTGAGATTCTGAAACAATAGAAGGAACTGGACTGAGTTATTTGTATACCATTAATCAGTCGAACAAAGTCTTAAAAATATTCTATACGCAAAAAGGTAAACAAAATTACATCGTTAAAAATTAAGTGAAATCTCTGGAAGAACATAACATTTGAAAGAATCTAAAACGACTGTAACAATGTCTCCAAACAGAAAGATGAAAAAATAAATTATAGTTATACATGAATTTCTATGTCATTTATAATAAATTCTTCACAAATAAAACAACATTCTAAAATTTTTTAATAATTCCACATTATCTTCTTCTTACATCGCAATATTTTGAGAGGCCTAATCGGCCTTTCTTCTTCAAGAATTACGTCTTAAATTGGGAAAAGAAAAAAAAAAGATTCGAAATGAATATGACAGAGATTAAAGGAGGAAATGTAAAGAATATTAAAAAGGTAGAAATGGAAATTGTTAGAAACCATAAGCAAGAGAAAAGCATCTTGGTTAGGAAGAGGAAGAAGAAGGATTGGAATGCTGGATGATGTTAAAAGGGGAAGAAAGTATGAACAATTGAAGAAAGATGCACAGGATAGAAGAAAATGGAGAGCGTCCAATTGAAACCTGTCGTAAAGACAGTTTACACCAGAGAGAGAGAGAGAGAAAGGCAAAATAATCCGCTTTATGGAATAACAAACTTAAAAAAGAAAAGAAAAATTGTAAAGTACCGAAATGAATAGGACAGAGATTGGGGAAGGAAATGTAATGAATATTAAAATGGTAGAAA
>JAFIDM010001028.1:2902940-2921901 GCA_023159025.1 Thereuonema tuberculata
ATCACATCAAATAGATGGTTATTGACTCAGCACCCAATCTTTCACTGCGCAGCAAAGACTAATGGATTACAACAGGTGGAAATGAAAGATACTCCTTTAAGCCAACACACACAATTAAAATTTAAAAATAAAACTATATACAATTAAAAAATCCAGACATGTTGCGCCACGTTAACGTGTCATCTTCAGTGTGAGAGAACAGAACACAATACCGGCCTCTTAAGGAATCTTTCACTGAAAGTGAACCAATCCTCTAGCTTGACCAATCAAGGCTTGCCACCGCTGGCCAATTGTCCAAGATATGCAAAGTGTGCGTCCACCGAGGCAGATCATGTGCTCCTAGAGGCTATCACATAGGTGTTGATGGCAACGATCAAGCTTTGAAAGCACATGTGGGATGTGTTTACAAACATACATTGGACACCTGGTGTTGGTAGTTGGAAGGATAAATGTTTGTAAACATAAGATATTAGTGAATAAAGCCAATGTTAAATTAAAAATTGTTAACTAACAACATATCTTTAGGTTTTTTCTTAAAGCCGTATTGGTAGATACTTTTGACAGATACACAATCATTGATACATTGTTCGGTTGATGCAATGAAAAGGGACTCCTTACATTTCCTAATCAGATCCGATTTTTCGTTGGTAACAATTTTTTGCCTATCAACATTAAAAACGTGTCCTGTTGTTAGCCGATCCTGTACAATGTTATACGTGGGATCCTTGGAACGTATGGCCCTTGAATGCTCTTTGATACACATGCGTAATGCCCTACGAGTCTCTCCTATGTGTTCGCAATCCGAACACGGTATGGAATACACCACATCCTTGGCTTTTGCCAAATCCTCTTGCGCTTTTTTCACCAATTTCCTAGTCACTAAGCTGGTGGTATTATGACTCGCTGCGATAGTTACTACACTGAACTTCTTTAACATGTTGTGTGTTTTTTGAAAAAAGGCTGGGATGATAGTCTATCGATATAAACTGCTTATTCATCGTTTGGTTTTGCTTTTGGGCAACATTGTTGTAGATCTTGAAGATCGCATTTTTTGTGTGCCTGAAAATGAAATTCCTGGGGTAACCATTTTTTAACAAATCATCATAAATTCGTTGTATTATTAAACAATTGCTCGGGACTAGACAGGGCAAACGCCCTTCTCACCGCCGCGCCGTGATGATGACATTAACCCTGAAGCTAATGGGACAAAAGGACTCATAATTTAGGGTAATTCCTGAACAGGTTTTTTTACGAAAAACCTGTGTTTCAAAACGTTTGTCTTTGTTGGTTATCAGGACATCCAAGAACGCAATAAAATGGTCCATCTCACGCTCAATTTCGAAATGTATGGCCTCATGTATACCCTCGAAAGTTGCATGCACCTTGTCAATGTTACTTTTAAGAGTGTACAGGATTAAATCATCAACATACCTTTTATACAAAGCTATTGGAAGCCTATTTTCATGGAAGATCATAAAAGCCGAATGCTCGATTAAAATCATAGCCCATTCGACTAACATTGCTGAGGCCGACAAACACATAAAAAGACCATGCGTCTGTTGACAATAAGCCTTGTTGCGTTCGAAAATTTGCATTTGAAGAAGAGTATCAATCGTCAGACTGATACCGTCAAATAGCGATTTGTTAATGTGCTGCCGAAAAATCTTGGACGCGATGTGTGTAATGGCTAGCTTAATAAGGTCGGGTGTAATGGATGTAAATAATGCGTCCACGTCCAACGAGAACTGCTTGAATTGTTCCTTCGTTTCCACTTCTTTCAAATTGTTTACGAAACCAATTCTGCTCTGAACACTAATGGGAAGTAATTGTTTCATAATGGAGAAAATGTGATCAGATAATAATTTGATGACCGTGTTGATGCAGCAGCTTACAATGGTTTCTTACGGGATATAGATTATCCTCGTCCTTTCCTTTATGTATTTTGGGCAAAATCCTTAAATTCGGTAAACCTCGGTTGAGGTCGGCATCTTTTATATGAGATGCCACCTTTTTCGGAAAGGCATGCTCCTTGCAAAATGCTCTAACCAATCTCCTAATGTAATTAACCTCTTCTTTCTTGCTACTGGAAAAGTGGTTGATTTTCTGCTGTTGTTTAAGAAACTTAGCAGCCATTTGCTCGTACATGGCTTTACTCAAAATGACGGGATTATTACCTTTATCTGAGCTAACCAACATGATGTCAGAATCTGTTTTTAAATCACGTAAACCTTGAATTTCCAACGGGTTCGAATGTACTTTGATAGCCTTAACAACATTGGTTTACCATGTTGTCTATTTTCATTCTGCATAATCTTGCTGCTTCTTTATCTTTTAAATTATTTAGAGCGACTTCAACCGGAGCAATGATCCTTTCAATTTTTGGTTTACAAGGCCAATTAAAGTTCAGTCCTTTGCCTGTAGCTTGCAACTGAAGGGGCGTAAAAGATCTGTGACAGAGGCATGCGTATCAAACAGCATGCAAGGGCCCTACGTTCCAAGGATCCCACTTATAACATTGTACAGCATTGGCTAACAACAGGACACGTTTTTAATCAAAAGAAAAATAGGATCTGATTAGGAAATGTAAGGAGTCCCTTTTCATTGCATCGATCGAACAATGTATCAATGATTGTGTATCTGTCAAAAGTATCTACCAATACGGCTTTAAGAAAAAACCTAGAGATATGTTGTTAGTTAACAATTTTTAATTGAACATTGGCTTTATTCACTAACTACCCGGGTATCGTCGCTTCGCTCCGGAACCCTTGCATATACAGCATTAAAAAAAAAAAAAATTATTTATTTAGCAATTAATATTGGGATCGGAGAATATACGACTTCCCAGCCCGTTGTGGCCTTCTCCGCTTAACTCAGGTGTATTGCGGGTTGGCGCCATACACCTGGGGTTGCCGCCACACACTTCATGGTCAGTCTGCCATATTATTCCCTATCCCCTGGGAATTTCGAAAAATCCGGCCTTATTCCTTGTCTACATCACAAAGGGAAGCTCTGTGCAAAATTTCAGCTTTCTAGATCCAAGGGTTTGTGGCGGGCGTTGACGAGTCAATCAAGGCCGGCGTTAGGGGAAGGCGAATGGGGCGACCGCCCAAGGCCCCGCGCCTGGTCTTCTGGGGGCCCCGCGCCTGGTTAGAAGAAAAAGGATAAAAAAGGATCGTTGCTTTTTTTTCTGTTTGGTTGTTAAACTAAGATTTCCATTTTGTTTTTTTTTGGGTTGTTAAAGTAAGATTTCCGTTTTTTTTTTGGTTGTTAAAATAGGATTGGGCCCCGCAAAATTCATCTCGCCCGAGGTCCCGCACCCTCCTAGCGCTGGCTCTGAGTCAATAGTGAGTCAGGACTTTTCTTTTTATTTGTGTAGATTTTCATGAATTATGTTTTCTTAACCTCATTGATTAGTTCTTTATAGATTATATTTGGATCTATATTTTCTCATTTTCAACTCATACTAACCGAGATTCGTTCTTTACGAGTTATTCCTGGTGTTTCGATATTACGTTTATTTACGAAAATATGATCTGTATTTGTGTTGGTATTTCCATGAATTGTACAGGTATTTCTTGTTGTTCCGTAAAGACAATTTTCGAAACCATGATTGCACATAAGTTTCAGGTATTTCTGTACTGCATTGTTTTTATTCATTTTGAAAGATCTATATTTACGTCACCAATTAGTATAATTGGACAGTTGTTTAATATATTTTCATTTTTTATGAATAGATTCTCTAATTCTTCAGTAAATTCACCTTTCTTTGTGTTTGATGGTTTATATATAGCAAAAATGTTAATATTTTGTGTTTGATAACACAAACACATTTTTGATAACGAAACGGATTAGGTTTTATTACAAAACTTCATGATAAATAACATGTTTTCTGAAAATTCTTGAATCATTTGCTCCGTTGTTTTAGTAATTTGTAATTTAACATTTTGCTTACAGAATGACAGACAGAATAACGTTTTTATAATATACATTTTTATAATATATAATAATAATAGCCGGGTACCGTCGCTTTGCTCCGGAACCCTTGCATATATAGCATTAAAAAACAAACTTTATTTATTTAGCAAATTAATATTGAGATCGTCGGAGAACATACGACTTCCCAGCCCGTTGTGGTTTCTCCGGATAACTCAGATGTATTGCGGGTCGGCGTCACGCACCGAAAATTCACATTTTTGCACGTATCTTGCAAACGCTGAAGCGTTTGTGAATAAGTGATACATTGTTCGATAGAACTTTCAAATACCAACATTTTCTCAATATAATGTTCTCTTCCATCTTCTATACTTTTCGTTTAAATTGAGAAAAAGTCAAAATTTGACCCTTTAAAAGGCGCCATCTTGGAAACCAAAAACTATTTTCGAAAGATTTTTGTAGCATTTGTTTGTCTTAAAAAGATCTACATTTTATCCATTTACATGACCAATCTCTCTTATAGTTTGGTCACAAAATTGGAAAAACGTAAGGTCTTATGAATGACAGAATAACGCTTTTATAATATAAGACTAGCCGGGTACCGTCGCTTCGCTTCGGAACCATGCATCTATAACATTAAAAAAAAAACTTTATTTATTTAGCAAATTAATATTGAGATCAGAGAATATACGACTTCCCAGCCCGTTGTGGCCTTCTCCACTTAACTCAGGTGTATTGCGGGTCTGCGCCACACACCTGGGGTTGCCGCCATACACTTCATCGTCAGTTTGCCAGATTATTCCCTATCCCGTAAGAATTTCGAAAATCCGGCCTTATTCCTTGTCTACATCATAAAGGAAACCTCTGTGCAAAATTTCAGCTTTCTAGATCCAAGGGTTTGGGGTGGACGTGGATGAGTCAGTCGGTGAGTGAGTCAGGACTTTTCTTTTTATATATGTATATTTTCATGAATTTTGTTTTGTTAACATCATTGATTACTTCTTTATAGATTATATTTGGATCTGTTATTTTTTCATTTTCAACTCTTATCCGATTCGTTCTTTACATATTATTCATGGTGTTTTGATATCATGTTTAGTTAGGAAAATATGATCTATATTTGTTTTCGTATTTCCATGAATTGTACAGTTGTTTCTTGTTCCGTAAAGACGATTTTTGAAACCATTATTGCACATAAGTTTTACGTATTTCTGTACTGCATTGTTTTTATTCATTTTCAAAATATCTATATTTACGTCGCCAATCAGTATAGTTGGACAGTTGTTTAATATATTTTCATTTTTTATGAATAGATTCTCTATTTTAGTAACGGTTTGTAATTTAATTTAACATTGCTTACAGAATGACAGAGAGAATAACGTTTTTATAATATATAACAATAATAGCTTCGCTCCGGAATCTTGCATACATAGCATTCAAAAAACAAATTTTATTTATTTAGCAAATTAATGCTAAATAACTTCCCAGCCCATTGTGGCTTCTCCGAATAACTCGGATGTATTGCGGGTCGGCGTCACGCACCGAAAATTCACATTTTTGCACGTATCTTGCAAACGCTGAAGCGTTTGTGAATAAGTGATACATCGTTCGATAGAACATTCAAATACCAACATTTTCTCAATATAATATTCTCTTCCATCTTTTATACTTTTCGTTTAAAATGAGAAAAAGTCAAAATTTGACCCTTTAAAAGGCGACATCTTGGAAACCAAAAACTTTTTTCGAAATATTTTTGTAGCATTTTGTTTGTCTTAAAAAGATCTACATTTTATCAATTTACATGACCAATCTATCTCTTACAGTTTCGTCATAAAATTGGTAAAACATAAAGTCTTATGACAGACAAAATAACGCTTTTATAATATAAGATATCTTATGTTTACAAACATTTATACTTCCAACTACCAACACCAGGTGTCCAATGTATGTTTGTAAACACATCCCACATGTGCTTTCAAAGCTTGATCACCTACGTGATAGCCGCTAGGAGCACATGATCTGCTTCGGTGGACGCACACTTTGCATATCTTGGACATTTGGCCAGCGGTGCCCATCTTTGATTGGTCATGCTAGAGGATTGGTTCACTTTCACTGAAAGATTCCTTAAGAGGCCGGTATTGTGTTCTGTTCTCTCACACTGAAGATGACACGTTAACGTGTCGCAACATGTCTGAACTTTTTAATTGTATATAGTTTTATTTTTAAATTTTAATTATGTGTGTTGGCTTAAACAACGAACTATTTTGAACTTTTACCACACACGTTAAAATCTTTTCGAAAAATACTCCTGTTTGAGGAAAAACAAAATTAAAAAATAAAATAAAAATTTCAAAGTATCGAAATGAATATGAGGAAGATTTTAGTTGAATCCGTATCTTTAAAATAATACTATTCGCAATGCTATGTAGTATGAGTAGGTAATACTTATGCAATGTAAACTAAAAAGATATTTGATCCTCAAAAAAGCAAGTAAATTTAATGATATACTGCCGACTAAAAGAAAAATTTTAATTTTCACATAACTTTCTTATTTTTGTTACATTTTGTTTTAATTCTTTGCTGGCACGATTTCAATAAAAGCAAAAAGAAAAACAAGAACAGGTGAGGAAATTAACAATGAATTTGTCGCAATGAAAGCCTATCTCATTTCCCTCCTTAATTTTCACGTAAATATACTCTTTTTCCGATATTTTTAATTTCCTTAATTTCATTATAATTTTCCCCAAAATTTTCATCTTTTTTCTCATTTCTGTTTTCAATTGGATTGGTTATACTTTAGTGCCACTTTCTCTCACTAATCTTCTGTAAATTGAAGGGTGAGCTCAAACGATATCTCCAAGTCCAATAGAACCTATATTACTATCGGAGCCTTAGGAATAATTTAACTGTTTTTGTTTTTTGAAATAAACCCAACAAATAATTGTAAGAAAATATAAGAAAACATGAAATTTATGTGAAAATTTAATTTTTTTCTTTTTAATCATTATTTTGTCGGTGGCATTATTAAATTAGCTGCTAAATGGATTTCTCTCTCGCTTCCTAAAAGCGCTACAAATTCTATCTTCAAAATGGTTATTCGTTTCCGTGCGAAAGAGTCCCAACTAAATCTCGAGTTTTCTTAAAAACTTGGAAAAAAATCCCCTTTTATCATTGGTATATATTAAGTATTTGAGTCACTTGATTCGAAAATAACGATTATTCTTCTTAATTTCAAGAGTTCTTATCACTTCCAAAGACCGTTGGAATTATTTCCATGTATAAGAAATATTTATGTAATCTGGTAATAAGGAACTTTATCAAATGTCGAATTCTTATAATAACAAAAGCAAGGAAAGCCGAATCGAATTGATTAAAGATACAATTGACGTTGCAATCATCAACTATCATTGCCAAGGATTCCTGACTTCTAGACAGGTTAAAACAACCTAGTAACAATTCCCTGTTCAATCCCCATAACCTATTCCCATTCTATTAGAATTTTATCCCTTTAGATTATCATCATTGAATTCTTTAATGTTGTTCTGTTAAAATCACTGTGTTGACACTTTTTAACCGATATACGAATATTGGAACCCCAATAACTTTCACGAGGCTTCTGGAATCAGTTTCCAAACAGATTTTGATAAGGAAAACTATCCTGTCCTTTAGTTAATATTCCGTCCTGAGGGAATTATTTCTGAATAAAATCAGTTTTTCAAAGCAACGAATAATTCACTTATTCTTTCATTATTTTGGATTAATATTCCTTCGAAATTTACTTAACAACGTAATAGGAACAGTTCTATAGATATTGTCAGTGAATTAATAACGAGTTTCGAAGGAGGGAGATAAGATGACATTTCTTCAGTAACATATTTCTTATAAATAAACCAATCTTATAAAAAAAGAAACTATCTTAGTTAAAACACTTCATTCAATAATTTAGAAATGAATGAACTGCCTAGAGTTTTTTGCAAACATTCATTAAACTCACAGCGTCTTCAAGAACTTCATTGGCCTGTGGTCCCACTGTGTCTAAATCTCTCGTGACGTCTTTCTCCAATGGTTCGGTTTCTGAACGAGAATCCAGCGGATCATCAACTTGGGTTTGGGGAAAATCCTTTCCTCTTGTCCGTCCGTCACCTGTTTATTTATAAACATATTAAATTTTAAATGAAAGAATTATTTGAGTTATTAAAATTGGAAAGAATAAGAAAACAAGTTAAATCAGAAATAATAAGATTAGCAAATATGCAAATGAGACAGAGAAAATATAAAAATCCAGGGGAAAAAATAAAATAAAATTAATTTGGCCCCCCTCCCCCATCTTCAATTTCCTAACCTCCCTCTGACGTTGTCAGGTAGGGCTAGATCGTGGCCCAAAGTTTATCGTTGTCGATAAAAGAAGAAAATAAAATAAAGTAAACATTTTAATTTTTTTATTTTAATGTTTTCCAATCCTATTAGGTTTACTTAAATGAAGAATACCTTTGATGTAGGTATTGAATTGACTAATATAATAGAAAAAAACTAATACAAATTAAAATATGTTAAGTTATTTTTTCATCAATTATGGCAGGTATTAATTGATTTTCTATACTTTTCATATTTTTTTTTTTTTTTCAAATTATAATTTTTCTAATTTAATAAATAATAACTAACTAAAGTAATGACTAAATGATTTTTTTTAGTAAGTTAATTGCTTGGTTGATAGATATACTGATTTTACTTAGAATGTTCATATTTTTAATATAGTTATAAATTTCATTTGATAAAGAGCTCTCGAAAATTTTAGAAATAATGAAATAAAGAAATTGGTCTGTAATTTTCAAAATTGTTAATATTACCACCTTTTAAGATAGAGCTGATGTATGCAATTTTTTAAAGATTTGGATAAAAACCTGTAATGATAACATTTTCAAATAATTGAACAATTAAGAGGAATGTTATCTGTGAATATTTTAATTTCGTTCATAGAAATGTCGTCAATTCCAGTTGAAAACTGTAATATTTGTTTGTTTTTATTTCAATATTATGACTTTCTAAATGTTTATTTATATCTTTTTTTTATCTGACTTAGTTTGCTTATAACATTTCTGTATTTATAATTTTCCATAAATTAATGTTTGAATTGTGAACTTTATTAAATTTCTAAAAAAACAATTTTGTTTGTTTCATTATAAAATTTTTTAACGAATTTCCTTTTTTTTTTTTGGTAGAATAATTCAGTTTTTGTTTGTTTTGTTCGCTTTATGTTTTTTAAATAATTTATTTTTTTCCTCAATGATCTCTTTATTCATCCAAGGCTGTTTGTATTATTGTGTTTTACTATATTATTAGTAGGTTTATCTATATAATGTCTATTTCTATTATTATTATGCGCATTCTTTATTATTTTATACAGCTTGTTTACATGTTTATTTGGGTCTTGCATAAGATTATTTTTAATTTCAAAAACTAAATCAGTAATTTTAATAAAATATTCTTCATCTTAAAAAAAAATACCTATTAGATTTTGCTGTGATTCTTTGATGAGCGCTGATCAAACTTTTTAATCTCGAGTAAGATACTCTAAGTGATCAGAAATGTCCCATTCTATAATATTGGCAACTGTGTCTGTGTTTTTGATAGTTGAAAAACAATGATCAATGAAAGACGTTGTGGTAGAAGATTTAGTATTAGCTTTTGTAGTGGTTTTGTAAATAGTTAAAGAAACCAAAATTGCAGAAAGTTTATAAATATTAAGTTATTTTACTTAAAATGTTTTTGTCAATATCGATGTTTGAATCGCCTATTAAGTTACATTTTCTGTTATTTAATAAATAGGAGATATCTTTTATTTAATTCATTAATAAATAAAATTCTGTTTGTAGGAGGTGGTCTGTTTATGACATGAATAATTAATTCCTTCCAAGCAGTGGAGTTATTGTTAATTTTACAAATTATACTTTCGTAAGTAATAGAAGTTTAATTTAGAATAAAGATCTTTATAAAAAAGTATGATACTTCCACCGGATCTAGAAAATAACATCGCAAGGAAAACACATCGCGTAACATTCACTTACATTATTGAAATGTTAGGTTTTAACTTTTGAAGGAAAATACGGGTCTTGGGTCATTCCTGTACAAATTTTGTGTAAACTTTGATGCAAGTGTTTTTACCTGGTTTTCTATATTAATCCTTTTACGGGTAATATTGTATGAAATGTCACCTGTGGAATTAAGGTTAATTTAATATCTTTTCGAAGAAAACGATTGTCAATAAATACTAGGAATGAAACCCGGACTTGGAAAAGTCCGGGTCATACCTAAATGGAAAGTATGTTTTCTTTTCTGTTTTTTTTTTTCCAAACGATACATCCTGGAAACTACGATACCTCACTTAACCTAACCTACAGTTAACTGTAACCTCACTTTACCTAACCTACAGTTAACTGTAACCTCACTTAACCTAACCTACAGTTAACAGAAGATGTTTGTTTTCTTTACAAACGAAGAATTCATTTTCGCCAAGTGTTTTTATTTGTCCGCTTCAAAGTGAGGCTACAACCTCTTGCCTTGAAAGTGTGTCCATCCGCCGCCAGCGAAATAGTTCCAAGAAAATCTGTAATTTTCATAAAAAGTAGAGAAAAAAGCCTCTGTTTTTCATCAATTTAATGCCTAGAATGTATTTATGAATCGTTTCGTTCCAAAAAAAAAAGAAAATTAATTTGCTAACTGTACAGGTGAGATTTCTTAGAAAACTATCCTTTGACGTCAATTGAACTCTTGTCATTTTATCAATGCCATCTTCCTTCATATTTTAAAATTGTTTCAATGTTTGAATATTTTTTTATTAGTTCTTTGCTCAGTAAAACCGAATGTGTATGTTTTCTTATTAAAGGGGTAAGAGTGTAATCAGTGAAGTAGTTGATACTATTGAAACAAAACTGTTTTAAAGAAGAAATTTCAGTTAATTTAAAAAAAAAAAATTCTGAAATTCCGATTCAATTGATTTCAGGTAATTGATGATCAGTAAACCCAAATTTTCACTTCTTAATGTAGATGAATGTTTCGAGATATTTGGACTCGCGATGTTTTTTCCTTGCGATGTTGTTTCTGGACTCTACCTCCACCCTACCTCTCAGAAAATAGTTCCGTTTTCCAACCCACAGAAAATAGTTCCATTTAGATAAGTAAAATTTGTTCTTATGCTTCTCATATTTAAAAATAGACTGTTATTTGTGTTAGTATTAGAAATCTACGATTTTAAATTATTAATTATATTTAATTGATCTTTTTCAATTTGATTGTGGTCTTCGCTTCTAAGTGTATTAGTCATAATTTTGTTTTGTTAAGATTACATATTCATTATATCTTCTTCACATTGTATATTTAGTATTTTGGAATTTTCAATTTTTTTCTTGTTATAATATTGTTATTTTTAATCCATATAAATTTGTAGGCCTTGGATTTGGCTTCCATTTCAGTTTTCCAAAATTAGTTTTTTAAGGTTGGGATTAGACTTTCATTAATGTCTATTTTGCTATTGTTTTTATTCATTGGTTAACTTAGAGACCCTATCTTCTCTATTTATCAATTTTACTAGAATGGGTCTGGTTTTGTATCGAACAAGTTTTCCTTATCTATTTACATACATATTTTTCATACAGATTAAGAGATAGAGATTAAAAGATAGAGCAATTTTGTTTAATAAATCTACTAAATTTTCATTTTCTTCAACAACTGCTATTTCAATATTGTTTTGTCTTTGTTGGAATTCCTATTTTTATAGATTAATTTCCATAGCTGAATTCTTTCCTCATAAATATTGTTTTCGTGCTCCATGTTTTTCAGTTTTGTCTGTGATATCCATGGGGTTATCCTGATACTTTTGTATTTTTTCTTTTGTATCTTCCTAGTGCTTGTTACAATTGTAATAGATTTGCTTATTTCTGTTACTTCTTTTAAAATAGTTTGACTCAAATCTTTATCAATGTTGACACGGGATAGGTACATTACTTCTTTGTGGGGAGAAAGATTTCGTTGAATTGTGTTTTGATTTAATAATTCTATGTTATCTGTGTTTACATTTGTATCATTAATAGATTTTTGTGCTTCTAATAGTTATCTTCTTACATTTATCATAGTTGCATTGTTTTTTCCTTGATGGAGTTTATATATCAGGTGCTTCATTTTCATTAACGCAACCCTTGTGTTGCTCAACTCCACAGGATTTGCATCTCAATTCCTCAGATTTCAGTAGCTTATTGCATATATACAATAAAAAAATTAAAAACCAACGTTTCGGTAACATATAGTTATCGTTCTTAAGGAATTACGTACATTTCAAAAACGGATAACGAAATAAAAAGCTGTAATAATTCTCCTCTTCTCCCTCTTTATGTCAATTATTAGATTCAAGTGCCTTTTTGCCACGTTAAATTGTTAAATTTTGGCCACTGATATCTTAAGCCCTATTGTATATTTTTCGTGAAATTTTGCAAACTAGTTCAGACTATCATAACCTACCGGTACATTTGTATCAAAAATTATTAAAGTCGTAGCCCAAACGAAAATCTGAATCTTACAAATTTTGCCACTCTTCACATCTTGTTCTTGTTACCCTTTATAATCGACTGGACCTGCAGTCAAAACTATAGCACCAACAATTATGGTTGATACGTCATTAGATTCGTTTCGTTGCTCGCGGAATGCCCTTGTTATGTGCTGGTTTGTTCTAGTTGTTGTGGTTTCCAAGTTATTCCCAAAAATGTTAAAGTGTGAAATTTTGGCAGCTGATATCTCGGACCCTGTTGCATACTTTTAAGTAAAATGTTGAAAAACTAGTTCAAAACATCATAATCTACAACTGTAACAAAAATAATTAAAATCGGAATCTAGCCAAAACGAAAATCTGGACTTTTAGATATTTTGCCACTGTTCACATTTTGTTCTTGTTCTTCTCGGTCGGACCTACAGCCAAAACTACAGCATCGACAATTATGGTTGAATCGTCATTAGATTTGTCTCGTTGTAGCGGAGGGCACTCGTCATGTGCATTTTTTGATATGTCTCCTGGTTTTCGAGATCTTCTTAAAAATGTGGTACCAAGATCGTCCACAAGCTAAATTATACGACACACGCAGTGCTGATTTTTAGTTTTTATTTGTAATAATAATAGTGGTTAGATTAAAACATATTTGAAACAACATTTATTAGAAAATAGCTATAATTGATTTGGACATTAAATTATTAAAAAAATTAAAATTACTGGATTTGAAACCGGGATATTTTAGCAGCAGTCGGCGACTCTAAAGCCATAGAACCTTCGATAAATAAATGGTTTACTAAATTTTAAATCAGTTATAAAATGGAAAGAAATCTGTTACAGTATTATGGAAATATTAACTCATATAGCACATTTCATAACTATTTGCTTGAATGATTACTCTTTCATACTGATGCTGTAACTTCGCTAGGCTATATTAAGATACATTAAAAAATAAATACTTTCACAAAAGGGACAGTCATTGGAAATAATAATAATAGTGGTTAAAGAGACACAAAACAACAAACTTCTTCATCCAATAACTTCAATATTTCTGTTTTTTTATCAAAAACCTTCTTCAGGAAAAATTACATAAATCAAGAAGAGAAACCATCGTTCTTCTTCTTAATAAAAACAATCATGAACTTAAACAAACCTAAACATGAAAATACAATATAAACACTTTTATATAAACAAACAAGAAAGAAACTCAGCTAAAACTATCAAAAACTAAAATTGAACAAATTAAACAAAACAAACGGACAAATAATTCAGCTTTAGTTTGGCTTTTAATATCTTATTTGTTTTCCATACATTTTTTTAAAAAGTCCAACTGAAATTTCATTCACTTTTAAAACCTTCTCCTTGTTCATACACTTACTCCAGTTAATAAAACAAGACTAACAACAATCTTTCTGTCGCATCTTGAGATTCGTAAAGAATGGTAACTAAAGGGTCAGGATTGTGGTCAAACTTCAGAATATGGTCCTCCCAATCTGAAATACCTTTTGTTTTCTTTCTAACGGCCCTAACATATTCATCTACACGCTCCTTGAGCGATCTCCCTATACTTCTTATATAAATTTCTCCACATTCTCTTACATTCTAATATATAAATAATCCCCATTTTATACAAAATATTAAGATTCATTCTTATTTATAATCTTTTTCTGTTTGAATAAACTATTACCTTTTTAGTAACAATTTTAACATTGTTTTCAATACAAACTTCTCTAATATTTTTATCTACATTAATACCAATAGGTAATTTTAAAAATTGGTAATCGTGCTTTATATCATCTTTATCCTTATTCGCAATCATTTTGATCCTATTTTTAAAGAATTTATTAATAATCATATTAGCAAACCTTTCAGAATATTCATTCCCCATTAACTTCTTAAGATCATCTATTTTCATTTTTCATAACTTTCAGTTTTCAGTATAATTAGTTATTCTTTTTAAATTGTTCCGAATTAATTAATCACAATCTTGACCCTTTAGTTAACATTCTTTACGAGTCTTAAAATGCGACAGAAAGATTGTTGTTAGTTTTGTTTTATTAACTGGAGTAAGTGTATGAACAAGGAGAAGGTTTTAAAATGAAATTTCATTTGGACTTTTTAAAAAATGTATGGAAAAAACTAAGATATTAAAAGCCAAACTAAAGCTGAATTATTTGTCCGTTTGTTTTGTTTAATTTGTTCAATTTTAGTTTTTGATTGTTTTAGTGAAGTTTCTTTCTTGTTTTTTTTTATAATAATGTTTATATTGTAAACACGTTTAGGTTTGTTTAAGTTCATGATTGTTTTCCAAATTTTGTTGGTTATTAAGAAGGAGAACGATGGTTTCTCTTCTTATTTTATGTAATCCTGAAGAAGGCTTTTAATAAAAAAAGAAATATTGATGTTATAGGATAAAGAAGTTTGTTGTTTTGCGTGTCTTTATGAAAGAAGAAAATCTTTCAGATGTTTCATTGAAGTTTTCGTTAATAATAGTGATTAGATTAAAATATATTTTCTCAAAACCAAAAAAAGCTTCAACGAGTTAGTATTTACTAAAATGTCACAGCTGATGTGATATAAAGAAGGAGAATTATGATTTAAGTTTATTAAGAGTTTAAACCCTAAAAGGTCCAGAGATAAAGTTTTAGAGATGTAGGCTAAACATAAATAGGAAAAACAAGAAACTTGAATCCCATAGAAAACTGCATTCCCTTATTTGGTAAAGAAGGGTCTGAGAACTGATACTTAATGATTGTGAGAAGTGCTCACAGTTGCCAGAAAATTTGTATCTTAAATATAAAAATTAAAATCATTTTTTTTAATAATGTTTAACTAAATATATATTTTTTAGTTTTAAATTAAAAATACTTGCCCTTCCTATTAAACAACAACATTATGGCAAGAACCTAATTTCCAAAATAAGTTTATTAAGCAGGACCTACCCCCAAATTTCAGAAACTAAATTCAATAGTTTAATTCTATTTTCGCTAGACTGTGTTAGCTCACAAATCTCCAAGTATAAGTTATCTTTTTCCAGGTCCAAATTAAAAAGATAATCAATTGCATTAAATACGAGGTATGTATTCTGTAGATTCAGGATGTTTATATGCGCTATATGATTCAAGTTTCTTGCTTTTTCTAATTTTGTTTAGTCTCAAATTAACCCTTTATCCGTTGAATTTTTAGGGTTTAAACTTTTAATAAATTTGAATCATCCTATTTCATGTTACACCAGCTGTGACTTTTTTGTAAAGACTAATACATATGTAAGAACTAATCAGGGAATACATACATATATATATATATATATATAATTGGTATATTTCTCTTCTCCCTGTTTATTTCAGCTTTTTATTTCGTTTTTAATTTAAATATAAATAATTTCTTGAGGATGTTAACTGTATGTTACAGAAACGTTGGTTTTTAACTTTTTACTTGAATAATATAAAACTGAAGTGCAATTTTAAAAATCAGATATACTAATCCATTTTTGTTAATAATATTGAAACTATTATTTGAATTCTAGCACATTTGGAAAACGCTACCACATCAATGACGATGTAGATCAAAGTGCATATTTGATCTTCATCTATTTTTCAATGGTGTTCCTGTGACTAGAAGATCATTACTCTGTTGCGTAGGAAGTTAAATTACAATCGTCTTTGTTTCCCCTAATTGGATAGTAGTCATAATAGTTAACTATTTCAAACAATGCAAACAAATTTTTACAATATTAAGGTAATTAATAGGTTGATAAGAAAGCAGATTTCTTCTCAATCCATTATTTGGGGCATATTTGTGGGAAACGATTTTTTGTCACTTTACAAAATAAACAATTAGATGAGAGACCCTGATTTAGATGAGAGACACTGTTCAACATTTTTTTCATGATTTAATTTCTTGTTCTGGAAATATCCATGCAATCAAGAAGTATTGGGTGAGGGAAAAGTTCTACCCGTTTTTATTACCCATAAAGAAGAGCAAATAAACGCAAAATGAACAGTACCTATTATTGTACAAAATCCCCATTGCTATCTAGGACCTCTTGCCATCTTTCTGGTAGGAGATGAATCCCACGGCGGTTTCGAGTCAAAAAAGTCTTGGATGGCAGTTTTCACAGCATCAAGATCATCAAAGATTTTCTGACTGAAGGAATTGTTCAACGCAAGAAATAGGTGATAGTCAGTTGGTGCCAAGTCAAGAGAATAGGGAGGGTGGGTTAAAACCTCCCAACTAAAGCCCAGTAACTTTTGGCGAGTGATGACAGCAGCATGTGGCCTGGCGTTATCGTGATGAAGGATAGCACCCCGACGATTGATGAGACCTGGCCGCTTTGCTACCAAATTTGAATGCAGCCTGTCTAACTGTAGACAGTAAAAAGGCAGCATTGATGGTTTGGTTGAGTGGCAGGACCTCCCAATGAATTATTCCCTGCACATCCCACCACACACTCAATAACACTTTCTTGGGATGAAGTTCAGCTTTCGAAGTCGATGCAGGCGGATCAGAAGGGTGACACACAGTCCTACGACGCTTTACGTTACGATACATAACCCACTTCTCATCTCCTGTCACAATTCGTGTCAAGAATGGGTCATTTTTGTACCGGGAAAGCAAGGAAACACAGGTGGCGATTCGGTCATCCCGTTGCTTAGCTGTCAGGTTATGTGGAACCCAACGATCCAACTTTCTCGTAAAACCCAACTTAACCAGCCGTCTCTCGACCGTTATCCGGTGTACTTTAAGGTCTCCGCTAATTCTTGCACGGTTGATTTCAGGCTGTTGCTTATGGCTTGATCAACATCGTCCTCTCCAATGTGTGATGGCCGTGCACTGCTAGTCTGATCTTGGCAGCTTCTGTCTCCTTCCCTAAATTTACGAAACCATCGGCGACATGTGCTTTTGTCTATTGCATCCTCCCTATAAACTTGTCAAACATTGCGACATGCTGCGGCTGCCGTACTCTTTTTATCGAACTCGTATAACAAACAATGTCTTATATGCTCCTTCTCGCATTCCATGTTACACCCTCTGATATTTTTTTGAGATGATTAACTTTGTGAGACACGATGATTTATATGTGAGGCATCCATACGTTTGATTGGCAGACGATTTGCGTCATTACAATGTCATATGTGAGGGCAATTCCATTGCAAATTTTCATATCCAAAAATGGATAGAACTTTTGCATTCACCCAATAGAAAAAGTGAAACATTATTTTTAACTCGGATGAGGAAAATCCTCAGAAATGAATCTCTTTAATAGATTCAGCAAAAATCATAGAATTGTCATCATATTTAATCAAATGTTTGCTTTGAAAATAACTAAAAACAAAACTGATTCTTATTTTCCAAAGGATTACCATTTTAAAATTAAAATAATAATAATAAAAAAATCTTTTGGTAAAGAAAATCCTATTCAATCATTAGATTCATTATTTAGTTTATTGTAATAGAAACACGTCAGTGATTCAAAGAATCTCATTTCAACTCAAGACTCCATTTCAGTCACGTAGCTGCTACTTATAAAAATCATTAATATATCACAAATGAAAAACCTTTGTCTTTAATATTTTTAATGAAAGCAAATTTAACGTCCATAATTATTCATAAATAGAGAAATTCACCAACGGACAATAAATATGTCTTCGCACACTGAGCCAACATCAACGGTAATTCTGAACAGCTGTTTCATCCTTATTAGGAATCATCAGCAGAATATACCCTTGATGTTTAGCTCAGTTGCGCGAAAGCTTTACCTAAAGGCATTCTCGATCCCGGGAATGGGCCGCCTTCAATGTGCGAAGGCATATTTGTTGACTGTGGTGAATTTCTCTCTCTATTTAATATTTTTAATTAAGGAAACGTTTATCAGTGGAATCCAATACAATCGCTTCCGATTAGTTAACTAAAGACAACTTACCTTGTGTCTTGACGTCTTTGTTCTTGGGCTTGACCAAGTCAACTCTGACTCTATAAATGTCTAACAGAAAGTATCGAACAATTATTAATTATATTTTTGTTGTGAAAACTTTTCAAACTATAAAATAAACAATTATATTATAAAACTGTGACAATATATAATAATCTTAAATGTTTTGATTGAATAAATGATTTGTTTCAATTCATCTCCAATGAAATAAATCAAATCTAGTATTGGAAATCAGAAAACATCGTTTCATTTTTGTTAAAATTCACGAAGTTTTTTTACTGTCACTTAATTTGTAATTTTCAGATGAACAATATAGTTACATGTTTTTTACAAGATACTTTCTATTTTAAAAGGTGTTGCTGGCAACTAAACAGGATGTTTATATTTAAACTTAAAGGAGGCAACAAAATGTACTTTGTTATCCTGTTTTCAGACACTTTCACACGTGACCCAAGTGATTCATGGAAACTAAAATGTTTGGTTTCTAAGTGCATCACTTCCTCTTACATTAATGTTAAATCCACTCAAAATAAAAATATTGGTAATTTTAAAGTTGTTTCTTG
>JAFIDM010001028.1:2930346-2962017 GCA_023159025.1 Thereuonema tuberculata
ATCATCCTCATAGCATCTTCATTATTATCATCCTCATAGCATCTTCACTATTATCATCCTCATAGCATCTTCATTATTATCATCCTCATAGAATCTTCATTATTATCATCCTCATAGAATCTTCATTATTATCAATCTCATAGCATCTTCATTAGTACATTCGTTATTGGAATTATTGATGTCATCCAGTGGGAGCATCATCTACGTCTTCACTTTCGGATGATGAAGATCAGACACTTTATTTCTATGTGGTTGTGTTTAATTCTACATAGATACAAAAACCATTTGCACACTCTTCCATTAGTATTTTAAAATATTTATTTAAAATACATGTAGCAAATTTTCGGGAACATTCGCTTTCCCTTTCTCAAACATGAATATTCGGAATAGTATTAATTTACAAACAATCAACTAATGGTTTAGCCATCAACAAAATATAAAGACATGGTACTTGAATAAACTTATTGTTTTACTAACATAAAACATGTCAGCTTTATAACAAAGGGATAAGAATTAGTTTCAAAACAAATCATCAATAATGTTTTAGCCATTAACAAATTGAAAAGACATTTTTTAGTTAACAAACTTTTTGTTATGGAAGAATCTCTATTACTAAATAATCAAGATAATTTAATAATTCAATACATCAAATAAATCAGTTTTTGTTATATTTATTTTAATAAAATCTTTAATCAAAGAAACAGTAATAGGATCGACACTTGCACCCTCGTACCTATTAAAATTTTGTTCTTTTGTGTTTTTAATAAAACAGCTTTCTATTTTCCTTAATTTTAAATCTTTTTCTTTGAACATAACTAGTGACAACCCGTGAAATATTCACGGAAGTAAAACACATTTTACGTTTTTGAAATACCGTGACATTTTTCAAAAGCACAAGAATGAAAACGATGTTCTAAGCTCATTTTGTAAAAGCCATGTCGTCCAGAACATTCCATGTATAATTTGAATGATGACTAAGCAATAATATGTATTTTGATCATGATAACTCTAGCAAGCATGTAATTATCCATATTTAGAGATTAGTTTCAAAATATGCTTGAAGAGTCAATAAGGTGTGAGATCACGTGTAATTAATAAAACAAAACGTGTGTATAGTCCGTCTAAGTCAGCTAGGCACTCCCTTCAGGCGTTGGGAGAAAATAGAGGTGAAAGGGTATTAGGGTATTGTTACGGAATTAAAAAAAGCCTTATGTGATCCTTTTTTTAGTATTTTGAGAATTCAGCTCTTCGGAAATATAGTTACTTAAAGCCGATAATAACGAGATCAAGCTCTGCCAACACTGTTGTAATCTTTCCTCCCTACCCCGACTTATCTTATACCCTTTCTCCCCTATTTTTTCAAGTTCTCAGTCCCAACGCCTGAAGGGACTGCCTAGCTGACTTAGACGGACTATAGTAGTCCATGACTTAAAATAATACGTATATATATATGTATATATATTATTATTATTATTATTATTATTATTATTATTATTATTATTATTATATATATTAGCGCTGTACTTAGTCATTATAAGTTAACCTCCTGCCCTAAAATACTGTCGATCCAGATAAAGAAATGTTGGTGGCGCCACCTTTTATTTTTGTTTCGGCGTCAATACAGTTTCTGTAGCGCTGTTGGGATGACACAGAAATATTGGTAGTGCTACCTTATATTTTGTTTCTTGCTTCAATATTGTGTCTGTAGCGCTTTCGGGATGACATACATACAAATCTCCGTACAATTTTTGCCTATTAATACGATGATTTTAACATTCGGATCCATGACAATTGCCCTAATTTTAAACAAGAAATATTTTAAAATACTAATGGTTTTTATATCTATATCTAATTATATGGAAATATGAAACGCAGAAGGATTGTTGAAGAATGTGTTTAATTCTTTTGAACTTTCTTTATTTTCCTGTAGCAACTCACTTCCTCTTTTGTTCTCATTTATAAAGGCTTTTCTTGTTTCTTCAATTCTATTGGATTCTATATTCCATGTTTTATATCCTTTTCAAAATAATTTTAAGTACTACTGCAGCAATTAAATAGTTAATGTAAATTAATGTAAAAATAAAGCTTCACGTGCATCACAAGTAGTAAGAAAAACAATTTTTTTTTTGGGGAAAAAGAAAACAATTTTTTTTACATTAATAGTATTTTCTTTTGGATTCTCAATCCTTTCTTAAATTCTTTCGAACCCAGCGAGTTGCGGAACAAAGAATTTGAGGCTGTGCGGTGAACAGTGAATTACTGTTGGTGCTTGATTTTGTTGGAGGAGCCATTCCGGGGTGCCGGGATGGTTTCATCTTCTTTGTCTCGCACCTTGAGCCACCATTACGCGTAAATCTGACTGAGGAAGCCTAATAAAGCCTGAAACAGCTGTCTCAGAAATGGTAGCTCGGGGTGCGAGAATCCTTATTTCCTCAGGTGCATTTCAAAAATTTTATGTTTTCTTAATACTTGCGTTAAGCTTTATTTTTGATACAGAGTTTATTTATAATTATTTTAAAAATAAAAATAAGTTGACTTACTGTCATCGATGGGATTTAGAATTGTGTGATTTTCTGGTTTTCCCACGATCGAACTGAGATGAGAATCGATTTCCTTTTTTTTATTTTCCACTAAAAGACAAAAAAACAAGATTCGTTACAAATGACTTCAATTACTGAATACTTTCTGTTATTAATATACTCATGAACAAAAAAAAAACGACACAACTAGAAGGAGTTGTCCGATGGAGACAAAAATTGGTGGAGAGGAAGATTATGTACAGAATAGAAAATGATTAACATTTCATACAAACTGAATGATTTATTTCAGAGTTACAGAGTTACAAAGTAACGAGCTCAATAAGGTGTTGACCCACCTCTACCCTGAATGCAAGCTGCCACACGTCGTGGCATAGAGTGATAAAGCTCCCTGATAGTCTCCTGCGGTATTTCTTGCCAAATTTCCTCCAATTGTCGGGCTAGATCATCCACATTCCCTGGTGGATGCAGTCGCCTTCCCATCATATTCCACACATGCTCGATTGGAGAGAGATCTGGGGATCTGGCTAGCCAAGGAAGTGTTTCACAAGCTGCAAGACAGGTCATAGCAACATGTGCCGTATGTTGTCTGGCATTATCTTGCTGTAAAATAAGGCCAGAGTACTGCAAAAGGAAGCGTAGCAAAACAGGTCTCAGAATGTCGTCGACGTACCGCTGTGCTGTGCCGCTAATGACGACCAAAGGGGTCCGGCTATTAAGGGAAATGGCACCCCAGACCATAACTCCTGGTTGAGGGCCTGTGTGGCATGCAATAGTGAAATCAGAATCGGCAAGCTGCCCTGGGCGTCTCCAGACACGTCTGAGACGATCGTCAGGACACAATTGGAAGCGGGATTCGTCGCTAAACACTATACGTTCCCAGTCAGCATCATTCCAACTGGATCGAGCCAAGCACCACTGTAATCTGGCCCGACGGTGTGCAGACGTGAGCGGCAGGTGGCGTAGCGGTCGGTACGAGCGTAGATGTTGCTCTCTCAGCCGTCTGTGAATGGTCATGGTGGACACTCGTGTGAGGGGTGCACGTCTGATGGTTGATAACAATGATTCAGGCGCTGTGACAGCTGATCTGACAATCACTCTATCCTCCCGTTCTGCTGTGGCCCTAGGTCGACCGCTACCTTCATGACGCTGAAATCTGCCATTGTCCACCCATTCCTGCCAGCATCTTCTAATCGTCGCATCACTTCGACCCATATAATGAGCGATTCTCCGATTTGCCCAACCTGCATCTTTCAATCCTACGATACGACCTCTTTCAAACTCTTGACAGTTGCACGTAATGAGCTCGAATCCTGTGGCGAGGCATTTTTTCAGTCGTTGAAAGGTATCCTAACTCGCAATGCAACAGAAAGTTTGACCGTCAGATTGAGAATCGCTTCTTATATACACCTGCTGAGTGCGCAGTTCCGATGCGCTGTAGCTCTCGCTATTCATTCATTGGACACCAAAGTTTAATCATTTGCATGGGCGTTCCCAATGTCTTTGCATACGAAATATCCTTACAATCGGACAACTCTTTCTAGGTCGTTGTTTTTTTTTGGTAATGAGTGTAAATAGAATTACTTTTAGAAGAAATAAATACTTATCAATAGATGTTAAAAAATTCTATAGAATTTAAAATATTGCGATAGGATTGAGCTTATTCAGGTTTATTATTTGCAGGCGACTCACGTTATCTTCGGAAAATAAAAGTATCCTTACTATCTATCGGACATTCAATTAGAAAGTAAATTTTATTTTTTAAGTGTAAGCAGCGATGAAATATCATTTCCAGTTTGTGCGCCATCTGTCAAGCGACAATGCAATATCGGATGCTAAACGACAAGGACGAGCTATATGGTAAAGATGGATAAATCTTTGGAAAGATCTTTGGATCCTTCTACATCTAGCAGTGATAAGAATAAAAAGAAAAATAGAATTTACAGCGATGAATATCTTTAATATGGATTTACAGTTATTTCCAATAAACCCTGATGTATAGTTTGTCGAGAAGAGATCTCACAAGAAAGTATGAAGCCCTCACATTACTTCGACATTTCAAGTCCAAACCTCCAGATATAAAAGAGTAGCCTGTGGAATTCTTTAAAATAAAAGTAAACAATCTACACAACGAACAAACTGATTTTACTTCGGCAACCAATGAAAAAGCATTACTAAAAGGTTATTGAGTTGCATTTCGCATTGCAAAAGCCAGTGAATCACATACAACGGCAAACGAAACTCTCATTTTTATGTTGTAAATGAAGGAAAAACAAAGCAAATACCTTTTTTTCAAGCAAATCACTCCAATAATACGATTCGTAGAAGGATAAGTGACTTGGCAGAAGGTATTCGAATGCAAGTCCTTGAAAATATTAATAAGTGCCCGTATTTAAAGATTTAAAGATGGCGGCGTACTGTTAAACACGTGCGAAATAGGGCTCCACAGAAAAGTCAATTGTAGGTGTTATATAGAAGCCTACAGGTAGCTATAACTAATTTTTTTGATTTATTAAGTGACCAAGAGTGCACATAGCGCTTTTCAAAGGAAATCAAAATGGTGAACACTAGAAATTCCAAAGAGAACGCTGACGGTACAGCAACGGCGACGATGGAAGCGACCCGCACCCCGCAAGTTGAGCCTCCACCCCGATGGGAGGATTTGCAGAAGACGGTGAGGCTACACGTTGGTGAAGCTCTTCATTCTCAAGATATAGTAGCAGCAATAACAGCCGCCATCACTGATTCCGTTACGAAGATCGTGACGGATAAATTGATGGAGGCATTGAGTGAAAAAGACAAAGAACTTAAAGAACTTCGCAAGGAACTGAATGAAGTTAAAAAAGAATTTTGTGAATTCAAAAGCAAAGCAGCATTAGTGGATGATTCCCTTGAACAGTATCAACGGAGATCCAACCTCAGAATTTTTGGAATAGCGGAAATGAAGGACGAGGATACGGACAATTTAATAATTAATATGTGTCAAGAAAAACTGGGTGTTGAAATATCCAAAAATGATATTGATCGCTCACACAGAGTAGGTCCAAGAAAAGGTAATAGGTCTCGCGCCATTATCGTCAAATTTATTTCTTACAAAACAAGAGAACTCGTTTTTTCTAAGAAAAAACTTCTCAATGGTAAGAGGATTACCATAAGACAGGATTTGACAAGGGCGAGGATCCAATTGCTCCAGGCGGCGATTGAAAGATTTGGACTCAGGAATGTGTGGACAACCGACGGAAGAATCGGTGTGCACCATGGTATTAAAGAATTAAACCTTCTATAGATGTTTTACAAAAATTAACATAGGCCCTAATTAATCCACCATTTTCTTTTAATTCGCAACATTATTTTATATAATTTCTGTTTACTAAACCTGTAATTCTTGCTTGTATTTACTGTTATATGTATATATATATATATTGTTTTCTATATATCTTATCCCTTTTTTCCAACTTGTTAATATCAATTATATTTAGTTTTTACCTTTGATAGAAAGCATTTTCAATCAATTATTACATAATATATATCTTTTTCTTAAATTACTACATTCTTTTTGTAAACTTTTAAAGAAAGAATTGTTCTGGTGCATTTACTAATATATTCTAACTCCTATTTCTGTCCTGTATTTAATATCTTCCCAGTTCCACTTACAATTTTACCAAACTACAAATTTTTTTTTACCAAAAACTACTTATTTTTACAAACTACGACGTAAATACTGAATATAATTATTTTATAATCTTCCTTTCTTCTCTACAACATGTCATTACTCAATGACTCATTTCCGGATTATTCTCCTGATTCTCTTTTCTTTTTATCCCAAAATATTCGCAGTATCAATGCAAATTGGGATCTTTTAATTTATAACTTAAAAACACTTAAAAAATTTCCAGATTTCCTTCTTCTAACTGAAATTTGGGCTACGAGTCCACAAATATTTAATATGAAACATTATTCTCTAGTCTCGGTTTATAGAACTGATAAAATAGGTGGGCGTTTGGCTTTCTATTATAAAGATAACTTTTATATCTCCTTTATCAATATAGACTTAAGAGTGTATTTGCTGCTCAATAAATGAAGATGTTATATTGGTAGGCATCTACAGACCCCCTTCAGGAAACATTCTTCATTTCCATAATTATATTGATTCGATTACACAATTTATTAATCCAAATCACAAAAGAGGAGTATTAATGGGCGATTTTAACATTAACTTCCTAAATATAAATGACAAACATCACAGATCAACAATTAATTGTAACTCTTTCTTTCCACCTATTGATTCTCCAACCTGTCACCCTACCTCGCACTCATCTCACTCACTTCTTGATCAAATCTTCACCTAATTTTCCAACTCAAAGTACAGGTATCTTTCACGCCTTTATTACTGACCACGATCCAGTATTTTTCACTACAAATCTTTCAAGTTTATTTAAAGGTTTCTCATTTAAAAGAGCGACAAAAATGAAGAATCGCAAATTCTCCCTAAATAACACAAATAAATTTAAAGAATATTTACATTCAATTGATTGGGCTGAAGAAATGGAAAACGTAACCTCTACGGAACACTCCGTTTCAATCTTCAACGAATTCTTTTTCTCAGGATTCAACAAATATTTTTCTCTTATCTCCCAAAATAATTCCACAATAAATAAGAAACCATGGATATCCTTTGAACTTTTGAAAAAAATCCATCAAAAAAATAAACTTTATAAATCGTATAAGAAAAATCCTACACCCGCAAAACTAGAGCACCTTAAAATCATGCGGAATGAATTAAAGTCACGAATTAGAGCTTCCAAGGAAACTTGTTAAGAAAAGCTATTTAATGATAATCTCTCCATAAAATAAAAGTGGAATAATATCAACAAATTAATATCTAACCACAGAAAACCAAAATGTCCATCTACTCTTATCATAGAAAATAACTTAAAAACAACCGAGCAAAACCTAAGTAAATTTCTTAACATCCTTTTACCAAATATTCCCTTCAGCACATCCGATAAAAATATACATCCCATATTGAACAATCCAACTTCTTCCTCCTTCTTTCTATCTCCTACTTCCCCTTCTGTAGTTAAGCAAGCTATCAAATCACTATCCAACAAAACTTTTTCTGGTCCTGATGAGATCTCCCCATACTTTCTCAAACAGATCGTGGATGACATTGCACTCCCTCTTTCTCTTATTTTTAATATCTCAATATCTTAAGGCGTCTTTCCTTCTGCCTTCAAACAAGCGAAAGTTGTTCCATTATGGAAAGCAGGAGATGTGAACACTCTGACCAACTATCGTCCTATCTCCGTGGTAAACTCTTTCTCAAAAATATTTGAAAAATTATATCATAGTAAACTCTCTACATATATATCAAAAAATAAAATCATTACTCAATAACAACACGGTTTCATCACAGGGAAAAATACCGAAACTGCGCTAATTGATCTCACAGAGTTTATCAAGGAAAGTATGGCGGCTAATAAGATCGTCTTAGGTCTCTTCTTGCACTTGAAAAAGGCTTTTGACTCAATTAATATCAATATTTTACTTCAAAAATTAGAAATAATATCAATATATTACTTCAAAAATTAGAAATAATATCAATATATTACTTCAAAAATTAGAGTATATGAGTATTCGAGGCCCACCTCTTACATGGATCTCTTCATATCTATTACAAAGACAATACCACCTGAACATAAACGGATATTCCTCTTCCGTACATCACACGTCGACAGGTTTACCCCAAGGGTCTATCCTTTCCCCCCTTTCTCTTTAATTTATTTATAAACGATCTCATTCTCACATCACCTGCTCCCAAATGTATCTTCTATACCGATGACGGAACCCTCCTATTTGCTCATCCTAATGCTAAAAAACTGAAGCACGAGGTCCAGTGCTCACTTTTCTATCTTGAATCTTGGCTATCTTCAAACGATCTTACTTTAAATACAACCAAAACGGTTTATATGTTTTTCTATCAAAGAAATAAAATACTCAACACTGACAATTTCTCTATCACTTATAACAACTCCTTATTACAAAAAGATCAATCCTTCAGATATTTAGATGTTAATCTTTCGCACGATCTATCATGGAATCTCCATGCACAAAAAAACGCTCTTAAAGTCTCAAAAAATTTAGGCATCATTAGAAAACTTTATTTTGTTCAAGGGCAAATACTTCTGAGTCGATATTGGTCGCTAATTCATACAAACTTGTGCTAAGGTGTAATCATCTGGGGTACCACTGCCAAATTTCAAGAAAAAAGGATACTTAAAGTTCAAAAGCATTTTCTAAGATTCTTAGATAAAAAGCCCCTCCTCTACTCTACTCAATCCCTCTGGACAAAATATAAAATAATTCCTTTCGAACATATCTATAAGCTTCAGTTGGCTCTTTTCACCTACAAAACAATTAACAAAAAAAACTATGTTCTTCAATTACTTTCAATATTAAACCCAATTCCAATTCTTAAAAAAATAGACTCAATCCTGTTTTTCTACTAACAAAAACAAGATCCAACTATCAAAGAAGAGCAGCCAGTTATTCTGCTCCTCAAAATTGGAATAAAATTCCAAATGAAATTCGTGATTGCACTTCTCTGACACAATTTAAAAGAAAACTCAATCCTAATAAACAACACTTATCTACTCAACTCAATCCTAATAAATCCTCATAAATATATAATTCCTCTCTTTAAATGAACCCAATAATTGATCCCTCTCCTCTCTTTCTTCTCACTCTCTCCTTTTTTATTTTCTCCTACTTCTATCTAGGTAAACGCCATCAGTCTAATTTTATTTTATTATATAAGATCCTATCAACCATACTGCTTAACAGATTAACACCATATGCTGAAGTTAACATTGGAGATTATCAAAAAGGCTTCCGTAAAAATAGATCAACAGTAGACCAAATATTTACTCTTAGACAAACATTGGAAAAAAGATGGGAATACAATCTACCAACACACAACTTATTTATAGACTTTAAAAAAGCTTATGATAGCATCCATCGTGAAACACTTTGGAATGTCCTCAGAGAGTTTGGAATCCCCCAGAAACTTATCTCTGTTGCCAGGATATGGACGAATGGCAGCAGAGGTATTGCCTTATCCAATGTTGTTAAATCCGAACCTTTCACCATCACTATTGGCTTAAGACAGGGAGATGCTCTGTCTCCATTGCTCTTCAATCTGGCTCTGGAAAAATGTATCAGAGAAGCAACAAAAAACTGAAATGGAACAATCATCCTGGGATATGCCGATGATATCGATCTAGTTAGTGACAATCCAGATGATATCCGTTGTACATTTCAAAATCTTAAACTCTCTTCAGAAGAGATTGGGCTTCAGGTGAATCAAACCAAAGCAGAATATATGATGGTCTCAAGATCAAGTACAAACGATACAGATTTCAAAGTTGACAATATGCATTTCAAAAAAGTAAATTCCTTCAATTATCTGGGATCACTTATTAGTAACGATAATAGAACAAACAGAGAAATACAAGCAAGAATAAATTCGGGAAATAAAACCTATCACTGCTTACAACATTTATTAGGGACAAAAGCACTATCTACAAGAATTAAAACAGACTTATATACTTGCATTAGACCGATCGTCCTCTATGGGGCTGAGACCTTGAATACCACAGCTTCCGATGAAAAATTACTACAATACTTTGAAAATAAAATTCTCAGAAAAATATTTGGACCCATTAAAGATAGAAAAACTGGTGCATGGAGAAAAAGACACAATAAGGAACTATATGAGCTCTATAGGTCACCTTTAATTGTCAATGAAATGAAAGCCTCAAGACTGAGATGGTTCGGGCATGTTGAAAGGATGGAAGAGGAAAGAAACGTAAAGAAAGCTTACACCTACATCCTACCAGGAAAGAGAATGAGAGGACGGCCTAGACAGCGATGGAGAGACAACGTCATTAAGGACCTACAAGATCTGGGAGTGTCGGACTGGAGTGAAAGAGTTGGAGACAGATTGGAATGGAGGAAGACTGTGTTTGCAGCCAAGAGCCTTGGAGTTTCTACGAGCTGAGGAGAGAGACAGAGATATAATTTTCTCAACATCTGGTTTCCTCAAAATGTGATGAACTGAATTTTTTTCGCCCTCATAATGTACATTGTAAAATATTTGTAAAAAAAGGAAAATAATTCAGTTTCTTCATCTTTTATTTTTTCCCTGTAATGCTTTTTGTTTTAATTTTATATATAATTTGCCTCGATGCCGACACCCTTTTGTCTTCTCGACGGGATCACCCTTAAGACAACTGGGATGTCAAAACTGTAATCAATACATACTGTTGTAAATATTTTTTTATTAGCAATAAAATTATTTTTATCTCGAAAAAGTTTCAAACCATGGGTTTCCCCAGCTAAGACAATATGGCGGATCAAGGACCAAAGCACATATTGCCAAGTGTTAAAAAAAAAAAAAAAAAAAAGGTTCGAAGAAAATTTAGGGATGCGTGCTTGGTGTCCTTAAATTTTCTAACTATGCGTGTGGTGTAAATTATTATTATTATTATTATTAAAGTATTAAGTGTATTAAAAAAAAATAAAAAAAAAAAAATTGGAAGAATAGTTAGGGTTGTGTGCTTGTGTCTATAAATTTCCGAACTATGCGTGTTGTGTTGAGTACCACAGCCTTCTGGAGTTGTGCATAAGTGTTTTTATGAAGTCCTAGTGTGCTGAGGCTGTGATGCAATGTGTGAGGCACCAGACCAGTAGCGGACAGGATGATGGGTACAACACGTACTCGGTCCTGCTTCCACTGCTTCTGGAGCTCGTGTGCTAGGTCTGTGTATTTACTTATCTTGTCAGCGTGAGTTTTCTGCATGTTCTTGCTGATGGGAACTGCAATATCAATGAGATAGGTCTGTTTGTTGACCTTATCAACAAGTGTAATGTCAGGTCTGTTGTGATGTATAGTTTTGTCTGTGTGAATGGGACGGTCCCAGTACAGCTTATGTGAGGGTGACTCTAGTACGCTTTGTGGTGTGTACTAAGTGAGTGTTTGTGTGCTAGCTGTTGATGAACGATCGATGCTACCTGATTGTGTCGGTGGAGGTAGTCTGTTTGGGACAGAAGGGGACAGCCAGATATTATGTGGTCAATCGTCTCATGTGTAGTGTGGCATTTCCTGCATCTATCGTCGTGTGTGTTTGCGTAGTGTGGAATTTGTTTCTTGTAGTTGAGTGTGGGAATGACTTGGTCCTGTATCGCGATCATGAACCCTTCGGTCTCCCCAAACAGCTCACCACTCATCAGCCATCTGTTCGACGCTTCCATGTCTCATTCTTAGATTACAAGAAGAGATAATGCTACATGGCTACATAAAAATCATTAACAACTGAAAGGATTATTATTATTATTATTGTTCAAACCTTGGGTTTCCCCAGCAAAAACAATATGGCGGGTCAAGGACCAAAGCACATACTACGAAGTGTAAAGATGTGTGCAAGAATGATTAGGGATGTGTGCTTGTGTCCATAAATTTCCTAACTATGCGTGTAGTGTTGAGTACCACAGCCTTCTGCAGTTGTGCATAAGTGTTTTTGTGAAGTCCTAGTGTGCTGAATCTGTGGTGCAATGTGTGAGGCACCAGACCAGTGGCAGACAGAACGATGGGTACAACACGTACTCGATCCTGCCTCCACTGCTTCTGGAGCTCGTGTGCTAGATCAGTGTATTTACTGATCTTGTCTGCGTGAGTTTTCTGCATGTTCTTGCTGATAGGCACTGCAATATCAATTAGATAGGTCTGTTTGTTGACCTTATCAACAAGTGTGATGTCTGGTCTGTTGTGATGTATGGTTTTGTCTGTGTGAATGGGGCGGTCCCAGTATAGTTTATAGGAGGGTGATTCTAATACGCTTTGTGGTATGTACTTGTAGTACGGGACCGTGCTCTTAAGAAGTGAATGTTTGTGTGCTAGTTGTTGATGAACGATCGATGCTACCTGATTGTGTCGGTGGAGGTAGTCTGTTTGAGAGAGAAGGGGACAGCCTGATATTACGTGGTCGATCGTCTCATGCGTAGTGTGGCATTTCCTGCATTTGTCGTCATGTGTGTTTGCATCGTGTAGAATGTGTTTCTTGTAGTTGCGTGTGGAGATGACTTGGTCCTGTATTGCGATCATGAACCCTTCGGTCTCCCCAAACAGCTCACCACTCGTCAGCCATCTGTTCGACGCTTCCATTTCGACATGAGGCTGGCTGAGTTCGTGATGATGTCTGCCATGGAGTTCCTTACGAGCCCATGATTTACGCAGCTGCTGAGTGTGGGTGTCAGGGGTAGTGAGTGTTGGAGAAGAGTTTTCGAGGTTCAGGGGTGTGAGGTGTGTGTCAGCCTTGACAATGGCTGAGTGAAGTGAGGAGTCTTCTGCTCTTTGGTGGAAATGTTCCCTAAGTGCATGTACTTGTTTTTCGTGTAGGGTGATGAGGTTGATGAGTCCTCGGCCTCCCTCCTTGCGGGGAAGAGTCATCCTTTCCGTAGCGGACTTGGGGTGGTGCATGTTGTGTTTCGTGAATATAGTGCGTGTTGCGCGTTGTAGTGCTTCGAGTTCGGTGTTTGTCCATGGAATTATGCCGAACGAATATGTTAGTGTGGAAACGGCAAAAAGTGTTGATAGCTTTAATTTTATTTCTGGCGTTGAGTTGTGTTTTGAGGATTTTGTGAACTCGAGCAAGGTATGTGTTCTTCAGTGCATTTTTGATGTTTGCGTTGTCAATGACGCGCGCTTGCTGAAAGCCCAGGTACTTGTAGGTCTCTCCCTCTTCCATGGATTGGATGGCCAAACCATGGTCCAGTTCAAAACCCTCCAAATTCGAAGTCTTCCCACGTATTATGTGTAACTTGCGGCATTTGTCAATTCCAAATTCCATCCCAATGTCTTTGGTGAACTGTGTGGTGGCTTGTAGTAAATTAGTAAGTTGTGCATTGTTTGTGGCATAGAGTTTAGTGTCATCCATGTAGAGTAAGTGTGTGATTTTATATGGTGTCACAGTGCCTGTGGTAAGCCTATAACCGTGTTTTGTGTTATCTAGTATATGGCTCAGTGGATTCAAGGCGAGGCAGAACCAAAGAGGACTCAAGGAGTCTCCCTGGAAAATACCTCTCCTTATGGGAATGGGATCTGTAGTGATGGAGGTGTTAGAGGTGCGTAGGTGCAATGTTGTGTTCCAACTCTTCATCGTGGCAGCTAAGAATGCCGTGATCTTGGGGTGTATTTTGTAGATATGAAGAGAGTGTAGGAGCCAGGAATGAGGGACAGAATCAAATGCCTTCTTGTAATCGATGTATGCGATATGTAAGCTCCTATTCTTCGCGCGTGCCTGGCGCAGGATTACAGAGTCAATAAGGAGTTGCTCCTTACAACCCTGGGAATTCCTGCGACTGCCCTTCTGCTGTTCGGAAAGAATGTTATATGTCTCGATGTGTGTGTAGATCTTGTCTGCGAGGCAGGAGGTGAGGAGTTTGTAAAGTGTGGGGAGGCAAGTGATTGGGCGGTAGTTTGCAGGTTGCGCTGTTTCAGTGTTCTTGCTCTGTAGGTATGTGACACCCTGTGTGAGGAAACGAGGCATATGTTCTGTGTGTTGGATTATATCAGTGAGTGTAAGCGCTAGTTTTCCATGCAGGGACGTGAACCTCTTGATCCAGAAGTTCTGGACTCCGTCTGCACCAGGAGCCTTCCAGTTGTGTGCATGTTTTAGTGCTGTCTGTATGTCTGCGAGAGTAATCTCATGGAAGGACATGCAGGGTAGGTGTTCAGTGAGTTGCTGTTCCTCTGTTATCCATGGTGCTTTATCATTGTGGGGGATAGTGTTTGACCACAGAGACGACCAGTATTCATGTAAAGCCTCGCTGTTGGGAGTGTTTGTGTTAGTTGCAGTAGAGGAAGATGTAAGGGATCTGTAGAATTTTTTCTCATTGTATTGGAAAGTGTTGTTCTGTTGTTTGCGCAGAGTGCACTGTTTGTATCTCTGTAATCTTTTTGCAAGTGCACTGAGTTTTTGTTTTAGTGTGTCGAGATGTTCCTGAACCTGGTTATGATGATTTGAATGTGAAGGGCGAGTATTTATGTACTTGAATATCTTTCTAACCTGGGACATAAGTTTCTTTGTTTTGTTTCCTGCACAGTATTGTGTGAGCCTGGCTATGTCTCCTCTAAGGTCGCTGATGCGGCCCTCAAGGCGACGTCTCCAAGGGGGGTTGTATTCTTGTGTCCGTGCAGTGGGAGGTATGTTGTGTTGTTTGATTCCAAGTGCCCGAATGGTTCCCTGTGCAGCACAGTAGAGTGTTGTATGTATGTCTTCTAATGTTTGGATGTTGTCAAGGTGTTGTGGAATAGTGTGTGTGTTGAGATGGTATATGACTGTGGCGAGTTGTTTTGATGTGTGTACTTTGGGGAGTGGCGGCCTGAGTGTGGGGTCTGTGCCTGTATATTGTGCAAGTGCAGTGTAGAAATGATCATGAGCTGCACGTAATATTTCATTAGTTGTATTGTTGGGGCATGTGTACTGAGGGGTAGAGATTATTATTACTATTATTATTATTATTATTATTATTATTTCTCATTGAACAGATATTTCCAACTGAGTCCAATTCTTTGTATGACTGTAAGATAGTATGATACCGAGATTGGTGTCACGGAAGATAGCTTATTTTATAAATCACTAGCAACTAATACTACTGGAAAAAGCTTATTCGACAGACACTTTTATGCAAAGTACTAGTAAGTACGATATCGACTGTACGAAATGCATTTCTGTAATACGATAGCGACAAGGCAATGAAGAGATATCAAAATGGTCTCATTCTTAGATTACAAGAAGCGATAATGCCACATGGCTAGATGGCTGCTACATAAAAATCATTAACATCTGAAATGGATTATGTTTTAAAATCTGTCATTCAAGTTCCTTCAAAGGAAGAGCATTGCAAACTCGCTTTTTTAGCAAAATGTGTTAAGACATGGGTTCGTTATATTCAAATCTTCTTTATCACACGAAGCAAGATGGCTGTGTTGAAAAGAGTTTCCCGATTAAGAGCAGAACTTTTAATGTATCTGCAAGACGAGGAATAGCATTATGAAAATGTATTTTCCAATTCTCTTTGGCTTCTTAGACTGGGTCTTCCTTACTGATATTTTCAAACACTTTGAATAGAAGTTTGGAAAATCTAGATGTTAACGTAATAAATGCCAGGGATAAAATCAACTGATTTCTAAAGAAACTTGATTTCTGGTGGACATCACTTGACAAAAAGAAATTTAATTCGTTCCAGTGTATTCAAAAATTCATGGAAAATTTATCTACGTACTAAAAGGCAAATTCTATTTTTTTTGTTTTTGCAGACATGCAATTAAATTTGTAGAATTATAATCAGCAACTTTTTGAGAATTTTCCGGAAAAAAACTCAAAACAATTACGACATTCACAGATGAAGACTTAAATCCGTTTTTAAAAAGTTGCATTCAACTGGATGAAATTCCACCAATAGGAAAGAAAACTTAAAAAAAATTTTTTTTGAAATACAGGGTGCGGCAGGTATTTCAGAACACACATTCTAAGTGACACAGTATCCTGAACGTCATCGAAACACATCCCTTTGTTTTGTTGGTAAACATGGCAAAACCTAGGCTAACCCAGGAAATGAAGAGGCATGCAATCATCGTCTCCTTGGCTGCAGGACAATCCGATTCCGAAATTGCTGCCTTCCTGAAATTCGCCCGGTCATTCGTCTTCAACGTTTGGAGAGAGCTGGAGGCCGCTAGTGGTGATGTGGAAACCGTTTCTCATACGAAACGACATTGTCAGCACTCGGACAGGACCAGGACGCCCGAATTCATCGCTTCTGTCCAAACTGCTGTCGTAGTTGACCCAGGGAAGTCCATGAGGGCACTCGGCAGGGAGATGCAGGTTGATGAGGCCACCATCTGACGTGTGGTTCATGAAGACCTCCGTTACAAGTCGTACGTGATGCGGAGAGGCCAGTTCATGTCCGCGAGAACGCGGAAGAACAGAATGATCCGAGCCAAGGTCCTCTTGAACAAGCTGAAACATCCAGAGCAGCCTGGAATGCTGTGGTTCTTCTCGGATGAGAAAAACTTCGTCCAGGACGAGAAGGTGAATCGCAGAAATGATCGGTGGCTGCGTAAAACAACCGGGGAGGTTCCGACCGTCATGCACACCAAGTTCCCCGCCTCCGTGATGGTTCTAGGTGTCGTGAGCAGTCAGGGCACATGAAGCCTCCACATTTCTTTCATCAAGGTGCCAGAGTCAACGTCATTGCTTACACCGATGTGTTAAAGACGGTTGTGCAACCCTGGATTACTGCTGTAGCACATGGCAGGCCATATGTTTACAGCAGGACTCGGCTCCAGCCCATACGGCCCATTCAACCCAAGAATGGTTGTCCACCAATTTTCACGAGCATGTCACTCCAAACATGTGCCCCCCCCCCCCTTCCCAGCTCCCCTGATGTTAACCCTTTGCACTATTTAGTCTGGGGCGTTGTTGAGAGGGCCTCCAATAAACATCCACACAACACTGGTGAAGCTCTCAGGGCAGCTATGCCTTGACAAATATTCCCAGGACCCACCTCATTCATACCTGCGGACGGTTTCGACAGCGTTTAGAGGCTGTTATTGCGGCAGACGGTGGTTTCATTGAATGATGTCCTGCATTTGGGTCGGTCTTCCCGTGTACATAGCGTTCAATAGTCATTAAATGCTCTATTTTCAGTCTCAGCTCATTTTTTCCGCGGATTGTATTTTGTTCTCAAATACCTGCCGCACCCTGTACGTATTGACGGAATGTTAAAAGACTTTTTATCCAAGAGCGTAGACCAGTTTGGAATCAGAGAATGTAAGAATACCTGAGCTTACAAAAGAAACTCTAAGTTTTGATACGATTTGCAATCTCGTATTTATACGAAATAAGTTTTTGTCTATAACTGCCATCAAAACAAAAAGCGATAAATAGCCTTGAAATATTATCATTGTGTGTGTATCGAACAGAGAGCCCAGATTTGAGAGCTAGTTTCTGAAAAACAGGCACAATTATCGCATTAATTTTTTTTTTAATTCTGAAACATTTTTTTAATTTTTATGTTCAACAATATTTATATTTATGTTTCTAAATACAAAATAAATGTAAGTTAATAAGCGTTTTTTGCTTTATTTTGTATATCCTCTCCCATCCCCCTCAGCTCTTCATCACGCTCCCTCAGTGGGTCGCGACCTACACTTAGAGCATTCTAGCGATGCTTGACAGAATTACGATCGGAGGTGAATTCTAGTCTTACTAACTATCTTTACGTATTAACTCCATACTGAAGATATTGATCTAGCAGCTATCGTGTTGTAGGAGAAATGTTCACCTATTATATCTACGTACAGAGGAGCAAAGGGGATCCAGAATTGAAGATCTTCCAGCTCTATGCCTTCCTTCACTATACACCGAGTGGCCACTTTATTAGAGACACCCCTCACTTTAACTTCGTATTCGATAGTATCGCGCGGTGACGTAACAGCAACGAGTTGCGTATATAAGGTGTACTCGGTTTAAAGAGAACTCTGTATCAGTGCAGTTCTCCGGAACTTGGGTAAGACAAAACAATTAAACAATTTTGAACGAAATATGATCATGGGGCAAGAAGAGCGGGTTCCAGTATTTCGGAAACTGTTTAGATCCTCGGCTTTCATCGTGCAACAGTATCGCGGGTGTTGATAGAATGATAGTTGGGCCAAAAAGTCAAACAATAAGCGAAACCGTGGACTAGAAAGGTTTGTGAATGAAAGAGGTTACAGGCGACTGGCATGAATCGTCTCCAGCAACAAAGGGCAGCAACACGACCGACTGTAGTTGGTTTCTTTTCCACTATGCTGATGGCAAGATGAGAATATGGCGCAGTCAACACGAATCCATGGTCCCGTCTTGCGAAGTGACACCCTAACAGCGGGTGGCCTTGGAATAATGGTCTGGGGAATGTTATCCCCTATTATCCTTGGAAACATCTCTTAGTGCCACGGGCTACCTCAACATTGTTGTCGACCACGTGCACCCGTAAATGACTACAGTGTTCCCAGATGGCCATTTTCAACAGGACAATGCACCCTGTCACCGTGCTCGATTGGTCTCTGATTGGTTCAGTGAACATCAATAATTTCCACTTGCTTCAAGAAGCGTTTTGATAGTTTCTCGGAACATGGCGGCTACTGAATGCACACCGTTGTCAATTGAAAGGAATCATGTAGAATGTTTTTTACTATTTCAAGTCGTCTGACCAAAACGCTTCTTATAGGCATAGATTCTACAAGGTGTTGGAACCGTTCCGCAGGAATATTGACCCATGTCGACAGAAGGGCAGCCTTATGTGGCTCACATTGTGGCATATCTAGGCTTCAAATGGATCTTTCCATCTCTTTCCACATAGTCTCGATGGGGTTGAGATCAGGTGCCTGAGTCGGTCAATGAAGCAAGTGGAAATTATTGATGTTCACTTAACCAAATCGAGCAATCGAGACCAATCGAGCACGGTGACAGGGTACATTGTCCTGTTGAAAATGGCCATTTGGGAATACTGTAGTCATTAACGGGTGCACGTGGTCGACAACAATGTTGAGGTAGCCCGTGGCATTAAGAGATGTTTCCAGGGATAATAGGGGATAACATTCCCCAGACCATTATTCCAAGGCCACCCGCTGTGGCGTAAAACGCCACTATCGTAAAACGGCTGAAGCAACATCATCTCATTCAGTGTTGAATATTGTTAAGGAAACCGAAGCCTTGCTTACTACTAAGCCTAGCCCATTGTTTGAAACGCCGGACAAGAAAAGAGAGCAATCGATAACAGACTTCGATCTGTCAACTGTACGTGTCACTGTTGGAGAAATTTATTTTATAATTTTTTTTTAAAAAGGCCCTTTTCAGGGTAATCAAATGATTCCGAAAGGATAGACAAATTTCCTGATCTATTGATAAATACAAACAAAATTATATTAAAACTTAAAAAAAGAAACCAAAGTAGACATACAAATTCTAAAACTAATATGAATTAAAAATACAATTGCACATGCCTAAAACAAACTTCTTATAAAATCGAAAATAAATAAATAAAAACAAAAGTTATTGATATTGAAAAAGCAACAAAAAACAATAAAAATTAAACAATGTAGCGCGATGACGAATTTGATGTAAACGCTAGAAGTAACTTACAACGAGAATCTAGACGCGACCAAATAATAACTCTAGTGAAGAAAGGAAATGATAATGATTGGTTAACTGAGATCACGTGTCTTCAGAAATACAATGAACCGACTATAGTATGGTGACTCTAATATTAAAGTGGCCACTCAAGTATTCTTTCAGTAAGCCTATTTTGTGCTTTGAAATTAGTTCCACATCCTGTGGACAATAGAAGACATTTTGCTAGACTTTAATATTCCTATAGCTCCCCATCCTATTTTAAGAATGAGATATAATGTCTTTCTTTGAGGCTGCCCACTTGGTTGGATCAATGGGGAGGGGCTTGAACTGTAGCCGGCTTCATGGATAGTACTTTCGGCGGTCTGTGGGGTGGGCCCCTGCCAGCCGAAATATAACCTTCGTTGAGGATAGCCTGAAACCCTTAGTACATTTGTTACTTACACACTATTGATTGAGATAATTTGAAATTGTGAAAAATATATCTTTTTATTTTTTTATATTTTTGTCTATTGTTGTGTTTTGTCTTTGGGACTTGATAGGTCGTGGACCCACTGTTTAATTGTCTGGCTAAAGCTCTCCATCTAAGTTCAATTGATGGACTGAAATGATATCTCGAAGCCATTGTAACTTATCTGCTATCTCAAACTCCGTTGCTCACGAATCGACGAACACATCGCAAACAGCCCCTTTTATTCTGAGGCTCATTTGCGTACGACACCCTCACTTGAAATACTTTTCAGAGTTCAAAACCACATTATATTCTCTTCTCTGCCTTCTCACAAACAAACATAGGATACGGATATGGATTTTTTAAATGAGAAACATATTTCATGAAAATTAAATACTTCCTTGGCTGCTTTAGATTAAGAAAAAAATACTTAAATTATTGAGGATTCTGTTTCAGGAAAAGCGTCAAACTCATTTGCAATAATTTGAGAAGAATTTTCGTCATTGAAAAATAAATTAAATAGAAGTTACTTGCATTTTTTAGAAAAAAAAATTATTGCTGTTAACCTTAGTTTTTTTGAACAGTTGATTTGAACGACTTAAGTGAATGTTATCTTTCTTAACAGAAACACTCGAAAAAAAGGAAACTATTAAGATTAGCAAAAAAATGAAACACTTTTCATTCTACTAAAAAAACATTTCTACGCAATTCAGAAATATGGAAAAGAAATTGGATTTGAATTCACCTCCCTTTTCTTTTAGTTAACTCAGTACGGGCTCTAAATAGTTGTTCGATGGTTTCCAAAGAATCAAAAACAAATTACAAAGATTTTAAGAAGTTATTAAAACCGGTCAAAACTTAAAACTTTCAAGAAGTTTTAAGCGCAAATTGGTTTGGATCAACGTAATCTAATTGGTTCCAATGCATTCTGTAACAGATAAAACTAAAATTAACGCTACTTACGAGTGAATCGAAATGACCCGCTGGACTTTTTCATTTTTCATATTTCTACAAAGTTTTATAGTTTTTGAGCAGTTTGAAATATAGTTATGGTAACAGTATTTCTTATGATTCACTTACCATCCTCTAGAGATTTCAATAAATCCATTGGATTTTCTGCTTTGCGTTCCTCGATGTTAGTTTCTTTGTCTTCCTCGGGGTTAGTTTCTTCTCCATTGGCATTTTCTACGTAAATAAAAACCAACGATGAAGAAGATTAGGTAATCAAGTCAAACCAACTTATTAAACGAAAAAGAAGAATACACCTAATTAGAAACTGTCGAAATTTAATGAAACTATAGCTTGCTGCAGGAGTTCTTACAGAGTTCGAGCTTTTAAATTTAAAAGATATTGTTTTAGTAAATTTTCACTAAAACTCCACGGTGATTGAGACAGCGGAAGGCTCAGTAATGACAGATGAAGGTGGAGATCTCATATATATCTATTAATTTGGAGCAAACTGGTTCATTACTTTAGAAACAAAAATAGAGCCATACACCTGCTGTAATTAATTAGCATGTTTATAAAATGCAAATGATTACAACATTTCGCCATCGAGAGATAGCCTTTTCAAGTGACTTGATAAGGCTATCTCTCGATGGCGAAACTTTGTAACCATTTGCTTTTTATAAATATGCTAATTAATTTCAGCAGGTGTATGGCTCTATTTTTGTTCGTGAAGTTATGCAGTACACGTAAAATCTTAGTTCATAAGGTTCATTACTTTTTTAGGTTAATTCGCCCTTGTCTGTTCGAATGTTTGGCAATGGAGTATCAGTCCAATGGACCACTTGAGGATACGCGGGGCTACGTAGTTAGAAAACACCCAACCAGGCTACTGCTTGGCTTGTGGAATAAACACAGCCGCGAGCTTCGTTTTAACCCGTGTAGATATAGAGGGTGAACTAAAAGATATAATTTGGTTGAAATGATTGTAAGCCTACCAAAATTTTCATATCAGATGTAGAGTTGAGTATAGCCTATTGAAGAATACGACAGCAATATATTGTCAAAGAAGGATATAATTTAATTATTTTTAAATATTACAAATACGTCTGGACGGCATCGACAACGCGTTTGCTTTTGTAAAGGCTTATTGCTATCAAGACATCAAAAAAAAAAAAAAAAAAGAAAAGAAAAAAACCTAAAGCAGTAAGACTTCTATATCTTAAAAGAAGAAATACCAATAACAGATTCCAAGCAGCATTCTGTGGCTGTAACAAGTTCAGCAATTTAAAAATATTATCGTTTTATTTCGTAATCATAAGTTAAACTGCGATATTTAAGGTAAGGATCGCCACATTGTTTTGCAATTCAGTATGACGCTACAGTAATTTGATATCGTTCCTTATTTACTCAAATTTTGTCTTTCCTTTCAAGTAAATGATTTGTAAAATTTAAATTTTTATGTATTAACTGCTATTTTATATATATTTGCATAAATAATCAAGTAAGATTAGATGAAAAATTAGAAGAAAGGAATTATACTAATACAACCGAACTATATCAACATATTAAATCATATTTATACCAGGCTGCAAAGGAAGCACTAGGACAAAAAAGAAAAGGCAAAAATTCCCCAAAAAACTTTTGGTGGGATAAGGACAGTGAAAAGATTGTACAACAGAAAAAAGAAGCCTATTTGAGGTGGACGAGTTCAAAAAAGGAAGAGGATAGACAAATTTATAGAACTTTTAGAAATGACACTAAGAAATTAGTAATAGAGAAAAAAAGAACATCCTGGGATAAAAAATGCAGAGAAATTGAGACATATATAGGAGGAAGACGATGTACAGAGGCATGGAAATTTTTAAGGAATATTAGAAAAGAAGGTAATAATTCATGGCAAGGAATATCGGTTGAGAAATGGGAAGAATATTATAAGACTTTGCTTACAGAAACTAGAAATGAATTTCAAGTAAAAAATACACATATTGATACCATACAACAGCCTATACTATTGGAACTTGAGAGAGTTAGAACAGCAATTAAAAAATTAAAGAATCAAAGAGCAAGTGATCCCGGTGGAATATCAGCAGAACTGATCAAAAATGGAACAGATAAATTACTAAGATTAATTACACAATTATTCGAAAGATGCTTAAACGGAGAAGAAACACCAGAAGAGTGGAGAATTGGATATTTAACATCAATTTATAAGAAAGGAGACAGACAAAAATGTGAAAATTACCGTGGCATTACTGTAACAGCAACGTTTAGTAGACTGTATGGACGAATTTTAAAAGATTTTCTTGAAGAAGAAATAAGAATGAAAGAAAGTGAAGAACAAAGTGGATTTAGAGCAGGAAGATCATGTATGGATAATATATTTTGTCTTAAACAAATTATTGAAAAGGAAATGACGGTGGGAAATCAAATTCATCTTCTGTTTATTGATCTAACGAAGGCATATGATAATGTTCCAATCGCAAAATTATGGAATGTATTAAAGGAAATAAACATAAATTTAAATATTATTAGAGCAATTCAAGAACTTTACAGACAATCAAAAACAAAGATTAATGTAGGTCAAAGATTATCAAAAGGCTTTATAACAGATAAAGGACTCAGACAGGGATGTGGTATCCCCAACACTTTTTAAAATTTATGTTGAAGCAGCATTAAAAGTTTGGAAAAAAAACTGCAGAGGATTGGGACTTAATGTGAAAGGAACGTCAATGTTTACTCTGCAGTTCGCCGATGACCAAGTCATAATTGCAAAGAGTAAAAATGATTTAGAGAGAATGACGATAACAATTAAGGAAGAATATGAGAAATGGGGACTATACATGAACGTTAGCAAGACCAAATATCTATGTGTAGGAGGAAATGAGACGGACCTAAATCTAAATAATAACATGAAAATAGAAAGCTGTGAGCATTATAGGTATCTCGGAGTAGACATTAATAGAGAAGGCAGAGACTCACAAGAAATTAAAAACAGAATTTGTTAAGGAAGGAAGGCTATAAAACTATTAAATTCTATTTGGTGGAGCGAAGAGGTCTCTAGGAAAAGAAAGTATAATATATACAATTCTATTGTAAAGAGCATCTTGTTATATGGGGCAGAGGGATGGTGAATTACGGAGACAGAAAAAAAGAAATTAGCGGCAGTGGAAATGGATGCCCTAAGAAGATCATGCAGGGTATCAAGAATAGAAAGAACAAGAAATGAAAGAATCAAAGAAATGATGAAAATAAAAGATCATTTTGGACGATCTTCAAAGAAAACAATTAATTTGGTTTGGTCATGTTAAAAGAATGAGTGACGAAAGACTGCCCAAAATCGCTTTTGATTACAAAACAAATCAAAAAAGGAAACGAGGAAGACCACGAAAGGCTTGGATGGACGATATAAAAAAAGCAATGAGGATTAGAAGTCTGGAAGAGGAATGGACCCTTGACCGGAAGACCTGGAATAGACTTCTTGCAGATTCTTTCGGAAGGCGACACCTGACGCCATGAACCGAGTTTATATATATAAATAATCATCACATTGTATGTTATTTTTTTCAATTTCTGTCTTAATAGTATTCCTCAATTCTCGACAAATTGTAACTGTCGATTTTGTAACTAAATTTCAGAAAGCATAAACCTAAAAAAAAAATCTAGAAAATTATATATTTTCTATATATTTATACCTGTGATTATCAAGCAGTTAATTTGCCAACCTATCAAATTCAGAAAGTATGGGGTAAAAAAAAATGCTAAATATTTCTACAAAATTCGATAATTTAATTGCAAATATATTTTTAATCGTGTATTTTTAATTTTAATTGTATATTTCAATAGAAATAAAATACAAGAACATCGAATCGCTACTGCAAATTTAGCTTTCTAATATGGGTTTGAGTGAAACTGCCTTTTTAAATACTTTACTTCACTCCAAAACAAATATATATACACCAGAAATGACAAATATATATTTGTTTTGGAGTGAAGTAAAGTATTTAAATAGAAATGTCTATCAGTATTTTATGAAAACTGCCTTTTTAATATAGAAATTGGCCATAACCATTATATTCTTAAAAAGAAAACTTAATTGCTGAAGTTATTATAACAGTACAGCAATAATTCAATAAAATATTCTTTCGTCAGAAAAAATAACATACTATGGAATTATAAAAAACCATCCTCAAGACCTGAATATTATAGTGTTCTTCAGAGTTTTAAATTATCTTTGCAAATATATAAAAATTATGAAACTGCTTTCTTATCTAACGTAAGTTTACGTCTTGATGACTTCATTTTCTTCAGTAAAACGAAGGAAAAAAACATTTGGCACAGTTTTCTTCTTCAAAAATTTCCTGTTGCGGAATTATCATGCAATTATTAAATGATAAAATATATTTTGGACAAACTCGCAAGACTATGAAATGGGCGATTTTCGTATATCCCATCGAATCTTTATTTCGCACATTTTGATTTTCTGAAACCTTGTGGAAGGATATTCCAAGCGTTTTAACAGACTTTATTACAATAAGGAACTGCACAGTACTGAACTATTCCGTCTTGAAATATCAAAAATCGACGATTTTTTGAGTAATTCACACTCTCAGTTCTGTACTCGCCCTATGGGCTTTCTGTTTGTTTCTCTCACAAGATCCCTCAGCCTGTGCTTAACACATCATACACGACGTCGTAAACCAAGTGGTCCATTAACAAACTTTAGTTAAATTTCGCTTTTTCTTCGGATCTATTCCCCAAATCTTTCTCAAAGTTTTAAATTTTAATTTAACAAACAAACAAAGTTACTGTTGCTTATGTTTTTTAATCAATATTAACTTCGGAATAGAATACGCTAGGTTTGATTATAATTTCAGAAAAAAATGCATACACTTATTTTTTTATCTTAGAAATAATTAATTAATTAATACTGAATTTTACTTGTAACTACAATTGAACTGAACTCCACATTAATATGATTGTTGTATTATGTGATCTATAAACAGACCAATCCAAATGTCCTCTTATTTAGCCATCATTTTAAGTTGAATGTTTTTTTTCATTAAATACGATTGATATTTTCATTTTACTTGTGGTGTAAACTGATAACCAACAAAATTTTTCAAGAGGAATAATAAAATACGTGTATTTAAAATCCTCTAGAAGAGCTTAAAATAAATCATATTCATGTAAGTCTGCTTTGATTTTGGGCTTAAAAAAGAACATAAAACGATTAAAGTCTTTGTGACACAGTTTCTTCTTTCTACGTAATTCACTTGGATTCAAGAATAAATATTTCTTCCAATTAAAGTTAATCGGCTAGAAATTACTTAAACACTTATTTTGTATCACTGTTCGAAGAGTTCTAACTTCCATGAACTTCAACAAGGAAATCTTCTCGCGATCTTCCCATAAAATACAAAATAAAGTACATACTCACAATGTCTTGTGTTAAGTAGTCCAGGAACTTTGTGAATCGCCATAACACCTAATTTTAGATTCATTGGAATGGAGATACTGTATATTTCACTTGCTGTCGATTCGAACTGGAACATCATGGCGTCTTTCACTCCATGTTTGTTCGATGAACATTCACACTACAATATCCCCATGGAAACATACATGCACTAGGGATAAACATTTCCATGATTTCGTATCACTTGATTGATACTTCAGCTTACGAATGATTCAGGCACATTTCACTAAACTTATATTGCATATTGGCGGCGATATACAACATATTTGGAGAGCCACGTTATGGAAAAACTGAAGTTAATCACAAGTTGTCTCAAAAGTTATTCCTCCGCGATCACAACAGGATCGCGATAACAATCGATCAACTTTGAGTCAACAAACGACACACTGCACGGGTGCAGATAACACTAGTTTTGTTGTACATTAGCTTGACAACACTTAAAGAGGAAATGACGATCTATTTTATTACTTAGCAATAATCGCCATTTTTTTATTTGAATTTGATCGTAATAAAATGTCAATGTGTGGAAAAGGCAGATAAGTACATTACTTTATTTTATTCTATTATCACTTAATAAAATCTACGTTCCACACCACATTACTTGTTTCTTATTTTCTGTTTTTCATGAAAGTAGACGTAGTTTTTGCATAAGTTCCTTAACTTGTTTACTCTAATGGCTTCTTTACAAGCTCTCGAAATCTTGTCTCAAACACGCTCGAAAAGTTTTGCCAGTTGCAGCTTGTTGAAAATGCCAACGCTTTACATATGCGAGCTGCAAATCACGTTTTGCTCTCGTTTAGATCGCGATTAAAAATACTGGTCGGCGAAGTGACAAACAAGTTTATTTCGCAGCTTTATTTTACTATTAATTCTCACCTCATGTCATAGCAGAAATAAAGAAAAACAACCACAACAAAAAATCCCGGTGGAAGAGAATGGGGTGAATGAAGCCGTGGATCGAAACCACGAGCAAAGAATATTTTAGCGTGAAGTTAAGACTGTCGTAGTGTTTTTAATAAATTTTCTCGCCGCCATGAGCGCTGGTGTCGACTTGCGTCTAATATTTGCCTGAATTTAAAGCTAGTTTTATTTAGTTCAAGTGGCAGATTTTTGAGCCACTTCTTGGTTTATGAAAAGATTTCGACAGCGTGTAAAGAAGCCATCACTTCAACATTCTTTATAAGTTTTATTTGCCCTAAAATGTGCTTCAATTGGGAGCAAGAACTTTTCTCCTTCCCATTGATTCAGTCTCAGCATTTTTCTGGAAATAGAATCTGACTTTGGTTTCTTTTAACTCTTCTAGGACTGAAATCCTAAAAGGGCTTTTGTACAGTAGATAAACTAATACTGTACAACTATTTATAAATACAAAGCATAAATTAATAGGATGTTTGTTAACATATTCATGTATTTTCTTACAAATTAAGATTTAGTTTTATCCTTATTTTTTTTTTACATCTGCATGTTTCAATTTTAATTTATTAACGTTTTTTTGGATTAGTTTCAGCATTGGAATTTAAAATTAACTTGATAGTTAACTTAGTTATTTGTAGACTACAATTTGAAGCTTGAATGTAGAGAAAACCTACGTATTTTTTTTTTCAATTTGTTCGTTCGATATATTCTATTCGTTCCCGACTTAATTATCATTTTAATATTTGTATTTGTTTGGACTTTATAATCAATCTTGAAAACAGTTTTTCGCAAGTCACAATATTATTGTATTTGAGCTTTCATATCAGTTTTTGAAAATATTTAAGTAACGTGTCTGTAGTGTAGTAATCTAGACTCCTAAATTGTCATCCATTTATTTTATCACTGACAATAGAACCCAATTGTCAAATCATTTCTAAAATAGGCTCGTACAGTTGATATTCTCGTAACATTTTTTTTATATATTCATTAGATCTATTTCAATGGATTCTAAATGGAAATACACTATATGGCCAAAAGTATCCGGACACCCTTCCGACGAAGTAGATCGGGCTGGTCAGGAGGTTGATGCGTCATCGGACGCTATAAAAGCGTTCCTGGGGTCTTGGGCGGTCATAATTCTACGTTTCCGATAAAATGAGTAAGTCAGGCAAACCTCAGTGATTTCGAACGTAGCGCGATAATCGGATGCCACCGTTGTAGGAAATCGATTCGTAAAATTGAGGAAAAGCTGTTATACGTATCGAAATCAAATATGAGTGGTGAAATAGTAAAATAGAGACGTCGAGGCAGTGGAACGACAGCTGCACGAAGTGGTAGACCAAGAAACTGACTGACCGTAACCGACGAACCCTGAAGAGATTAGGGAAGCAAAATCGCAAGTCTCCGTTGGATGTAATGACGACGGAGTTCCAATATTAGTCGGGCATTGTCGCTAGCAATAGGACTGTTCGCCAAGAGTTAAACTACTTGGATTTCCACGGCCGTGTGGCCGCTCACAAGTCCAAGATCTCCGTCGTCAATGCGAAGCATCAGTTGCAACGGGGCAGAGCTCACCGCCACTGGACTGTGGAGGAGTGGAAAAACGTTCTCTGGAGTAATGAATCTCGCTTCACATTCTGGCAGTCCGATGGACGCATGTGGGTTTGGCGGATGTCCGGCGAACGCTTCTTATCCGACTGCATTGTGCCAATTGTTAATTTCGGTGGCGGCACCGTAATAGTGTGGGGGTGTTTTTCGTGGTTTGGCCTTGGTCCCTTAGTTCCTGTGATGGGCAACACGAACTCTGCGATGTAAAGGGCCATTCTGGACAACGCTACCCTCCCAAGTCTGTGGCAACAGTTTGGGGAAGGCACGTTTCTCTTCCGGCAGGATAACTCTCCCATACACACATCAAAGATTGTGCGGCCGTGGTTTGATGACATGGGTATTCCAGAACTTGATTGGCCATCTCAGAGCCCCGAACGCAGCCCCAACATCTATGGGACGAAATAAAACGTAAATTACGTGCCCAACAAAATCTTCTATCTTCCGTGGCCGGACTCACTTCAGCTGTCATGGCCTACTGGAAATCAGTTCCTGCGACCACCTATCAAACCGTGGTGGAAAGTCTTCCCAGACGTGTACAGGCTGTCATCGATGCAAAAGGAGGGCGGATATCATATTAATATGGGTCTCAGGAGTCTCTGCGTCCCGACCACGGGGTGTCCGGATACTTTTAGCCATATAGTGTGTATCAATTTCGATGCTTACTTGTTTCGATCGGTTTATTTGCAGAACGGAATCTCTGGGGGTAAATAAAGGGTTGCACAAACTGGAACGGATGACGTCTCATATGATGACGTCGAGGATACACTGAAATATTTAAAAGAAATATTAAAAAAAAAAATGAAATTTTAAGTAGAAATACAAATAGAAATGAATAAGAAATTGAGAAAGATTATTTTCTAGCTAATCACTATTCAGAAAATAATATCTCACCGAATGCAATTGTCACTGAAATCAAAGTAACTTCCTTTAATGATCTAATTACAGAGAGATATTCCTCAAATAGTCAGCTGCAATCCATGAACATTTCAGCAAATTATGAAATGCAAATATTCTCATAACTCCTTTATTAATAAAATACTCTAAATACTTCTTATGTGATATAAAAAAAACGGAAATTTTATTTAAAATTATTTAATTGAATATTCCTCAACGTTTGAAAAATAAAGAAAATCATTAATCTTCGAAAATTATTTTTTCCCGTTGCATTTAATCAATCTATTGAAATCTATTCATCATACGAGGGTTTACATAAATGTTTATTAAAGCCGGTAGTAAAGAAATAGAGGTAAAGAAGTCCACTATCAGATCTATCATAAATCTACTCATAGTAAATTTATTACATTTCAAGATTTCCTTTTTAAATGCTTTGTAACATTAAATCTCCCTACATTTGCGAAAGAAGGGGAACGAGTGAGTATTTCTTTATTTGAAATTTGTTAATTACTTTAAGTCTGTATAATTACTCATATTTTTTTAAAATTCTTTTTAAATAGATGAAAGCTAAAATAATTTGAAAACAATATTAATAGACTTGAATCGCAATTTGCGTATTTTCAGCAGCATCCCATTGGTGTTCATTTCTCCTATTTAAATCCTTCAGTCCTGTCGAACACCTAAATATCAACCGTCCTCTTCTATTTGAACTTTCAATTATTCCAAATAGTAAAGTCTTCATTTTTGTTTATCATTCTTCATTCTGCAGACAAAACCCAATAATTGTAGTTTCCCTTCCTTATGATTTCTGTTTTAGCTGTTAGGCAGCTGAGGTTAATAGATTTCACTTCTTGTGTGGCTTCATTGCTTTATTCTTCTTTGTTTTGTCAATCACCGTCAAATTTTTCTTTGCTTTTAAGATGCAAGTTCTTTTCTTTCTTTTTTTTCCGTCAGGAGACCGCAAAAATTTTAACACTGGTTTTAAACATGTACATATGTATAAAATAACTAAATGTAATGTTTTTAATTACATTACTGTAATTATAAACAATAAATTTGTTCAATAGATATCACACAAGTCAGAAAATGCAATGTAAATGTTTATAAGACATACGATATATACTTTATATTGGCTTAAACGGAAGTTTGCTCTACCGTACGCCTGACTGACGTCGTTTAGCCGCTCTGTCCCGAAGTTGTTTCAGTAGCATAGGCCTAGGTTCTGTAGAATCAGAGTCAGTCTGTTGTTCCAACCACATCAGTCCTTTAGCAAAACATTGAAAAGCATCGGAGCTGCTTATTTTAGAAGTTTCGATCATCTCATCTTCATTACTTTCGCTGTTATCGTCATCGCTATTGCGTTTTCGTTTAGTGGGCCCCATGGCATAAATGAATGTTCTACGTTTCGGTAGAGCCAGCGCTTCTGCGTCGGACATAAAATAGCCTATAGAAAAACAGAAGGCATTTTTTTTTTACGAAAAAAAAAATTAAGGAAACCGACGTCGGTTCAACGAGGTTCCGGTTAAAAGAGTTTCGGATAATCGAGGTTCTACTGTATTCCCCAGGAACGTTTCTAGCTCTATTCCTTCTACTTTCTTTTGTTTTGTTTTTTTT
>JAFIDM010001028.1:2984158-3010004 GCA_023159025.1 Thereuonema tuberculata
TAATTTAATCGTAAATAATTTAAAGCTTAACTATATCAATTGAGGAATTTTACTTCCTACATTTATTCCAATAAAATCCCACAAATTCCTTCGCTGATTTGAAAATGCATTTAAGCACTAAATTGTTCTTTTTATTTTAGTTGAGAATACTATTGTATATGTAACGAAACCGGTCTTTTTAATGTGTAATATATGTTTTATTCTTTTAGTTCAGTGTGTCATTGTCTTCATTTTTAAGTTATAATCTGCACACGTTAAAATTGAATTCTCATGAAATTCAATTCTCTAATAAATTTCCTTTGAAAAAAGGTACGAATAATTCCAATGTTAAAAGGAATTGTCTGTCCTTGGAAAAGGCAGAGTTGAACTCTCAGAAACAATCCAAGAATTGTATATTTTGTCAGAAACATTTTCATTTTGTTTGTGCTTATTGAGCGCTTAGCCCTTCAGAACATCTTGAGAAAATTAAAGCATTGAAGTTATGTGTTAATTGTCTTCGGGAAGATTCTGGCAGTAAGTAACTGTACCTCAAAGCTGTGCTGTGCTGTGTGTAAAGGCAAGGCATCATTATACTTCGCATATCGATTCTATGAAGGACTCGATTAATGCTAATGTCAATTTGAATACAGCTATTCATGAATTAACTTTGGGAGGAAGGTCTACATTGTTATGCGGTACTGCCATTATTCATACAGCAAATGTTTTGGGGAATTATCAACCCTTCGCGTGATAATTGATAGCGGCGCTCAGATTAGATTTGCCACTACTGATTGTGCAGAATGTTTAGAACTTCCATGTCGTAAGTGTAACTTTGAACTGACAGGCATCGGAGATAATAAGGTTCGCTAAATGGTTTAATCTCATGTACTCTTAAACCTTGAGATTCCGAAGGCCCAATTCTGAAGACAGACTCTGTGGTACGTTCTAAAATAACTGGTACTATGTCCTTGTTTTCTTTGCCTATTGAAGTAGTTTAGTTTATTGAAGCATTTAGTTCTTGCTGACCCTTCATTCCATGAACCTACCGGTTTTGATATGCTCATAGCAGGGAATTTATTTCTATATATTTATAATGATACAATTATAGAATCTCATGCGCCTAGATTACCTGCCACAGTGCATAGTATTTTTGGATATGTAATTACTGGGCAATTAAATATTAATTCCACAGATAATGCTTCTAATTCGATCTGTTTATTTTCTGTAGTCGATGGTATGGAAAACGCTTTCTTATTAAAAACGTTACATGCTCATTTTGGGAGACAGAAACTATTGCTGATGAGAAGCCCAGAAATCCAGATGACATGTTTGTGGAAGAAAGTTTTATGAAAGAGTTTAATCGATATCGGTCTGGCAGATATATTGTCAATTATCAATTTAAGTTAAATGCTCCTGAACTTGATGATTCAAATGATATAGCAGAGAAGCGTTTGCTATCATTAGAAAGGAAGTTGGATCGTTTACCTAACATTAAGATTGATTATCATAAGTTCATGGCTGAGTATATAGAGTTAGATCACATGACTTTGATAGGTAATGCATTTCAAGGTAATTCAAAGTACTCAATACCTCATCATTGTGTTCATATGCGTATTACCAATCTTCGTGTAGTTGTCGATGTTGCATGCAAAACTTCTAATGGTTTATCTTTAAATGATATTTTATTTACAGGTTAAAAGCTTACATTAATTGAAGTATTGACCAGTTTTCGACTTCGAATGATCTGTTTATCAAGGGATATTGTTAAAATGTATCGTCAGATTTTAATTCACCCTTCTCAAAGGGGTTTTCAACATATTCTGTGTAGAAATTTCCCCGAAGACCCTATCTTAGTGTATGAGCTTAAAACTTATGGGGTAATGAGCAGTCCTTATTTAGTCGTTGGTACATTGCATCAGTTAGCTGACGGTGAAGGCAAGAGATTTCCGATTGCAGTGAATATTTTTCAGGTTCGGACACGTTTTTATGTGGATGACTTGTTATGGTCTGTGGATAATTTGCAAGAGCCTGTTATGCTTAAGAAGGAACTTATTTCTCTTCTTGAAGTTGGTGATTTTAGATTTCTGAAAGATGCCTTATATACCCGGTTTATCTGTCGGGTGGACATATATCCCACAATGATTCGCAACGGCTTCTGTTAGCTCAGTTAAGTGGCCTTGAATGTTGTAGGAGGCCTGTTAGCTCAGTTGGTTAGAGCGTCGTGCTAATAACGCGAAGGTCGTGGGTTCGATCCCGTCATCAACTTAAGTTTTTGTTTTTAAATCACTATTAGGAATTCAGTGTATTAACAAGGTTTGAGTTAAGAATGACGATTATTCCATATAAATAGGGATGGGTAAGATAGCATGGGGTCGGAAACAGACTCGCGCCAGCATTTTCTAGACCACCCCGGCGCAGTCTATTCTAAAATAAAGGTGACTCAGAAGCCATTGCGAAGCACTGTGATTGGTTTACTAATCACTATCCCTACCTTCTTTCTTTGAGGAAACGATCCAGTAATTCCGTAGAACTTCCTTCCCACATTCCGATTGATTATCTTGAATCTGCTCTTTCCTTTGATGATTTAAAAAGTCCTGCTATTAAGGTTCTAGTTCTCTAATGGCTGCCCACTACTGACGAATTTTCATTTAATACTTCCAAGTGTGAATCAAAAGCTACCAAACCCAACGTTTTGTCTCAAATTGCGAAATTATTTGATCCACTTGGCTTTGTGGCTCCGTGTGTTTTTGATGCTAAATGCTTCATGCAAAAACTTTGGTGACAGAATTCAAGTAGGGATGAGTCGCTATCGTCTTCACTCGAGAATGAGAGGCAACGTTTTGCACAGGATATACATTTATTAGTTAAAGTGAGACATGAAAGACATGTGCTCGTGGACCAATGTAATTATTGTCAAATCTTGGGATTTTGTGATGCGTCCAATCTTGGGAATGCTGCAGTTGTATATGTTCGGAGTTCCAATTATTTTGGAAATGGAAATGTGAATCTACTGTTAGCAAAATTAAAAGTTGTACCCTTGAAAACAGTTTCCATTCATCGGCTTGAACTTATGGGAGCTCATTTGTTAACTAAGTTGATCAAATATGCTCATAAGATCTTGGATGATGAATTTTCTATCAATGAAACGTTAGCTTTTACTGATAGTTCAGATGTTCTCGCTTGGTTTAAAACTCCTCCATTTAAGTTCAAAACGTTTGTGGCTAACAGGATCACTAAGATCAAGAATGTACAAAGATTCAACAATGGCTCCACGTCAATGGAAATCATAATCCCGCTGATATGTGTTCACGTGGTTTTCTTCCTGCTGCATTCTTACAGTTTGCTGACCAATGGTTCCGTGAACAGAATTAGCTTCATAGTCATCGAAATATATGGCCGATTAAATCAATGGATGAGATTACAGTTTTAAACCCACCTGAATTAAAGTATGATTTAAAACGTTTTTACTTGATGTTTACGATTTCTGTCAAACTGTAAAACATCAAAGTCGCATCGTATAACTGGTTCCTTGGCCACGGATGAGCTTACTAGATCTCATGATGCTTTAATCAAAGTTGTCGAATTAAATCATTTTTCCTCAGAAATTATTGCATTGCGTCCTAATGAAGAATGTAGCCGTCATTTACATAAGCTTAATTCTTTTATTGATTCCCGAGGTAGTCTTATGGTGGGAGGTCGATTGGATTATGCCAACCTTCCTATTCAAAAACGTCATCCCATTTTACTATCTAAAAAATGCCAAAAATTATGATTGACTACAAGATTTATCCTAATGTTGATCCGAGGACGTTGCAAGGTATTTTATGTCAAAGGAATTGGATTATTGCTGCGCGTCGTGTTATCAGATCTCGTTTGGCTAAATTTTTAACATGTTTCAAGGTTAAAACAGCGAAGGTGCAACCTCTGATGGATTCATTATCGCAAGATCGTCTTATAGATTCTATTCCGTTCTTAATGTTTCTACACAAAGGAGAGTAATCGCAAAAATGCTAAAGTTTCAAAGACTTATTTATGTTTGTTGTTTGCTATTCTATTCGAGCAATTCATGCTGAAATAGTTTCATCTTTAAATTGTGTTTCTTTTCTTGCTGCATTTGATCGTTTACGTTTCGACGTGGATTACCATGCAAGGATTGCAATCCAGCAAATAAATGCATCATTGAGTGATCATTGACAAACAATACTCCAGAGATGGTGAGACTCAAAATGGACTGGGAGTTAAACCTAAACTCACTTGGAAATGAGGAATATCGTGAGTAGTGGACTAATTCATTTCTAAAAAGAAACATTTATAATTTATGCAAATGATTCCAACGAAAATCAAACTTTCATGATTAGTGATTATTTATGGATTAATTATTTAGTGAAAATAAAACTCTTAAAATTAGTTTAAATTTGGTTGCTAGATTTTGTTCGATATATCTTAACTTTAGAATGTTTTAGTTTCTAAACCCTCCCTTCACTCAGTTCGTAGTTTCTGGATGAGAAAAATCTTCGCAATTTCAAAACTGATTAATTACCAACTTAATCCTTTTGTTTAATTCAAATGACAAACAATTATTGCAGCAAGTTGTCAATTTTGTTATTTTATTAATTTATTTTGTTTCTCGCAGTTTTAAAACAATATTTTATAACTATATATAAAACGAAATATAGGCATGCCATTCTTATTTTTAAATCTATTTAACTTACAGTTACCTATTTTAACTCCTTCAAAAATATGGTTAACGTTGGAGAAATTTTCAATAATTTATAGATTATTTTTCCAATAGATTTACTTACTGACATGAATTGACAAAGCATCATCAACTGCTCTGAATCCTAAAAAAAAAAATATGTTATTTTGACATTTGTATAATATCTACTAAGAACTCATTACAGCTCATTTTATAACACAACTATTGTATTTATATTATTAAGTGTTTAAACATTATGTTTATGCTTCTTGACATTACAAAATAATTTTAAAATTGTATGTTGTGACTTTTTATTAAAAGTTCAGTATTTCTATTTAAAAGAAGTTAATATGTAATAGAATTCGGTATCTATAGAAGCGATTTCTTAGACTGACAGCTCTATATTATTAGAAACAGATAAGAGAATTGATGGCGAATGAAAAGTGGACAAAAGCAACGAGTATTTGTTTAGGGGCATCTTATATTTGCTTAAAGCGAATACTGCTGACATCGTTTTCAGTTGAAACGCATAAGCATATATTTATTTATTAATTTACTTTAATTAAAACACTTTTTGACTTTTTTTGAGTTTGTCGTGAAATGAAAATGGAAGCAAAATTTTAATTAGTAGTTTTTTGAAACTGCAAAAGTAACAAGTATGATTTCGCACTGTTTGTTCTAGCTTTGGAATTGAAGAAAGGAGTCTATAGAATTAATTCTATTGCCCTCATTTAAATGCAATCGTCATCTCAACTATATATTTAGAGAATCAAACAAAGAAAGACAAATAAACTATTTTCATCAGAAGTTCTTCCCTTACCAAACGACAGCTTAGCTTCCTACGAATGAATTACGAACCCATTGCAGACTCGTTTGAGTAATGGAGTAATATGGGGTGAGAAAGTAAAAAGAAAAAAACAAAAAGCATTTCCTGTCCATTCCCGAACCATTTGCAACATTGTATCGTTTGTTTAATAATATTTATTGGTAAATTGTGAATCTTTGGATTTTGCAATCAATCTTTTTTTTCGAATTATCAAGAAAATTGAATCAGTTTACTCGAAATACTCCATTTATTCTTTATTTCCAATTTTTCATTTTTTACTTCTAATGTAGTTACCATCCACATTACACAGAAAACTGAAATTTCACTATGTTTTTAATGCCCTGTAAAAATATTTTATTATAACTATCAAACAATGTGATGCAAAGGTGGCAGAATTATCTATAGAATCACTTGAACTTAAACAATGTATATCTATTAATTAATTAACAATGTAATTAATTAACATTTAATCTATTAATAAATAAAGACTAGGTATTAACCCTTTTAGATAATCCAAAATTTATAATTTTTTGTTGAAGAAATCTTTGTTTATTTCGAAAGACTTTTCCTTTACTTCGTTTCTCTTTAAAGTTCAGTTGCTGTTAAATTCCAGATTTAAGGGATAAGATTTCCCTAAACAGTCGTTGTGAATTCTCCGTCTAATCGTTCTATATTTACATGGACTTGTATTTACTTGTTTGATCACGTTTTCTGCAATTTACGCTAAAACACCACAAACCCTTTAAATGTCGAATTTTGTTTTACTGATTAAGTTGTTATAGGTTTGGAAATCCTTAATATATTTTGTAAAAACAGGACAAATCAACGTACTGAAGTTTTTCGTTGTTGTGTGCTTTTTAAATGTTCTACAAATAATGTGATTCCATCGTAAAGATATTGTTAACATTTGAACAAAAATATGATGATTGTCTGTTGTATAAATAAATTTACTTGATAGATAATTCATCAAATAATCTTTTTTTATTCTGATCTGATGATTTTTCTTATGGGTTTTTCATGAAATTTGTTTTCAGTCATTAATAACACATCTGATTTTATACAAGTTTAAAAAAACTGCCTAGTATTGTTTCATATTCACCTGAATAATTTCTTCAATAGAATAAATGGAAATAATTCAGAACTACTTCCAACTTAATTTTTCATTTCATTTCTAACAGATTTATATGACGATTATTAATTAATTAAAAGATAACACTTTCCCATATTATTCACCCATATCTTCAAACTATTTACTTATTTATTTGTTTATTCAACTATTTTTCTTATGCAGGATGTTTCAGAAATACTTTTACATACTTTGGGGGCGGGTTCCTAGCACCAAAATAAGAACAAAAGTCCATAGAAACATGTGTCCGAAAATCTTACGGTTTTCAGTTATTAATAAAAATTTACGGTCAACGCGTATCAAGATACAATCCAACAACTCACATTTGCTGTTAAACTAATTGTATTCTAGATAGCGCTGTGTTGTTGCCAAGATCTGTTTCCATGTGTCATTGGTGAACATTTGTGTAGTTTGTGAGTTTGAACAACTCTCCTGTGGTTGTCTGCTTCGTTTTCTATCTATCTGTAGCATATTCTTTAAAGTTGCTCCCTAATGTATAGTTGGTGTTCAGAAAGGACACCAATGAAGCTATAAAATAACAATAATAATAATAATAATAATCTCGGAACAGGAGACGCTAATAGCATGATATTACAAACGATGCTGACAAGAATAAAATTGAAGGTTGCCAAACATCAATCCAAACTATTTCAAATTTTATATTTTTTGGTTATCACTTGCTAACATTTTTCAGAGTATGTCGTTGTCTGATCAATGTGTGCATTCGTTCCGAGGGTTCAACAACTATTAAGAGAAAAGAATCTGCGAGAACTTGATGTATTAATACGTTTGCACCATTATTGTAACATCAAATTGAAAAGGCGATTTCATTCCTTTTTTATTACATAAAAATTACTAATTAACCGAAGAAATTTAAGCAAATTCTATTGTTTTGCCCAAAGTAGTAAAAAGCAACAGTGGTTGTTTCAAATGTATTGATAACCTACAATTAATCTTCCTGATATTCAGTTATCGTGAAAACATGATTCTAATAAATGATCGTCGGAAAGCGCAGTGGGTTAGAATTGTGTATTTTTTTCTTTGAGGCACTACTGCGCTTTCCGACGATCTTTTATTTATGTTTACGTGGATCCAGAGATAAAATTACAAAATGTTATCAAATTCTCTATGAAGAGAATTATATTGTAATTTAGATCATGCTAATTTAAGAAATTCGGCAGTGGAAGCTACACTACACCTAAGTAGATAAATCTTGTTATTTCGGCATAAATGTTTAAAAAGGAATTAGATTAAATTAAGCATCCTGGGAAGTCTAAGCTACATGTATAACAAGTTAGAATTTATTTAAATTCAATATAATACGTAAGACTTAGGCAAACGAATTTAAATTCAATATAATACGTAAGTCTTAGGTAAACGAATTTAAAGTCAATATAATACGTAAGACTTAGGCAAACGAATTTAAATTCAATATAACACGTAAGACTTAGGCAACCCAGGCCGGGGGATAGTCATTGGACTGTACCCGGGAGCTTCGGGATGTCAGCAACCTGGCGGGTCCACGGGTGGTGGATAGTGGAAATCTTCGTCTCCGCGGGGTCCGAGGACACTTTTGGTTATTTTTTTTGGTTATTACATTATTACCTTTAGGAACATTTGATTTTTCTTAATTCCAAAATGGCTTCAGCAAAATTCTTAAGAACACAAGGGCTTATCTTCCAACTCGGTCAAGTAGTTGGAATCCCTTTTGTTTTTCACCGGCATAATGCTAACTTCCCACAGAACATTTACGCATGTGACTGCAAGGACGATCCCTGCTTGGTGAATAATGGACGAATGTTCGAGGAAAGTGCCCGGGGCGATGGATGTGACGGCCGATCCAAGAACAACTCCTGCATGGGAAAGGGTGCCTCATGCAAAGTGGAAGGCAAGAGGAATGGTGGAGGCTGTATGGAACGAAGCATCCTGGAGGGTAATGCGGACGGCTGCGGGAAGAAAAACAACAACGCATGTGGTAGGAAATTGGAAATTAGTTCCAGTTGCGAAGTGAAGAAGACCAGTTGTGGAGGAGAAAAGAAGAAAGAAAGAAGATCCTGCGGAAGGAGGGAGGAATGCATTAGTTCGAGCTTGACCATGCATACAAAAGTAAAGTTGAGGGAAGGATGTGAGATTCCTCTGTTTGGTCTTGGAACAATCAATGTCAAGAAAGATAAATATTAACTCTTAGTTAATTTTAAGTCTAAATTTTAATTTTAACTCTAAAACCAGCAACTAACCAAAATTAGAGAATTTCTAGTTGAGGCTAGAAAACGAAGAGAGGAAAAAAAAACTCATTCTCTCTTGTTTTCCAAGGAGGAAAAAAAATTTCTTCTTCTCTAGGCCTACAACAAATATTTTAGATAGCACAAAAAAAAAAACCAATCCACGGCAACAATGGCGAGTCACGTTTAACAATGACTACAACATAGCCTGCATTGAATCATCAAACTGAATAAAGGAAAGCTCTCAAATCTTCTAATGTCAAACTATTAACAAATTCATAATAATACAAGCTACTATCACTGACATCAATATTTCGTCTTTATTCTACATTCCAAACACTTCTTCAGGACTACTACAAACATTTTTAGGAGGGAGAACATCGCTCCCTTACCTAACATCATTGAATAAAAAACAAGACAAGAATGCTAAAAAAAGTGAAAAAGCTAAACATATACAACAATATGAAACGTGATATTTTAACCACGTTCACTCATTAGGTTTACTTACAAAATCAAATTTTTTATTTTTATTTGTAAATTTTATATTTTCCAAACTTTCTTTTTTATTTTTATTTTTAAATTTTATAAATTGTCCTTCTTAATTTTTTAATTGTCTTTTTTCTTTTATGTCTATTTAGAAATCTTCAAAATTAAAGTTTTAACCTTCTTATAGTAATCACTTTTCGTAACTTAATTATTTCTAACCTCTCGTCCTCTCAACTTCGAAAGCTCGAAGATATGTTGCTCTTTCATTTGTCTTTTTCTTCAAATATCAGTCCTTAATTCATTCCTGAAAATTTCTTCCTTATGGTAGATTCTTGAATTGTATTCTAAATATCTCGCCTTAAATCATAGTTTGGTAAATATCACGTTTCATATTGTTGTATTTGTTTAGCTTTTTCACGTTTTTTAGCATTCTTGTCTTGTTTTTTATTTCAATGATGTTAGGTAAGGGAGCGAAGTTCTCCGTCCAAAAAATGTTTGTAGTAGTCCTGAAGAAGTCTTTGGAATGTAGAATAAAGAAGAAATATTGATGTCAGTTGTAGTAGCTTGTATTATAATGAATTTGTTAAAAGGAAAGCTCTGTTTTTGGATATTGAATTGAGATCTAAAAACCAAAACCTCCAGATGAAATCTTTATTGTTTTCTCTTTTTTTTTTATAAATTGTTACAGAATTGTTACTAATAAGTTCCAACTAAATGAACAGTGAATTACTCAATTAAATATTGGCTTACCATCTAAAGTAAATAAACCTTTAAATTAACTTTAGTGTAGATGGACTCTTAATTTCCTACATTACAATGAGTTAAGAATCATTGGTTGGACTACATTTAATGTTTGGTATGAAAATTACGTAATCTTATTTGCATGGGCTCAGTCCATTAAATAATTATCATTGAGCTAACTGATAGTTACTTATCATTCTTGGCTATTAACGACACCATTTGTGAGATTTAATGTGGAAGACAATTAGTTAAGCTTAATTCAGATTACAGATTAGCAGTAGAGTTCTCCACTGGACGTTTCTTAGACAAGGTAAGTTCCTCTATAACAGCTTTCAATATTACGAAGCGATAGAACTCAGCTTCTCCCTATATATCGATTCTAACATTTTAATCCTATATTTCCACTTATTTTTCCTGTCCTCTTCTACAGTGATAGTAATCTCAGGTCAAAGAACAGACTCATTTCTTCAAAATCCAGATGAATTGAAAGTAATTTAAATAAGAGGATGAAAAATTTTGTAGATGACTAAATGGGGTTCAAAAGTTCCAAAATGGAATTTTAATTAAAATTTCAATTTTTTGTTTTAGTGCTTTAGAAACAGTGTTAGAACGAAAGATACCTTTTGATCCAATTTAATCTAATTTTTAAATCTCTTCGCGTGCAGTGGATATCATTGTTAAACAGATCGTGATTATCTACTTACCCATTGTAGGTACAGGAGGAGGTATAAAAGAAGCTTCTCTTACTATAACCTCTTCTGGTTGTAGCATGGGAGGTCGACTTTCAGTCACATCCCAGGGTAAAGGATAAGGAGGAAGAATTTTAGGAGGCTGCGGCCGCCACGATTTCTTCATATTATCTCTATCTACAGGTGAAAAGAAATCAAACTTCTTTAATATTGAGAATTTTTTTTTTGTAAATTAAGAATATAAATCAGCGTTTTGTACTGATTTACCAAAACTCAACTAAATTATAATTAGGATAGGAATTCGCTTAGACAGAAACTGGAAGTTTGGTAAGAATTAGAGGAGATACTAACATCATGAATGAAAATTCAATTGCAGAAATTAGAAAATATTTTTCAGGTGAGAACTGAAAATTTGTGTCTTATCATAATAAAGTGTTCCTGTTATTCTTTTTTTGAAAAAGAATTCGAATTTGTTTTATTTATTTATTTATTTATTTATTTATTTATTCCACTACATATATGAAAAGAACCTATTATTAAGCTTTCTTTAACGTGCGGAGTGAACAATTTAGAAACACAATGGACACGCACAAACTATGCAAAGGATTCGCACCCTAGAGCTGTCGTCGTGAAGAGACTGGGATGGACCGTTTCGCACTTATTAGTGTTCATCAGCCAGCCAAAGCACTAATAAGTGCGAAACGGTCCGTCCCAGTCTCTTCACGACGACAGCTCGGGGTGAGAATCCTTTGCGTAGTTTGTGCATTGTGTTTCTAAATCAAAAGAACCTCTTTGCACAGCAACAACACGGCTTCATGAAAAGAAAAACGGCACTGATTGATCTTACTGAATTTGTTACAAAGAACATGGCATCTAATAAAATTGTATTAGGACTCTTCCTTAATTTCAAAAAGCTTTTGACTCAATTAATGTTGACATTCTACTTAGAAAATTAGAGCATCATGGCGTTAGAGGTCCTCCTCTAACTTGGCTGTCCTCATATCTCTCCGACCGGCAGTATCAGCTTATTCTAAATGGATATTCTTCTTTCTGGTATTCCACCCCAAAAGGCTTATAACAATGGTCCATCCTTTCACTCCTTCTCTTTAACCTATTTATAAATGATGTTATTTTAACGTCAACTGCCTCCAAATGCATCTTCTATGAAGACGACGGAACTTTCTTTTTGCTAACAAAAATATTGAAAATTTGAAACAAGATGCCCAACTCTCACTGTACCATCTTAAATCTTGCCTCTCTAGAAACGATCTTACACTAAATACATCCAAAACAGTATACATGTTCTTCTATCAACAGAATAAAACACTTTCATATAAAAACTTCTCTATCACTTACAACAACTCCTTAATATAAGAGGTCTCCTCCTTCAAATACTATCTCTTTCATGATCTTTCTTGGAATTTACATGCCCAAAAAAATGCTTATAAAGTCTCCCGAAAATTAAACTTTCTCCCAGCTAAATCTATATTGGTCATTTATTCAAATCGTTGCTACGGAGTTATAGTATGGGGCTATCCTTTTAAATTTTATGAAAACATGCTTCTTAAAATATAGAAATATTTTCTAAGATTTATAGATAAAAAACCCAGACACTTCTCTACTGGATCCCTCTGGCCTAATATAAAATCATCTCTTTCCCCCACATCTATAAACTACAATTAGCGGTCTTCACTTATAAAGTAATCAATAAGAAAATCTATCCCTCTTACCATTAACCCACACACCCATTACTATGATACCAGATCTGTTACCCATCTGTTACTATCCATTCCGAAAACTAAGTCTAACTATCAAAGAAAAGTTGTTAGTTATGCTTCGCCTCAACTTTGGAATGAAATACCTAAAGAGATCCGTGAATGTCCTTTTCTTACCCAATTAAAAAAAAATTAAAAAACACATTTCAACTTTAATAATTTACTAATATTCCACATTCTATTGAAGTGAGGCTGAAATTGCGATCCGAATCCCTTTCCACCTATCATCTTCTTTCTCTTTCATCTCTATTATATCTCCTTCCTGTATCCGCCTAGTCCATCACTCTATTCCTATTTTCTTCCTGTTCCTTTTATTCCATGTATCCATAATATCTAAAATATATTCTCCCTGTCGAATATAAGCATGTAAATATTTGCTAAAACGTCATTAATTTTCTCTTTTCTAAATATTTTCCCTCATTGTTCTGTGATATATTCCCTTTGCTAATTCCCTTTGTTAACTCCTGACGCCCACGTGTCTTCTCGACGGGATCTCCCTTAAGACGACTGGGTTGTCATGTAAACATATGTCTTGTAAAATTTTATTGGCAATAACTTGAATCGAATTTATTATTTGATTTTAAGGGTTTTTGAATGTTCTCATTACGAAAAATGATAATTATAACTTTTGCATTTTAACTCTTCAGGCAGAAATATTAAAAACTAAATGGAAAAAAAAATTCAACAAAGAAAATCTGATTGAAAAGGTTTTGCAGTGTGCTGATTCAGAAAATGATAATAAAGAATTTCCAAGTTTCATTTATTCATAGAAAAGAGATAAAAAATATTCTACTGTTTTAAAAACAATTTATCTTATAACATTCAGAACCTGATAAAAAATTTAATAAAATATTAAATAGGTTCACTTGGAAAATAGGAAGAGGTTGAATCTTCAGAAGAAGTTGGTAGTGAATAAGTACTTCAGCAATTGAGGATCAGATCTTCTTCCGTGGACCCATAGAGGAACACCGAACGGTAATGAAACACAAGGGAGCAGTGCGACCTTGGAAACTAAGCAAACTGAAGAGGCAACAATTAGTGGAAACTCTCAGGAAAAGAGAATTACTTCGGGTATTCAACGCTTAACCCTGGAAAAGCAGAAACTTTCCGGGGCTCAGCGAAGCCAAACTGAAGAAATTAATGCATTGGAAGTAAAAACCGGGGAGTCTGAAGTACCGGAGAATACTTCCACAAAGCAGGTAGCTACCAAGAGTGGGACGGGTCATAGGCCCATCTCTGAGGATAGCAATCCCTCTCCTACGGGTAAACCTGCGAAAATACCAAAGGGCCTTTCAAATCCTTTATCCTATAGGGACATTGCATCTGACATTAAATGACGATTGACCCTGTCAATTTCCCGAAGGTAAACGAACAGAGGAAGAAGCCTCGGGGAGATTGACAAAATCATATCTGGTAAGACTAATCCTCAGTTTGAGGAAAGTAGATTTCTAGGCAGTTATCGGAGAGTAACATATAGTAGTAAATCTACTAAATAATGGTTAGAAAGTCTTTTTAAAGACTCTAATAAATATAAAGTTAAGGAAGTTAAAGATCTTCCAAAACCAATAAAAGTATTCCCAGGCTCATCACAGCTAGAGGTCCAAAGTATTATCAAACGACTAGAGATACAGAATCAGGGGCTAAATCCCAGGGGATAGAGGCTCATTAGTCGTAGAACTGAAATCAAAGGACAACAGTTGATCTTCGGTATTGATGAACATCTGCTAAGAAATTAGCAAAATTATATTATAAGTCTCACTCGAATTTAACCAGGGTTACCTTCAATATCCTAGGGAAAAAAGGAAAAGAGGCTAACATTGAGGAGAGTAAAGGGATGGACTTAGAAAATCCAAAACCTGATATCTCCTCTACACCTTGAAAAACGTTTTTTTAATTAATGAAGTTTATTCAAGTTAACCTACAGCATAGCAAGGCAGCAATCGCTACACTTTGCAAGTACATTCTGGAAGAAGCTGTAGATATCGTCCTCATCCAAGAACCCTGATCCTACAAGGAAAAGGTAAGAGGATTAGAAAACATTGGGGGACTAAAATTGTATGTTCAAACAATAAAACTACAATAATAAACCTACAAAAAGAAATATTAAATATTTCACTCTAACTGAATATTGCACCAAAGATTTGATAGCAATCAAGGTTATGTATAACAATAAGGAAAAACAGCATGATGTTATAGTGACCTCTGCTTATTTCCCTTATAATTCACCTGAACCTCCACTTGCTGCAGAGTTTTTAAAACTTGTGAACATGGTACGAGATAAAAAGAAAGAACTTATTACTGGAATTGATGGCAATCCACACCACACTATATGGGGGAGTAAAGACATTAATATCAGAGATGAAAAGCTTATAGAATTTATAATAACTTCTGATTAACAAATTCTTAATAATGGTAACACTCCTACATTTTGAAATAAAATTAGAGAGAAAGTTATTGATATTACCTTCGGTACTCCTTCTGTTAGTACCAAAGTGAAAAACTGCTAAAAGAAACGGTGAATGGGATGTTTATAAGCAATCACTTACTGAATATAACAGAGCTTTGAGGAAATCCAAAAGAGAATCATGGAGGAAGTACTGTGAGGAAATTTCTAATGTTCCTAATAGTTCTAGACTCTTTAAAATTCTAACAAAAGAATCAAATCTTAGATTAGGAACTTTGTTACAAAAAGATGGAAGCTATACTTCCACTGGGAAAGAAACACTAAAGGTTTTAACCAGTGTACATTTCCTAGATTCTATCGAGATTGATCGGGACAGAGGCGAACTTAAACTCGGGGTCTCACCTCAGAGCACCTAAGGAAAATTGGCAGATTGTGCGTCTGGCCATCGATCGGTCAAAGATAGACTGGGCAGTATCAACCTTTCACCTTTTAAATCAGCTGGATTAGATCAAATCTCTCCAGCCCTCATACAAAAAGAAGAAGCTTTCTTGCTACACCTCTTTATAATATATTTAGAGCAAACCTAGCACTGGAAAATATTCCAGCTCAATATTTTTATTCCTAAGCCAGGACGACCTTCTTATGTCGATGCCAAAGCTTTTAGACCAATTAGCTTAACATATTTTCTTCTGAAAACTATGGAAAAGCTAATTGATAAACATATTAGGCAAGGTGTACTTAGGATTTTTCCAATACACCCAAACCAATATGCTTACCAAGTTGCAAAATCAACTTCATAGCGGCTCTTCATAGCCTTGTCTCTATTATTGAAACCGCACTTGAAAATAAAGAAATATCTCTTGCAGCTTTTCTTGATATTGAAGGAGCATTTGATAATACATCATTCTTCTCTATAGATAGGGCTGCGCAAAAGCATGGTATTTATTCGACCACTTGTGGATGGATAAATGCTATGTTGAAAAGCAGAACTATTCATACTTCCATTTATGACGATACCTTACAAGTCTCGGTGACCAGAAGATGTCCACGGGGAGGGGTTCTTTCACCTCTCTTGTGGAGTCTGATGGTTGATGGGCTTATTGAGGGACTAATAAATAAAGGATTTTATACTCAGGGATTTGCAGACGACATTGTGATCATTGTAAGGGGAAAATTCCCTAACGTGATTTCGGGTCTAATGCAAAATGCACTAAGTATTGTTGAAAATGGGTGCAATAATATTAAATTATCATTTAATCCCAAGAAACTTGTTCTTTTACCAAAAAAAGGAATATAATGGGCTTTAAAGAATCCATTTTATTTAACAAGAATATCGAATTATCCAAGGAAGTTAAATATCTAGGTATTACTTTAGATTCTAAATATTTCTCATATTAATAAAGCTATCAATAAAGCATACATTGCCGTTTGGTGCTGTAGAAATGCTATTGGAAAAACTTGGAGATTAAAACCTAGCGTAGTCTTTTGCATCTACATAATGGCTATTAAACCCATTATGCTGTATGCGGCCAAAGTCTGATGGATTAAAGGTAAACTGGTAACAACCAGAAAGAAATTGAATACCTAATAAAGGCTACCATGTGTGGGCATTAGTGTGGCATGAGAACAACTCCTACTGCCAGTATAGAGGTCCTTCTTGATCTACCTCCTCTTCATTTGGCACTTGAAGCAGAGGCAAGAGCGACCATACATAGATTAAAAATTAATAATCTGTGGCAACCACACTATTGTAATGTGGGACATCCAGTTTTAATTAGGGACATTTCTAAAGAACAATTTCTGTAAATGAATTCTGATAAATGATACCTAGAATTTCTTTTACAAAACTTTCGCATGATCATTCCTAGCCAAGAAGAATGGAATAATGACATAAAACCCGCCGATATCAATGGAATTATCTGGTTCACAGATGGATCTAAACAAAGTGGGAAAACAGGAGCTGGAATTCGAGGGATAAAGCCAAGGAAAGAAATTAGCCTAAGCCTAGGAATCTACTCAACAGTATCTACCCAAGCTCAAACATATGCCATTCTACAATCCGCTTATGAAAATATAAAACATAAATATAAAAATAGCAACATTTATATATTTACTAATAGTCAGGTAGCTCTCAATTCTCCCAAAGCCCTAAAATCTCCCGATACCAACTCTAAACTAGGATGGGAATGTAAACAAACCCTTAATAGTCTTCAATATCTTTCACATCAACAAAAGAAATGTTAAAAAATTTTACATTTATTCCGTAAAGCAATTTTCAAGGAGAAAAATCTCCTCTTTCTCAAGCCTCTTTTTACATAACAATAATAAGTAGCGGAATTTCTAAAAAAAAATATTTGAAATATTGCATACTACATCATATTAACTCTTTGTTAATAATAATCAACAACCTTTTCATTTTGAAACCTTTCTTAAAACAATATCAACTTATATAATTGGCTAAGTTCTTGTCTGTCTGTCTATAACTCGATATAATTAAGCTATTAACATAGATCCAAGGTTCTCAATGGTATCATTGAATCAAGGGTACTCAAATTGGATGAAATATTAGTTCATTTTGTCATTCCATGTTGTTTCCAAGAAATTTTTAACTGAAATTCTAACAAAACATAGTTCAAAACCAAATAACTTCGTTATCACTGCACCGAGGGATGAAAAGGAGTGAAATCCACACAAATATTATTATGCAACAATTGGAGCTCGGTGGCGACAATACAAATATTGTTGAAGAACGATTGGAACTAAAATATTGTTGTGCATAATAGCGACGGGTTTTCGGGTTAGATATAGATTTGTAATGATCAGATGATTTTTTACGAACTATGAAAAGTTTGGAGTGATATGGTTACGACGTTACAAAATTCGAATAACCAGGATCTAGGGGTATAAACGGGAGGGAGAAATTGGTGGGAAATCTTATATTTTCCGATCTCGATATTAATTTCATAGCTAGGAATCTTGAGTTACAAAATTCGAATAACCTGGAACTATGGGTGTACACTGGGTGGGCGATGAGTGGATGGGCAAACATTGTTGAAGGATACTTATACGGGGTTTTCGGAATAGATATAGATTTGAAATGAGATCAGATCTTTTGAGTTGTTTTCTGTTTTTGTTTTTTTTGTTTTTTTGTTTTGTACCAACAGGGAAAGTTTCGAAGTGATCGCGCAATTGCAATTTCTTTATCATCCACATTTAGGACATTTGTTTTTGTAACCAGAGCGAAGAACGGGTCTTTCTGCTAGTTATAAAATAATACTTCAAAACAAATTTGCTCCTATCAAAAAAAAAGTACAGAAAATCCTATAAAATAGTCGAAATGAAAATAATAATAGAAGTGGATTTATTTAGTAGTGCTAATTTTCGTTCCTTTATATATTTTTGATATAAATATAAAAAATAATGATAAGTTAATTTTAAATAAGGATATAAATTTTCGTATTTTCTAAATGCCAATAAATGGCACAGGTTGTAATTTGGATAGAAAAAGAAACCAATAATCTTCAAGAAATTCAATGAAGTTCAGTCCAATAATAAAGCCATGGAAGTGATAAGTAACAAAATATATCTAAATACGTAGTCTTTTTCCAATTTCTTTTTTTTATTACAAACAGATAAATGAATGTTCAGTCTATGTAACAAACCTTCTTCTTTAAAGAAACACAGCAATTAAAAGTCCAATCAACCAACAATCCATAAATGAATTGAAGACAAAATAGTTTCCCTTCGATTAATTACGGTCAATTATATTTCAAAAGAGGAACACTTTCTAATCAGTATTAATCTATTAATTTTCTTATTATTAATAGTAATGGAAGTAAATGATTTAATTCTGTAATAAAAGAATTTGTAAAACATCTATTTTTATAAATTCTTGTTCTTTCTGTACTTTTTTTGTAAGTTGAACCAACTTGAAAATTGACAAATTAAGAAAAAGAAATTTCATTTTTAAATTCTCATGATTAAGATTACATTATATTTTCTCCAAGCCTTTCTATTTTTGGTGTCTTTCTAATTTCGTCGTTTTAAAGTCTAATGAACGATATTTCGGAACGATATTTCATTATTATATTAAATGAGCCTCAGTTTCTCTAATTGTGATTTAAATTTATTTATTGAAGATTAAAAAAATCCAATTTCAAGTGAATCGGTTTGTTTAAACAGGAAAATTGCAAAACCCTAAAATCAAATATAAAAAGCCATCAAGCAAAAACTATTTTAAGATTTATTCTATTCAATTCATTAATCCAATTTTAACATGCGTTTAAAGATATTATTAAAACTTTCATTGCTTTTAATTGATGAACTGAAGTCGACGATCAGATCGAAATATACTTACATCTTTCGCACTCAATCCTACATTCTTCAGCAACTCCTGTAATTAATTGGAATAAAGATAATGTCTGTAAAAAGTAAAGGCAAACTAATTAAATACATATTAATGAAAATAAATTTAAATTTAAATTTATTTCCGAAATTGAACTTACCAGATATGCCTTGCAAAAAGTTTACTGTTGATATGATAGCATCGGCTTCGATGTCAATGTTACAGCTGTCGGATGCCAGAGAATAAGGAAGCAACAGCTTTAGCAACAATCCAAGTATCAACAACCCCATCTGCCAAGAAAAAGAAAACTAAGCCATTGAGAAATGTTACACCCCAATAGAATCCACAAGTTACTGTTCTCTAACTATTAACAATAATGTTAATATCCATTTCAATAAAATCGTTGTTTAATGTAAATTTAAGTTTAATAAATTTGATAAATCTAACTATCCAAATAAAGCAATAAAACAAATGTTCTTTATTATTTTTAATTCAAAGCTTCGTTAGGGAACAACTAGAAATACCATCTCTATAAATTGGGCCAATTATATAATTTAACTTTATGTAAATTTATATCGTCAAAATATTTTTGGAGTAAACTTTTGAAATAAATCAATATCTATCATCAAATACCAACAACTTGAATAATTAATTATCTTTCTTGTGAAATAAAAATATCATCTACTTAAAAGTTTTCAGAGAAAAAAGTTTAAAAAAACTTTCAAATTTATTTGTAAAACTGTACCACCACATACCTTGCAGGTCGAGGGTTGCACGAGAGTTCCCAGCGATTCTCAACCAATAGGAGTAGTAGAGATGGGATGGTCAGCCTGAGGCTTTAACCCCCCGAGTATTTCAAATTTATTATAATTTCTATTCATTCATTCATTCATTCATAGTTCTCTGCCAAGGGCAGGTCCTTCACTGCAAACCCAGCATTCTCCAATCTTTCCTATTTTCTGCCTTCCTCTTCGTCTCCACATAAGATCCATTTACCATAATGTTGTTGATCATCTGAAATCTTCTTCTGCCTCTAATTTTTTTACCGTTCACCATTCCTTCCAGTTCATCCTTCATTAGGCAGTTTCTTCTTAGCCAGTGACCCAACCAGTTTCTTTTTCTCTTCCTGATCAGTTCCAGCATTATTCTTTCTTCATCCACTCTTTCTAGTACAGCTTCATTTCTTATTTTGTCTGTCCATTTCACACGCTCCATTCTTCTCCATATCCACATTTCGAATGCTTCTAGTCCTTTCTCGTCCCTTCGTCGTAATGTCCATGTTTCTGCCCCATACACTGCCACACTCCACACAAAACACTCCACTAGTCTTTTCCTTAGTTCTTTTTCCAGAGGTCCGCAGAAGATGCTCCTTTTCCTATTAAAAGCCTCCTTTGCTATTGCTATCCTCCTCTTGACTTCTTGCTAGCAGCTCATGTTACTACTTATAGTACACCCTAAATATTTAAAGCTGTCAACTTGTTCCAATGTCTCATTCCGAATTCCTATGTTTATCTTCTTTGTCTTTCTTCCGATAACCATAGTCTTTGTCTTGTTTACATTTATCTTCATTCCATATTGCTTACAGCTTTCATTCAGCTGCAATAGCATATCCCTTAGTATCATCTCCTCTTCTGCTAACAAAGCCATATCATCAGCAAATCTTAAGCACTTTATTCTTCTTCCTCCTACTGCCACCCCTCCCATGTTCTGAAAACAGTTCTTCACCAACTCCTCCAAGTAGATGTTAAACAGCGTAGGTGATAGAGGGCATCCCTGTCGCACCCCTCTCCCTATTCCACATCCCTCTGACATTTCTTCTCCTATCCTGACTTTGACTCGTTGTTTCATATAAAGATTAGTTATTAGCCTTCTCTCTTTCCAATCCACACCAATTTTCTTCAAGATTTCCATAAGTTTATTCCAATCCACTCTGTCAAAAGCCTTTTCCAGGTCCACAAATACTGCATGCACGTGTTTATTTTTCTCTAGGTATCTTTCGCCGATTGTTCGCAGCAGTCCAATTGCATCTCTCGTACCTTTTCCCTTCCTGAAACCGAATTGCTCTGTCTCCAACTCTCCTTCCACCTTAGAATATAAAAGTCTGTTCAGTATTCGCAGGAGAATCTTCGCCGAGTGCGATAAAAGGCTGATAGTCCGGAACTCATTGCACTTCTTGGCATTATTTTTCTTTGGTATTGGCAACAGTACTGTCTCCAAGAAATCTTCAGGCCATTCGCCTTTCTGATATATTTCATTGCACAATGATAGTATTTGTTTCTGGTCGTCACCCAAGCATTTTATTAATTCAATGTGTATTCCATCAACTCCTGTTGCTTTCCCATTCTTCATTTCCCTAATCGCTAACTTAACTTCTTCCTTTAGAATAGAACATCCTTTTTCGTCTTCTGATACAGCTGTTTCATCTTCTATAACTAAGTAATCTGGACGATTCCCTGTCTCATACAATTCTTCTACATACTTCTTCCATCTGTTCAAAATTCCTTGTTTGTCGATTAATTCATTGCCGATTTCGTCTTCTATCAACCACATGGACTTCTTATTCCTATTAGTTTATATTCCTATTAATTCCTATTAATAGGAAATTCCTATTAGTTTCTTTAATTAGAGTAGATATCACAGTAAAAGAAATGTCAATTTTTAATTATAAACTTGAAAATATAATAATTAAACATAAGTGAAACAGAGATCCTAACAAAAAATAGAACTCTTCGTAAGAATTACATACTATGAGAAGTTTTGGAAACAATTGGAAATTCGAATAAGGAATAAACTAGAAAATGCTACTTCCTAAAAACTCTTTAACAAGAATTTCGTCTTTAACGAACCAACAAAAACAAAAATTAAAAATTTATATTTTAAAGGATTATTATATTAATAGCCTAAATCAATAGAAATTTAGTTGTTGTCAGACTTTGTCCAAATCAAGATAAATATTTTTTACAGCCAGAAAGTTAATCTCATCAATGAAGTAGTTCTTGTAAGATTAAAGTAAATATTGAGATAATATCATATCTCACCCTTTGAATATGATTTTCAATCAGATATTTAATATACATTACAAGTATATTGATTAAAGCACAACTGGGTCGTTAAAAGGACCTTAAAAACAGATTTTACAATTGTTATTTTATTCAGAAGTAATAACGCTACAGCATCTTTCTATTCTTGTATTTAACAATTGTTTTCTTCGTGATCTTTCTCTTTCATCATTCCTTCCATTCATTCTGTTTTATTCCTCTTCTGTTTCCCATGTGGAACCCATTTGGGAATTTCTTCGGAATTCTTTCTTCTCTCATTCGTTTTTTATATATTCCACTACTTAATTCTGTACTTTGATCTTTTATCAAATTAAATTATTCCTAATTTTGTTTCTTTTTTTTTTAAATTTTCGCTAAAAATCCATTTCCGCTAAAAGTAATTTTGCTTCAATTCTTTATTCCAACTTCACCTCCATAAGTTATTTTACTTTTAATAATTATATTATAAATATTTGTTTTCGTCTCTGTTCTTCAATTTTGATCCCATCAATCACTGTTTAATTTTGATATAATAGGTTCTTCTTTATTTATTCTTCCCTAAATGTCATCTTCTTGATTCCATCTTTGTATATTTTTATTCTTAAATACGCAAACTGCTCGCATTGTTTAATTTTACCATCTTCCAATTTTAAATACTTTGATTTCCCTACGACTGCCAAATAATAATCAGCCTTTTTAAACCCTTTAAGTCAATGAAAATAGCTTTTCTTTCACTATTTTAGTTTCTTCAAAATAGAAGAAGAAAAAGATATTGTTTATGTTATTAAATGCCTTAGGAATATTCCAACGAAGTTATAAAATGAAGCGATTACCTAATTATTAAAAAATAAAGAAAAGCAAACATTGAAGATTATTTGAAAAAATACATTTCTATTAACTTCCCATCAAAAGACTTTTTGCTCAAATTAAATTTTAAGAAACCAGTGCAACTACCTCCAGAAAAAAATCACTCAAGCATGAACCAAATGAATTTGTCAATTGATCCGTTACTTGAAATAAATCTTTAGCATTTAAAAAATTAGTATCCTCTATGAAATCTATCAGTAATTAACTCAATTAACGATAAAATTTAATTGAGACAAAAAGTAAATCTTAACAAGCTTTATTTAAGCGCTAACTTTATCGTTCCATTCTCCTGAACTACAATAATCAGCCGTTTATACTAGAATTAATTCTGATAAGAAATGGGAGTAAATGTCATTCTAATTTCTATTGGTTATTTTAGTGACACTTGAATGACACTATTAAAAATGAGAGAAAAATTCCTAAATTACTTTTATTATTAATTGTCATCTATTGAAATTTTTAATAATAATCAAAGTTCTGCATAAAATATTTCTTTTTCCATTTGAATTTTTCACTTACTTCAAATGATTCTATCATTCCAATCTTTGCAATACAGGAAGATATTATGTAGATCCTTTTTTCAGGGATTTCCCCACTCAGGCATGAGAATATCTCAGCATTCGGCCCCGTGCCTCGGACCTTCTTCGGAAGATGTATTTATATCAATTATATCAAGGTGGCCGTAAATCAAACATAACCATCATTTTTATCTCGGATAAGTTTCTCTTGTTGTTCATTACGAGCAATGATGAGCACACTGTTATTATTTATTAGTTATTATTACTTTTATTATTATTACTTTTATCCACAATCTCGAAAAATTTTACGAAATATTTGAAACTACTGCAGTTGTCTGAAATACCAACATAAGAACTACAGAAAACAGCGTTGCTTGGAACATCATACGTATTGCGCAGAATACTATTATTATGTAAAAGTTTCAAATCTTGGGTTTCCCCAGCAAGCACCACATGGCGGGTCTGCGACTGTGACTGTGAGGGCGGTGTATTTCCTAATCTTGTCTGCGTGAGTTTTCTGCATGTTCTTGTGATAGGCACTGCAATAGCAATGAGATAGATCTGTTTGTTGGCCTTATCAACAAGTGTAATGTCAGGTCTGTTGTGATAAATGTCTGTGTGAATGGTGCGGTCCCAGTACAGCTTATATTAGGTACGCTTTGTGGTATGTACTTGTAGTAAGGGACCGTGTCCTGAATATGTGAGTGTTTGTGTCCTAGCTGTTGATGAACGATCGACGCTACCTGATTGTGTCGGTGGAGGTAATCTGTTTGGGAGAGAAGGGGAAACCCTGATATTATGTGGTCGATCGTCTCATGCAGTGTGGCATTTCGTGCATTTGTCGTCACGTGTGTTTGCATCATATAGAATGTGCTTCTTGTAGTTGCGTGTGGGAATCACCTGAATGTGCTGAATCACGATCGTGAACCCTTCGGTCTCCCGAAACAGCTCACGACTCGTCCGCCATATATTCGATGCTTCCATCTTAACATGAGGCTGGCTGAGTTCGTGGCGATGTCTGCCATTGAGTTCCTTACGAGCCCTGGCTGCCCTGGCAGATTCAGGCAGCTGCTCTGTGTGGGAGTCGGGGGTTAGAGAAGGGTTTGCGAGCTCCAGGGGTGTAAGGTGTTTGTCAGCCTTGACAATGGCTGAGGGGAGTGAGGAGTGTTGGGCTCTTTGGTGGAAGTTTTCCTAAGTCTTCCCTGAGTCTTCCCTAAGACTTCCCTAAGTTTTCCCTTGTACTTGCTTTTCGTGTATGGTGATGAGGTTGATGAGTCCTCGGCCTTCCTCCTTGCGGGAAAGAGCCATCCTTTCCATGGTGGACTTGGGATGGTGCATATTGTGTTTCCTGAATGTAATGCGTGCTGTGCGTTGTAGTGCTTCCAGTTCGGTGTTTGTCAATGAATAATGCCGAACGAATATGTTAGTGTGGGGATGCCAAAAATGTTGATGGCTTTAATTTTATTTCTGGCGTTGATTTATTTTTTGAGGATGTTGTGAACGATTGCACGATATGTTTTCTTGATTGCGTTTCTGATATTTGCGTTGTCAATGATGCACGCTTGCTGGAAGCCCAGATATTTGTAAGTCTCTCCCTCTTCCATGGATTGGATGGCCAACCCACGGTCCAGTTCAAAACCCTCCAAATTCGTAGTCTTCCCGCATGTTATATTAGCCTGCGGCATTTGTCGATTCCAAATTCATCCCAATGTCTTTGGTGAACTGTGTGGTGACTTGTAGTAAATTAGTAAGCTGTGCGTTGTTTGTGGCGTAGAGTTTACTATCATGCATGTAGAGTAAGTGTATGGTGTCACAATGCTTCAGGTAGGCCTATAACCGTGTGTTGTTTTATCTAGGATTTGGCTTAATGGATTCAAGGCGAGGGAGAACCAAAGAGGACTCAAGGAGTCTCTCTGGAAAATATCTCTCCTTATGGGAATGGGGACTGTAGTGAAGGAGGTGTTGGAGGTGTGTAGGTGTAATGTGTGTTCCAACTCTTCATCGTGGCATCGAAGAATGCCGTGATCTTGGGGTGTATTTTTAGAGATGAAGAGTATATAGAAGCAAGGAGTGAGGGACTGAGTCAAATGCCTTTTTGTAGTCGATTTACGCAATATGTAAGTTCCTATTCTTC
>JAFIDM010001028.1:3020004-3052398 GCA_023159025.1 Thereuonema tuberculata
ACGACAGATAGAATAACGCTTTTATAATATAAGATTCTCTCCCTTTGTTGTTGTAACTTGTGTTTTTGAATTGAAAGGGAACCCGTTGAGTTCTCTATCTCCCCATGCACCCCCCAGGCAATTACAAAATTGTCCCCAAGGGACTTTACTTTCACTCCCGCCTCTTCTCCCTCTCCTAGGACATAATTGGCGCGTGTATCTTACCTCGCGCACAAATAGGGAGAGTGTTCTCCCTATCTTGCAAGGACATGCGTTCGCACAACTATTCATAATTTCTAAATTTATATGGTTATTAAATATAAAATATATCTACATAGAGAACAAACGAGAAACCCGCACAAATTCGAAATATTGGTATATTTAAAACATACAATTGTAATACATGATTAATTTCAACTGCTGCACGCAGTCCTTATCAATTGTGTAGAAACAAGAAAAATCTAACAATTCATTTATCTCAAGGTCATTTGATTAAGTAGCATGATAATCAAATTAGAATATTTTAAATATAAAACAACACAGAAGTAATAACAATTAACAATACAAGTTTATTTAAATTGATTAACTATAAATACTGTATTTACAATGCCGTCCTAGGTTGGTGGATATCTTAATGATTTACGATGAAAAAAAATCAAAAACAAGCAAAAACAGATATATTTCCTTTATATATATATAAGTACATATTAATATGGAATTGAAATTAATATGTTAAAAAAAATCGAATAAAATACATTATCTCAAAAAAAAAAATTACTATCGGCTTTACTTTCAACTGAGCAATCCCTATCAGCTATTCAAATCGTAACCTTTAATTTGAAATATCTCAAGTTATTTCTTTTCAAAGTTATAAGCTATTAATTAAGCCTAAGGTACGATGGGACATTTATCTTTATATAAAAAAATGAATGTATCTTTCTTTCTTTCTTTCTTTGTCCTTTATACACTCCTATTGTCCTCCAAATGAGAGATGGCCGGCGGAAGTTTGAACTGCGCAGCTCTTCCGGTAGCTGATCAATTATGTTTTCCTGTCACAATGGACGCCGTCGTCTGTTTTCACTGAGAAAGACATGTTGATAACGCAAAATTAGAACTTCTCTCGACTATTTAGCGTTATTTCAATACCAGTTGCTAACAATAAGTATTTATATAAATAAATAAATATATACTATTTATAAATACAATGCTCTTTTGCAAAGTAACAAGCCATTACCGTAATGGCGGCGTCCTGTCATAAAATCAGACGGAAGTGCCTGACCAGACTAATCGATCATACATGCGCAGATCTCACAAAAACAGGGCGGCCATCTCTCATTTGGAAGACAGTAGGCCCTTTGACCTATTTGGACCAAACTTTGCAGAATTACTCTTTAGGACCCTGCGGAAAAGATAGGCTACCTTAGAACCTGGAAACACCCCCCAGGGGTTGAAAAGGAGTGAATTCCACACAAATATTGTTATGCAACAATTGGAGCTCGGCGACAATGACAACTATACCCATAGTGTTGTGCAACAAACGGCACGAAACTATTGTTGCGCAACAATTGGACCTAAACTATGGTTTTGAATAATAGCGACATAATGAATAATAGTGCATAGTGATCAGATGAATTTTTACGAACTAGAAAAAGTCTGACGTGATAGGATTATAATGTTACAAAATTCAAATAATCTCGAACTAGAGGTATAAACGGGACAAAGAAAGGGATGGGAAATCTTATACATTTTCCGATCTCTATATTATTTTCATATCTATGAATGTCGAGTTACAAAATTTAAATTACACGGAACTAGGAGTGTACACTGGAAGGACGGTGAGTGGATGAGCAAACATGGTTCAAAGATACTTCTACGAGGGATTCGGGATAGCTCTAGATTTGTAAAGAGATCAGACCTTTTGAGTTGTTGTTGTTTTTTGTTTTGTTTTTGTACCAACAGGGAAAGTTTCGAAATGATCTCGTTCTGCAATTTCTTTATCATCCACATTTGGACATTTGTTTTTTGTAACCCGAGCGAAGAACGGGTCTTTCCGCTAGTAACTAATAAATATTCCTTCAATAACTTTCATAAAATCACAAAAAAACATGTCAGCTTAAAAATAAATATATTTAACTATCAAAGCAAATGATATGAAATATCTAAATTTTAGCATTTGGATTCGCCTTTTGTGAGTTTTGAATTTAGTAACCTTTTTTGCCTGAGAGTCTGAAAAGGGAATTTTTTCTTTTCTCAATGCGCACGTCCAATTCAAACACGTTTGCTCTATTAGCTTTGACACTTTTCAGTATCCTCGCAAAATGGAACAGGGATCCATCTAAAAAATTCCACTCCCTAAAAAGTGGCAAGTGTGTGGGCGCTAGTTATAGCAATGCACACAACATTCCCCTCTGAGTGTCTTTCGCCGAACAGGGTGTAATGCGAACCCCTCGTTTTAAGCAGTGCAACCTATTTTCAGAGGGGAGGAGTGAAACCTCAAGGGGGTTCTAAAAGGGGAAGAGGTTGTAAAAGGGGACGTCCAGTGCGAAAGGAGAGGAGAGACGGAAAGCCCAAGGGAGCCATAAAGGGGTCCGCTTTTTAGTGGCAATTGCGTTCCTAGCAGTGTGCTCACCATTGCTCGGAATGAACAACAAGAGAAACTTATCCGAGAAACTAACAATGAATGTTGTTAGATTTGCACCCACCTTGATGTAGTTGATATTTATACACCTCCCGGAGAAGGCCCGAGGCACCGGGCCGAAATATCGAGATATTCTCATCCCGGAGTGGGGAAATCTCTCAAAAACAGGATCTGCTATGTAATATCAGAACCAAACTATAGGAAGAAATTAGTTTCTGTCCTTTCCAGAGGGACAGAACTATTATATTTGAATTGATCTCTATTTTTTTGTTCTAATCTATCCACTGTACAAATTGTCCACTTTTCTTTCTTCAAAAATCCTTCATTTCTTTCATTTCAAAAATTATAAATTTCTTAAGAATATTGATATCAAAATAATGTGGGTAAGGGTTTTTAATCTGATTAATTATTAGACAGGTTTTCATAGATTTTTACTTGTTGTTCATTTCTGTTTTTTTTTGCTCAATATTACAGATATCTGCAATTGGGGGAGTAATTGTTTTCGTTGTATCTAATGACATTGTAATCAAGGAAATTCTTTTGGCATTCTAAGATTTTTAAGCCTATTTTTATAAATTTAATGTTTTAGCAATTGAATGTTAGTAAGATTCTATGCGGCTTACAGCTAACAGAGAAGCAGGGTGAGAAAGAAAAATTACTGATAAACTAATGAAGAAAGAAACAGCTTGCGGAATGTCATTTCAAATCTAGTCCATTCTCTTTTTGATAATTCTCGTTAGATTTTTTTTCTGCTTGACAATGTTTAATGTAAAACTGTTGCTCACAGTTTGAAACTTGTTTCAAAAATTCAACATATCTGTAAATTTTGATTAAGATGTTGCTACGTTTCAACTGAGGAGATAGAGAGCAAGATTTCAATAACCTTTCTTTATGAAAACACAATTAGAATTTTGTGGTATTCAATTAGGTCTATCTTGTGTCTTCTAATATGTCACTGATCAAAACGGTTGATGAAATCCAACAGTGAGTTCCTTTCATTCGATTCTTCAGAAGTGTTTGAATTTTTTGCAAATGCCGGTAAAGTGCAAAACGTATAGAGCACAGATTACTGCTGCCACTTTCAATTGGAAATTAATTTGTTCTATAATCTAATTCATTTCTTGGAATTAATATTAGTTGTGAACTTTTCAGTTTCTATCAAGTGAATATCATTGCTTTCGAAAAAATGAAAACGTTTCTTGTTCTTCACCCATTCTGTACAGGAAAACTTAAAATATATCCGGAATTTGATTGAATTAAATATAAATTGTATATTTCAGTACTATTCAAACTGTAGGTCAGTACCGGAAAATCACCACTTCAGTGCCTATAATCACCATATTTTATACGATTCAAAAATTTACTTAAATTTAAATTTAAAGTAAAACTCAATTATAAGTATAAGTAACAGTTGCTCTAAGAGAATGATTTTTCTTTTATTTCTTTTTTAAACTGATGTTGGAAAACTGGCGCATTTGAAAGCAACAACAGTTTCCTATTCATTATTATGGTTTTACTTTTAGAATTTTCTAGAATATTTTGAAATTATTGTTTCTAAACAAAATCTCCTCCTTCCATTAATTTCGTCAGGTCTCGAGAATAAGTTAAAGGACAATTTGGTTAATTTTCAAATATAACAAAGTATTACTGTTCTTTACCTCAATGAGAAACAAAAAATCAATGATTCCAAATAAACGAGTAATTATCATTCTGAAAATCATATTACCAATAAAGAACTATTTAAACCCATCAATAAGAACGCAACAACACCTTCTTGTTTTACTATTATTTATAAACCAAGGGTTCAAGTTACTTTTCTCTTTTGACATTAGAAAGCCTTGAAACGTCACTGAAACTGAAATTTCATGAAATAATTCCATCGGATGAAAATCCAGTATTCATTAATTGGAAAAATGAAATGTAGTTTCTTTTCGTTTTCTGATAAATAATTTGGCCTACCTGTCTCATGTGGGTCCTTGAATGAATGGGTCACTGCAGCAACAGAACCTCAGTCTAAATTTCCTCTACTTAATTCAATGCGGTTTTCTTTTCACATCCTGGTAAAACGATGCTGGATCACCTGAATACTCCATTGTTTGCTCTTTTTCTTCTGCTATTACTTGCTTAATATTTCACTATTTCCATAGCGGATCTAGAAAATTTTCTTTTTACATTATTGCAAGATTGTAGTTAAATATTCTGTTGACAGTTCGCAATTTATAAAATCAATAAATAAAAAGTAAAAAAGAAAAAAAATCCTAATTAAAAACAAGAAATAATAAAAATAAAAATAGCAAGAATAACATAAAATATTTATATTAATAAACTTTCTGTGCCTTTATTTATATATGTGATTATGTATTGACTTTGAAAGCATAGCTCGAACTCAGAAGAAGACTATGAAGCATTGCTTTAAAAAATTAACTGAAAAGATGATTATTATTATTCACTTTATATAATGAATATAAAAAAAGAATACGACATTCCCTTTTCAATTATTTCCCAATTGGACAATCCAAATTAATACAAGGAGTGGTAAACATTTCATAAAACTGCTTAATGACAATTTCCTGAATGTTTCATTGAAGTTTTATTGAAATTATATCCTATACTCACTCAATGTGTTACAATATTTGATTTGTTATCATTAGTTTTTGAAATAATTTCATATGTTCAAATAAATTTTGTTCGATTAAAACCGTAAGAGCTTTTCAATTTTTCGTTTCAATTGTTTTGAGTAAATTTTAATAATTTGTAATTCTTAATAAACAACAACAATTTTAAAAGAACGATCTTCATAGAAATAGGATCTGAAGAAAAATTAGCAAAAAACCGGCCTTTGAGTAGACTCTCGCACTGCTAAAATCACTTTCGAAAATTTCCATCATAAATATCTGTACATGTTAAGATTAAAGGTATTTAAAAGTGACTAATACTACGACGCTGTAGGATTATTAGAAATTACAAATGTTTGTTTCTGTTTAAGAATTAATGGCACTTTTCTTATGGCTTTTTCTATGGCTTTTTTCAAGTTTTTAAAAACAAATAATTCTTATATAAATTGACAGTATTAAGTTGAAAATATAATTTTGCACTTCCTTATTTTCAAATTTCTAATATTTGTAGATTTTGAATAAAACGGTTCACAAAATGTTATCTAGTTGGGAATGGAGAAACTCCCTTCGCTCATCTAAATGGTATCTAAAATTAATGATTAGTTCACTTTTAAGTATTAAAAAAAAATTATGAATAACAACTGTTCGTTTAAAACAGTTAAGGTTTGGCTGTTATGTTTATAATAAAATTTACATTTTAAAGGTTCATTTTAGTGATTTTAAAATTCCAATTATTTTAACACTCATGATGTTGACAAAATTATAAAATATAAAAAATAATTGACATGTAACTAGTTTCGAATGCCATTAACAGTCTATCATCCTCAGAGTCATCGTTGGCTTTCACTCAAGGCCAATCACACAATGGCATATGAGTCACGTGATGAACCAAAAGATAAGGAAATGCATAAAAATAAAACATAATAAAGCAATGGAATCCTGGATAAAATTATACAAATACAGTTTGGAAAAATTAAAATTTACGCAACATAACATTGGTAGGCCTAATAACTTTCAAATATAAAACACTACGTTTAAAACCCTAAGCATAAACAGCCTCATTAGATACTTTCTCATTATAATGGATTACACAACATAATATAGAGAGATTCTTTGGATTTTCTCAAATAATCATTTTAACCTTATTAGTATCAACTATATGCCCCGAGGTTATTATATGAAGGTCTGTCTAGTAGCAAATCTGAGATTTTTATTACTATTCCATTTGTTCCAGATATTTTCCTGGTCTTTTCCATAGACTTAACAATACTTATGTTAATAATAACAAATCTAGCAATAAAAAAATCCATTCCTGATTTGAATTTAAAAAATTGCATTGATGACATCATATTGGTGAGACCCGTATCCCCTATGGATTCGCGTAAATGAACATATAAGGGTCATTCAAAATGGTAACACTAGCTTTAGCCCTTCAAACAATAGCCTTATTATGATACTAATAAATCATTGAACGAGAGAAAGATGATTATTTGAGAAAAATCCAAAGAATCTCTCTATATTATGTTCTGTCATGAGCAATAAGGCTGTTTATGCTTAGGGTTTAAAACGTAGTGTTTTGTAAGTTAACAGGCCTACCAATGTTATGTTGCTTATTTTTAATTTTTCCTAACTTACAGTAAACTCCCGATTATCTGCGGAATTGGGTGGCGGGGTAACCACGGATAAGCGAATTCCGCAGATAATCCGAAATAGGACGAAAAAGGACGAAAATCATCACAAAAATATTCCTTCGAGTCAAAAAATTTTATTACAATAAAAAGTCAACTATGCCAATATTAGACAGTAGACTGACTCGATCTATTCTTACTCAAGAAAGTGGTTCTCCAGGATCAGTAATTGCACAATAAAAATTCATCACAACATTTTTAGTTCAGTTGATCTCATCCCAAATTTATGAAAAAATCATAAATTAATAGGGTACTATTACAATGTTTGTCTAAACTAACCATTAAAATTTCAGTTTCCAAGATTAAATAGTTGTGGTGTTACCGTGATTACGACTTTGTAAATTTTGAATTAAATTTTTAGAGAAGTCACATTCGATGGCTCAAACCTAACATAAAATGCTTCCAAATATTCTAGTCAATCAGATGCTTACTCCAATCCAAAGCTGCTTTCGAGGTTTTTTCTTTCTTTTTTTTTATCATATCGTGAGGAATTGTTTTGAAAGCCTAAAGGACAACAATTACAAGCAAATAAAAGGTTTGAATAAAAATAGAAAAATGAAGACAAATCTTTCTAAGACAAATTGTAATGATTTCTGTTACATAACAACCTCAGGCAGATAACGATCAAAATTACTATCTTTCCAATTCGTTTCATATAACTGATTTAAATGTTTGTTCACTTGACACGTAAATCTTAATACTATATTTGTATAATATTATCCGGGGTTTCACTTCTTTATTAAGCTTTAATTTATGTATTTCCTGTCCCTTATCCTTATGTCCATCATGTGGCGTTGTATGATTGGTGGTTGAATTGGGAGCGAAGGCAACGATGTTTCCTTGCAGACTGTGAATGATTGACATTCGAAACAGGTTACATGTCTATTATTTTTAATATTTTATAATTTTGCAATGTCATGTGTGTTAAAAAAATTAGAGTTTTAATATATATATATATATCTGCGCTCACGTTTAAACGATTATAAAAGTAGTGATTTTAATTTTGTATTAAAGAAAATAATAATAAGACAAATTTAATTTTGTAATTTGTACCTTTTAATGTTTGTCATCAGTTAGTTAAATGGAAAACTATTCAGAAATTTGAATGCAATCGTGTTTTAAAGGATGTCAAGTAGAAATCAACACTTGGTAACGATAAAAAAAAAAAGCTATAGGTAATTCGATAAAAATTAAATCAAAATGTTTGATACACTCTTCGTTATCTTCGTAACTAAATCAAAACATCCGGAATTCTTCTTTTATTATATTATTTGTAAACTTTATATATTATCTTATTTTCATTGAATTGAAAATACAGTAACTGATAATAGTAATGACTGGACTTTTAATCTGCTTTATAAATTTTTTCTTCCAATCTCAAATGAAAGAATGTCTCTGTTATAATTGTTTAATCGAAATGAAAATTTGAATGTAAAGGAGGCGAGTGGTTTGATTCAACAGGACAGATCATCCTTCTATTGTCCGACCTCGATTACGTGACGATTCGACGTAAATATTAACCCCATGACGTCAGCACTAGCCTCTCCCAGAGGTTGCGAAAAATATTGCATTATAGCTATAAAACAAAACAAACACAATAAATTTAGTTTTAATTTTTGTCCTCCATTTTCCAATGCGTTTCGGAAATGAGCTTCAACCTGTAAAATAATTTTTCGAGCACTGTTCTGTAAAATACTCTGGGGTAACATTTTGAGGAAAATTAATGGAGACCTGTGCTTTTGAGACGCGCTTGTTTGTGATTGGCTGAAAAACAAATGCGTCATAATCACGTGGGGTTCCTTCCGATCGTTACATTATCGTGGTCGGACTATAGAAAACATTGGATTCACCAGTTTTCATTGCACTGTGGGTCCTTTGACAAAGATATGTTTGAATTATGAAGTTATTTGGATATCTTGAAATAATCTGACTTTTTTGATAAATACAAAAAAAAATAAAATGGAATTTTCTAAATTTAATAATTTTACTATTTGTAAATGCGAAATTTAAGTTTACCATATTTTTTTATTTATAATAGTATCGGAAAAGCCGTTGTCATTTAAAAAACTGCAAATTAAAGGGATGAGGGATTAAGGTAAAATGTTAATCCTCTATGTTTTCCGCTGGTAGTCATTAGATTGTCGTTATTTGAAAACCACATGGAAATGCTGTTGGCAACTATCAATTGCATCATTTGTATATCGTTACAGCAATGTATCTCCGGCTGTATTTTATAAATATTTTCATTGAAAAAAATGTATTCTTTCCATATCAAAGTGAAGATCAATCAAATTTTAAAGTAAATTAGGAGAAAATTAATTCAGAAAATTATTTAAAATCAATATAAATTGATTTCAATTTTGAATCTATTTCATTGTATAATATTTAAAATAATAAGTAAGGTCATTCTTTTGAAAGTATTGATTATCTGTGGTTTTTAGTGTCTCTAGAATTTTAAGCTGATATGAATTAAATTTTGTCTGAACAATAAATGTCTTTCATTTCCATTTCTTATTCTTTTATAAAAGTCATTTAACTTATCAATAAGCTTTGCAATAAAAGTCAGTTTCTATTTCAGGATATTGAAAGGCGAGTGAGGGATCTAATTGCATCAATGAGAAGTCTTCCAATCAAAGATCTTTTCAACGGAGAATTCTTATTCAACAGGTAAACACTTGAGGAGTTTTGGTTTTCATATCTTTTGGATTTAAAATTTTCATTCAACTTTAAAGATCAGTCATTTAAAGAATCAAAAATAAGTTTGACTAAAATTGAAATTCGAATTATTCTGGAACATTTAAAGATTACTCTCATTAATAATGTTTTCAAGGATCAGAGGATAAAAATGGTTCTTTTTTCTAGTAGATTTTGAAGAAATATTAGAAGACGACAATTGCTATAAATGTATCAGAAGAAAAAGTAATTGTTGTCTTATTCCATTACCTAAAATGTCCGTTTCATTCTAAGGAGATTCTTCAGTGGTTTCGAGTCGTCTTCCTCTGGAATCGATGTCTCTCAGTGACTTATGAATAAATGGAATGAATTCTGTTCATTGCAGATGATCATGAATGCCTGTGTGCTTGGCTTTGCCTTATTGGCCTGTTTCTATGGATTGACTCAAGGTCAGCAGCACTGTCTGAGCTACCAGCAGAAGAGGAATCTGGAGACAATCAGAAACGCCCTCATGGAAATTAAAGGTGAGGTGAGTGACTTATCTAAACAGTTTAGGAAGATATCTTTTTATTACTAAGACAAATTTTATCTTTCAGAGAAATGGTCAGATATATTTTAATAAATTTCCTTATTTAACTTTGCTAGTTTATTAAGTGTCAATTCAGAATGTTGTTGACATCTCGATGTAACTCTGCACCGATGTTCTGTTCTCTCTGTTTAATGTTTTCAAGAGTCTTTCGTCTCATCAGTAGAACAGAAAACCAATTTCTGTTGCTTTCTGTTGTTGCGTTTCTTTTTCTTAAAACAAACAATGCTTAAATTTCATATTTTTCTATCTATCACATTAAATTTTGAAAATACTGCAAAACGTTCAATATTATCTTATAATAAACGCAGTCAAGTTTCTTATTTCTTAATTACTTTCTTTGCATTTAAAAAAAAATAGCAGAAACCGACAACATTAATAGACACCAGTTCATTACAGCAGAATTACTTTAAAACCAACCGTATTCAATTTTTTACTAATCAAAAATATTCTTCATATTTAAGATTGTCAGCATAAAACAATTTCTGAAAAGAATACAGAAAAAAAAATACAGAAAATCTGAGATAGGAGCTTATTAATTAAAGAAAATTGAAATAAATATCAATTTGAAGAATAGTTCAAAAACTAATGTGCTCTACGTTAAACCAGTGACATAGAATTATATAGATTATGCAAAATCATTTATACCGTCGTCAAGAAAAAGGCTTGTGAATTTATCAATAATTTCTTGAACAAAGTAAGAAAGCGAGGTATTTCTTTTGACTATCTTATTTTTTGATCCCTCTTTTTCTTGCTGGTTCTTCCTTTCTGTCATTCCTTTTTTTGCCCTTATTTAAAATTCTAGCTTTCGAATATGGTTTAGAAATATCCAATTCGATGGAGAAAATATCAATGGAAACGTGAATTGCGATGGTTGAGTTTTGAATTTACAGTTTGTTTGTTTTTTTCCAGCTGAAATGGAACGCCAAGGAGGAACCTTATCCTGTTGCCCTCAGAGAAAGAAGTCTGTGTTTATTCTTCAAATTGCTCGCCATGGCGATAAATATCTTTTTGAAATTGGTAAGTTTAGAGCAATGAGTTTTATAGAAAAATGAATTTATAAAAAAAGCGTATTATGAAAAAAAAAATTCAATAAATTACGTAATTAGTAACTTTCTTTGATGAAATTGAAGTTTAAAATTTACAATTTTCTATTGCTAATTCAAAGTAGATGAAGTTTTACTTAAATTCATTCATTAATCTTTTTATTTCTTTCCATTTATTTCTTTAATGCTCAATAAATTCGTAAATAATTAGTTTATATATTTACCAACTTTTCTGTACGCCTATTAGTAGACACAGCCTATTAATAAGCACAGCCTATTAGTAAGCACCGCCTATTAGTAGACATAGCCTATTAGTAAGCACAGCCTATTAGTAGAGACAGCCTATTAGTAGACTAGCCTATTAGTAAGCACAGCCTATTAGTAGACACAGCCTATTAGTATGCAAAACCTATTAGTAGACACAGCCTATTAGTATGCAAAACCTATTAATAGACACAGCCTATTAGTATGCAAAACCTATTAGTAGACACAGCCTATTAGTATGCAAAACCTATTAATAGACACAGCCTATTAGTATGCAAAACCTATTAGTAGACACAGCCTATTAGTAAGCACAGCCTATTAGTTGTCACAGCCTATTAGTAAGCATAGCCTATTAGTATGCACAGCCTATTAGTAGACACAGCCTAAAAGTAAGCACAGCCTATTAGTAGATACAGCCTATAAGTAGACATAGCCTATTAGTAAGCACAGCCTATTAATAGACACAGCCTATAAGTAAGCACAGCCTATTAGTATGCAAAGCCTATTAGTAGACAGCCTATTAGTGAGCACAGTCTATTAGTAGATACTGCCTATTAGTAGCTACAGTCTATTAGTAGCTACAGCCTATTAGTAGACACAGCCTATTAGTATGCAAAGCCTATTATTAGCACAGCCTATTATTAGCACAGCCTATTAGCAGACAGTCTATTAGTAAGCAATCAGGAAAGGCAAGTAGCAGGAGCCATAATGAAGCGATAATACAATCACATTTGGAAGCATATAAATCATTACATATAAATACATCCGGCTGCTTATTAAAACATCTCTTTATCTTATACTAGTACTTTTATTTTACTTTAAAATAAAAAGGCTTTACTTTAAAGCCTTGCCGGTTTTATTTGTTGTTTTTAATTTATTTTAATATTTTTTTTTATTCTTTCAGCTAATTTAATTTTATTTTATTTATATTTTTAATTGTATTTGATTTGATTTTCTTTATCTTCATTTTAATTTATATTATTTTAATTATTTAGTTATACAGGTATATATTATTTTTTTGTATGTCTATTAATATAATCCCTTTCTAATTCCTTATCTCATCCACTAAAATTACTTCCTTCTTACCGCATTTCTATAATCCCTTTCCTGACCTCAACCACTTGCCCTGTTTTTGAATTCATCCCTTCCCCACCCTTTGTCATCCATTTCAACTCTCCCCCGCACCTGACTTTCCCTCCCAATTATCATTTAACAAACTATCTCTGAGGATGTTACGCCGCAGAGTATCGAAACCGTAAGATGATTTTTATTAATTTTTATTGTTTCTTTATTATATCTCGTAGTGCAATCGCAAACCCAATCTTACTTTCATTTTCTTGAACGCTAATCTGTCAATACAGTGACATTTCAAACAATATTTAACGTATGCAATAGAATGTAGATGTTAAAAATAAAAGTCCTGTAAAACACTGATGGGATGAAGACAAAATTAAAAACAAGTGTTTGGTCACGTGACTTGTTCCGAGAATTTTTCTAGGAAGGGTCCGAGGAACTAGTCACGTGATCAGACACTTGTTTTTTAATTTTCATCACATGTGTGTTTTACAGGATTTGTTTATTTTTAACATACTATTACATTGTTTTCTTATACATCGTACTTTAAAGTATTCCACTATAGATCTATGTGGCCCTTGGGTTCCCCGTGTTTCCTAACGAGAATAAGTTAAGATAAAATCGTCAACCCGACGCCCCCCCCCCAGAACTTTCAACTCCGGAAATTCTCTTTCCACTCAGGGCTGATGAAATCCAGGATCCGTCTGAATCAATGTGGAAAATTGCGGACCTTCTCTAGAACTCGTATTCGGCTACTCCAGCTCATAGTCATCACTTGGCTGCACACTATACTGAACAATGTATATAAATGCATTGTAATTATCATGAAAAGGAATCTCATATCATAACATATTGGTATCTTAATAGCATTTGAAAGTTTTTTGACTTAATAGTTAGTTGAGAATTTGAAACCTTTTTGTAATTCTTACATAAACTATGATCCGCTCAAGTCAATTCTAATATAGAATAAAATTCAACAGTATATTTAATCATCTCTTTTCTTATTTATATAAAATGTTCTTGCTTTTCTTATTTATGTAATTAATGAGAAATTTCTATTAGTTAGTATTCTAATCTTAAAATCTTTAAAAGTTGCCTATCTTTGTAAACTCTGAACTTATTCTTCGTGAATGTTTTGTTTTTAGATAAAATAGGAACTACTGATGTGGGTGGTCGTTCTCAATTGGCCTCTCAAATACCCAATGCCCTGATCAATGCAAAGCACGTGTATGCCAACCCAAATATTCCACCAACGACTCTGCCAGACAGTGGTACAAATCTCCTGGGTCATCCCATTCTTGGTGAACCTACCAGAGAACTCCCTTTCCACGTACCACTCTCTCCTAATACTGCAGCAGCTCAACTTCCCGCTCTCCCTCATCTTCCTGGTAGGATCATCCATCTCCAGTTTTCATTATTTCAGAAAGAATTTAAAGTTTTGGTAAAATCTATGAAAATTATTTTTCACATAAAAAATTACAGAGCAGTTTTATGGATGTGATGTTATAATATATTTCATTTATTAACTGATAATTCTTAAAAAAATTGAATATTCTTTTTTGAAATTATTTAATTTTTTTTAAATACATAAATGATAAGTTTTTAATTTCAAAACTTTAAATAATTGATAGATTCGATATTTTAAGTAATTATAAGGTAACGATCTCATCTCATCGGAATGATAATAATTGTCTGACTCCATGAGACAGAACTCAGTTTGAACAGAGTTATTTACTTGAGACATTGAAAGAAATTATGAAAATTTTAAAGAAATTTTAATTTCTTGTATGTTTAATTGAAAACATCAACGACATTGAAATCACATAGATTCCAGAGGACTCAATATCTGCATTTCTAGGGCGTTTATTTGATCCAGTTTCAACCTCTTCTATCGTTAGCAATAAGTGTTCTTTCTGCTCCAGAAGCAGATCCGTAGACGAACTACTTGTTAGACAGGAGGCAAGATGGAAATTATATTATTACCATCTGTTATAATAATTTCAATTTTTATAAGAGGACCATCTGATATTACTAGTAGTTATCTCAACCTCCATTCTTATTAAAGATAAGATTATGATTAATTAACTTAATAAATTAACGATAAGAATTCTTTGATCGAAAAGTATTTTCATTTTACATTCCAATATTTACATATAAAGAATAAAAAATGTGCTTATTAGTGTTGTGTATTATAAACAAGAGAAGTCACTGGGCTTTTACAATATAACAATTATTTATTAACGAGCACATACATGTACATTTCATTCGGTCAGAAGTCATGTTACAAAACTGACGACACATGATCGTTACGTCATAACAACACTACAACTAATACAGTATTACAATATTACGCTAGTATTTCTAAACACTACATATCCAATCTTTCCACCAGTATCCTAAATCTCTCAGGAGACAGGATCCCTACGTACTGTAGGTGGTTCCTGGCCTTATTCTGGAACAAAATACTCGTTTTTTATCTTTTCCCTGTTCAGTGATACTCTTGGAAAGTGAATTCTTTATTTTACCTTCCTTTACTTTATTAGTAATTTCAACATATTATTTTCGTTATTATCAATAACCCTAAATGGGTCAAACTTCAGCTCATTTTGCCAGTTCTTATTTTTAACTGTTTTTCCACCTTTACGTTGTTTGATCTTTTTTAACAATTGATTAATATGCCTTTCCAGAATATTAAGTGTTGTATCCACTTCAATTAAATATGTTACTGGACCCAACTGCTACTGTTCCACTTTTCCATTTGCATTTACCTCTATAATCCGCAGCTAAGACTTTTATCACCTATTTCAAAACTTCTAAGACTCTTCCCTATACTAGGACAATTTGTTTCTTTTGTTGATCTCCTACCCTTTGCTGCAGCCAATGAAATCTTGTTTTTAAATCTCTTTGAAACATCAATTTGTCAGGTGTTTCCTAGTAGTAGTAGTAGTGTGCATCGAATTTCTATTACAAATAAAAATCCATTTAATCTATTTGCATGTCTTCCCCTTAACTTAAAGCTACTTTTAAACTTTGTTTTTACAATTTTAACTGCATTTTCAGCTAGGCCGTTTGTTTTAGGATTATAAGGTGGAGAAAAACCTTAATAATACCAACTTCATTCATAAATTGTTTGAATTCTGCAGATGAAAACGGTGGATCTTTATCGCAAACAACATGATCCTCTAATGCAAATCTAGTAATCATATGCTTTCATTTTGTTATATTATGTTTTGTTACAGTGGATGGAACTTGTTTTACCTCTAACCATTTCGTAAGGGCAACTATAATTACTAAATAAATTCTTTCATTCCATGGACCTCAAAAATGGCTACCAGTGGTTGTTGATCAATAATCAACATGAAAAGATTTCCCGCAAATACTGGTGAAACTTTTTTAACAGAAAAATCATCGCCACAGCTTCTCTATCTTATCTGACTGTACTTTGGCTCAGCATTAGAGAATGTTCTAGATGCACAAACAATTTGTTTCTCGGTGCCATCTTCCTGAATCTGTAAATTACTGGACCCAAAGCATAAGCTGATGCGTCACAATTATAATTAATTATAATTAATGGTTGCTTGGGATCATAATGGCCTTCGAGGAAAGAAATAGCTCCTTCACTTTCTTGAAAACTCTTTAATCATCAAATTTGAATTTCCTATTTATCTTTACTAAATGATAAAGTGGATGTAATTCATGTGACCTATTTTTAACAAACTTCGCAGTATAATTTATTAAACCCAAAAAAGCTCTTAACTGTGAAACATTGTTTGGTCTTCTATTATCTTCATATCAATCACATGACCTAAATCTTCTCAGCAAAACAAAATGAACAGTTTTCTTTTCTTATTTTTAAAACCATTTCTCTTTAACCTCTTAAAAACCTGTTTTAACCTATTTAAATTCACTTCATTGGTTTACCCTGTAATAAGGATATCATCGAAAAAAACAATTACACCTTCAATACCTTGTAACAATTGTTCAATCTTCCTCTGAAAAATGCAAGGTTCTGACGCTATTCCATAAGGTATTCTAATATATTGAAATATTCCCTTATGATTGTACTGATTGTAACCAATTTCTCAGATTCTTTATTCGACAATATTTGTTGATAGGCAGGAGCCAAATCTATCTTACTAAAATTTTCCCCAACTTCCAATTCAGTGAATAGGTCTTATATCCTTGGCAATGGGTGTTTATCAACTTTCAAAAACTTATTCACTGTACCTTTAAAATCTCCACAAATTCTAACATTCCCATCACTTTTCAATACTGGATGGAGTACAATATTGGAGTAACCCGCTCTGATGATTCCACAGGAACTATAATCTTTTCTTTTCGTAGCCTTTCTAATTCCTATTCCACCTTTTTCTTCAAAAACCAATTACCAATTCCTTATGTAATGATCTAGGTTTACAAAATATTGGTTTTTACTTTAGCAACCAATTTGACCTCTGTATCTTTCAATGTATCTAACTTATCATTAAAAATTTCTTGATCCTCTTTATACAAATGCTCAATTGCAACTTCATCAACCACATCACTTTTCAGCACATTAACAAGTGCAATCTCAAACTCTACATCATTTAACCATTTTCTACCTATCAATGGATTATTACTATTATTAACTACATTCAAAGATAGTTTTTTAACTTGTCCCTTATATTTAACTTTTACCAAAATCATACATAAAGTTACAATTTCTATACAATTACAAGATCTTAATTTTAACTCAGAACTTTATAATTCTTATAAAACAATCAAATACAACTGAAACTGATGAACCCGTATCAAATTCCATTTCAGTTAATTTCCCCTCTATTACAATTTTAATTACATAAGGTTTTCTCTCCCGTTGTCAGTTCTTGAAAACTTGAATAGTTCACTATCGACCTAATGGCTTTTCCCTTGCTTTCTACACATATTTTGAAAATATTCTTTTCACCACATTTGTAGCATTTAATGTTCTTATATCTCCAATCCTTGAAACGATGGTTTGTTTTTCCACAACAGTAACATTTAAGTCCTTTGATTTGAAGGTGGTCATTTCTCCGCTCTTTACCCTTCAGCGTCTGGGTTTGAGGCTTACTCTTCGTTACATTGTCCGAGACCTTCAACAATTTACGTTCGTCGTTATCAACGCTGACTCTCAAAGTCGTGACGTCATTTACTGCTGTTTCCATTGTAACGGCGATCTCCACAGCTTTTTTCAAAAGTCAGATCTCCCTCCCCCAACAGTGGTTTCTTTATACTGTCATTTTTTTAATCCCTTCACCAGCTGTTCGTGCAATTGGTCAGATAAAAGTGTTGTACAGTAGCATTCAAACTATTGAATGAAAATTATTAAACAATTCCTATAATGTAAAAGACATGATATGCCATGTGAAACAGGATGGTATTGTTAGCTTTGTTATAAATAATGACACGTAAAAGAAGAGATGTTCCTTGTTCTTGTATTGTTGTATGTCGATTTGCTTGGATGGATGAATGAAGAAGAAGGTAGTCATGAAGCCGTCAAAGTGTAACGTTCATGATAAACTCAGGGAGTTTGAGAAAAGCTTTTTCGATTCAATGAGGATGTGTGAATCTAGGATCGAAGTTAAATTTTCGTATAGTAATAAGCTGAAAGGATTAATACGAAATTTAGCATCACGATTACGTTTATGAAGAATTCGTCGTTGCTAGGTTACCAGACGAAATCAAGTAGAAGCTTATCGATTCTATGACCATCTTTGAATGTCACCGATTATGTACCTGAATGAAAAGATATATTTTCAGTACGTTAAGGAGTTTTAGGAAGAGTGCGATAATATCTGGAAAAGAACTGTAAGTTGATTTTTTCCGTTATTAATTTCCTACATATGACACATTCATTACCGAGTAAATGGAACGATAGGACAGGATGTTTACACTAAAGACACGACGGGTTAAGCACAAGAGATAATCAAGTTTAAAGATTAATGCAAGAGTAATTCTGCTTGTGAGAACTTTAGTATTCAGACACTTAAGAAGAATAAAGTAAAACTTGTTAGTGTTAGAAAACACATACTTTGAAAGTTAGCTATAGTCCTCAAAATGAAAGATGACCGGCGGAAGTTTGAACTGCGCAGCCCTTCCGGTAGCTGATCAATTATGTTTTCCTGTCACAATGGACGCCCGTCGTCTGTTTTCACTGAGAAAGACATGTTGATAACGCCAAATTAAAACTTCTCTCGACTATTTACCGTTATTTCAATACCAGTTGCTAACAATAAGTATTTATATAAATAAATAAATATATATTATTTATAAATACAATGCTCTTTTGCAAAGTAACAAGCCTTTACCGTAATGGCGACGTCCAGTGATAAACTCATACGGAAGTGCCTGGCCAGAGTAATCGATGATACATGCGCAGATCTCAGAAAAACAGGGCGGCCATCATTCACTGGGAGCACAATACATACGTGTTCAAAGACATTTCATGCAAAGCATTAGTGAATAAATGCAATCACAAGGTGAAACCTCTTTATCGAGACTACTAGTTAAATATAAGTGAACGATTTAAGAAAATTAGATATTTAACAAGTAACAGAAACTGTGATGCTGCATAAGAATCAAAAGTATTGAATTATAGCAGATTGTAGAAGATACACAAGTATATACATTATACATATTGATTGCTTAATAATATTAAATCATTTGTTTACTTGTTTTAAGTCTATCTCATCATTCAATGTCAATCTTACTTCGAGCAAAAGTTAGGTTATCGAGCTTAAGTAAGAGGTCTCACCGCCTCATAGAGTTGACATATACATCTCAATTCTAGTTATATGCTCTCTCGAACAGTTACATTGTCCGAGACCTTCAACAATTTACGTTCGTCGTTATCAACGCTGACTCTCAAAGTCGTGACGTCATTTACTGCTGTTTCAATTGCAACGGCGATCTCCACAGCTTTTTTCAAAAGTCAGATCTCTCTCCCCCAACAGTGGTTTCTTTATACTGTCATTTTTTTAATCCCCTACCTAGCTGTTCGTGCAATTGGTCAGATAAAAGTGTACCAAATTCACCGATAATCTTTTCAAATTCATCAGAAATTGATTAACAGTTTCATCTTCCTTTTGCAAATGAAAGGAAAATTTGCATCTCTCTGTTATAAAATTTGGTTTGGAGTTGAAATGCTGGCTAATGATCTGTTTCCATTCTTTTAATGGCTTCGCACTATGTTTATAAATATTAATTTTATAAATAAAACAATAAGTAATTACCACAAATTCAATATTAAAGAGTTGAAAGATAGGATAAGATTAACAGAATTATGATTTCCATATGCTAATAGCAATAGTCTAAAATTGAGAAAAATTTGTAGAAAATGAGATATAGAGTTGGGTTTTACATACAACAACAAATTAAAAAACATTTTATGCAGCAAATTAAATCAAAATGAAAAAGACAGTCAAATGGGGGTGGTTTACAAGATTAATTGTGGCAATAATTTTTATATTGGAGAGACGAAAAGAACGGTGAGGGAGCGCGTTCGAGAACACGCAAATAACATAAAACATTAACCAAATTGATAAATCAGAGACAGCAGAACACTGCATAAAATTCGGACATCGCATTAATAAGGTAGTTGAAATTCTTTTCACGGAAAAAGAGACCAAATCTAGGAAAATAGTCGAAAGTCTTATTCTTAGAAACACAAAAGGAAAGAATATTAACACGAATGATGGGGTTGAATTGGATGCAAGGTTTGTGAAATTAGCTGATAAGACGTCAAATTTTCTTAAACCACTCAAACAATAAAGTGTCCTTTGATGAATTAGCTTTGTAATCAAATCTTTCTTGAGCTATTTAAACATTATTAAATAACAATTACATATGTAATGTGAGACAACATATTGGGCTTGTTTGTTGTAACGTAACATTTTGTACTCGTTTGTTATAATCATCACTCAAATCCCATTGTAAATTGTTTTAAACATTGGACTTGAAAAAGCAATGGCGGAAATAAATTTGTCTCTCTTTGTATGAAGTCGTATTCTCTTATTAAGATGAAGAGGTAAGAAGAGGTTATTCTGTAAATAATTATAAACTCTAGAAAGAAGATTAGAGGAGAGTATGGAAATTGTTCTTTCCCGCCATTTTATGCAGCTTCTTAACGGCTGAACTAAAATCGATCGGTATCTACCTTTAGAATGTCCGCTGAAATGTCCGTTATAGATATTTTGCTTTTATCCTCATCGCCAATTGTGAATATCATAAACAACTCACTGGGTTTAGCAATAAAACAATTATTTATTAACGAGCACATATACATACATTTCACTCGGACAGAAGCCATTTTACAAAATGGACGACACGTGATCATTACGTCATAACAACACTACAACTAATACAATTAGAGGTTGAACAAAAATTACGAATGGCACAGCTTTTTATAATATATTTTTAGCTGTGGTTTAGACTGATAATTTTTTCTTGCAGCTCTTAAAATATTTTGATGTCAATAAATAACGTATATCTCTTCAAAGCGTTATTTTGTATCTCTTATCTTCACAATATATAGGTTCGTCAACTCATCAATAAATTATAGCTGTCAATCAGCCAAAATAAGATGATTGCATTGCTTTTATTCAACATTAATAACACAATTCTTACTTAACAATAACTTCCTAAGTTATAAAGATTAGTTTTGAAATACTGTATATTGCATTTTTTTTTCTTTTTTGTAATATAATAGATTTTACCATAACATTTTTTCTTATTATTTATTTTAATGATTCCTAACTTTTAACTGATTTTCCTTAATTTCTGTTTTTCCAGACCCTCACTATATTTTGCTTTTAATATTTTTTTATGTATTTTCAGTTTTCAAAGTTATTAATTAATAGATTTCAAATCTGGGATAATTATCTATGAAATAATTCAAATGATATTTTAATATTGATTTTTTGCAGGTTTTCAGTATGATTCCACAGTGGTTCCAAATTCAATTCTTTACTATTTGATGGGAAAAATAAATTCGCCCCTTGAATTAAGTGAGTACCTCTAATTAATTCAGAATCTATTCGTAGCCAATTTTTTATAGAAACTTCCAAAGAATGCATTTAGTGAGATCCATATTATAAATAAATGTCAAAATATTTGAGTAAAAATTACCAGAAACTGCATTTAACATTTGGTAAGAATGTACGAAAGTGAATATGTTTTTACTTATTTCTTTTTTTATTTAAGCCATCAGACGTATCCGACTTACGGAGAATTTATGGGTAAATCCTTAGAATTTTCTTGGGAAAGATACTGAGGTGGTTTTCCGTTGCCTTCCTCAGGAAGCTTGAGACCCGAAGAGAATGTGAAGAAGAGGCTGACAAACACAGGAAAGAATATTAAACATCCATGCCGAGGCCAGGATTCGATGCCACGTTCCGATACATCTGCCGTGGGAGGCCATGGGAGGCCGCCGCCTAAACCATTAGGCGGTGCCGGAATGACTATCTACATTTACTCAGACATTCAGACAGCATCAAAAGCTCGAAAAATGCGGAGGCTGAAAGACGTGAGAAAAAGTAACAAAATTAATCCGCTTGTAAAAACAATAAGCCATTTGAAATCCATTGTATCATCGTGCGAACAGGTTTTGTGAAGAATTAAATTATGACGTGTGGATCTGATCTTAAACACAAACTACGCGTTTCTTTCTATCGTACTACATCCTTCAATAGAGAAGAATCCAGAAATAGGAAATTGCTACATTCAACAACTCTAGCAAACTGAAGAGTTTTGTTATGAACAAAACATCACTGTATAAAAGAGTGACTTAGCCTATTATCTATACATTGTTGTTGTTATTATTGTTATTGCAATTGTTGTTGATTGTCAGTAACCAAGCAGCAACTTGATGTCGTTCTGGTTGTCGTTGTTGTATCCAATTCAAACTTAGCAGTAAATTATTCATTGAGTCGATAGTGTTTAATATTACTTCTATGTCAAGAGTAGAATACGAAGATGTAAAAAAGAATAAATTAAGGAACAAAACTAGAAAATGGCCAAGGCAGCAAAGAGGAATCAGTGTTGTGTTAGATCTCACAGCGGAAGCAATGTCGACAGCCTAGAAGCAATGGCAATAAGAGTTAGACTGGTAGCAACTGCCATATATTGGTAAAAAAGATTCAACTCTGAAATCAGTTATTGGATCTGAGGTAATCCACATTTAGAACAATTTTAATCTCACGAAGAGCAAGCAAATAATATTCCAATTACAAAAGAGAAATTTCCTCAATATTTCAACTCAAAAATCAGTGTATCCTACGAGAGCAATGTCTTCAATAAACTAGCTTTGAATGATCAGTAATGTTAGTTTGTAACGGATTACAGATTAATAGGATAGATAGGATTTTTTTTAGAACAGTTGAGTTCGGCTTTTGGATTTGTGTGGATGAGTTACTGTTGATTCATAAAACCGGGAATGTTTGCTTACCGTATATGCTCCAATAGAGGTCCCCGGCGTTTATTTGCAAAACTAGCCTCGGCTCCCGGCGCTTAATAGAGACCGGCTGCTATTAGAGGCCGGCCATTATTAACAAAAACCTTCAGAATGCAATGATTTTACACATAAATACCGGCTAATATTACAAACAGCTACTTTATTTGACTTTCACATGCTACATAAGACTGTTAAAGATATATGGCAATGTCTTTCTCTACCTTTCGCTGCTATTCGTCGTCCGAATCCACAACGACGGGCAGCCGCCTCACCGGAAGTTTCTTTCGCGTATTCCACCGCGCGAATCTTAAAGGCAATGTCAAATGACCGTTTCGGCGGCATTTTGTAAGGCAAAGTACCGTAAGATATTATGCACAACTATAAAGATACGGACGTTTACACTAGTAAGCAAAGACCCGGCTACTGTTAAAAGACCGGCTACTATTTGGCCCCCTCTGCAGCCCGGCGCTTATTAGAGACCGGCGACAATAACAGCCTCGGAGTTTATTGGAACATATACGGTATATTAGTTTTATTAAGGTATTAATCAAAATCTTATCGTTAATGAGAATGGAGATTGAGATAATGACTGGTAATAATAGATGGTCCTCAGTGATCTGACAAAGGCTGTCATCTTTACAAAAAACGTAACCTTTTAAATTCAAGCTACATCACATCCAAAACCAAATCAGCTTTTACCATATCAAAGCACACAATGAGATTTGGGGAAATGAAGTAGCAGACAGAGCGGTCTTCTGACAATCTCAACGTTGAACTCAGTTTTCTACCTTTATTCAGACTGACTTTTAAACAAAGAATAAGAGACTATCATTCGAAAAAATGGAACAATACATGGATAATTTCAACAAAGGACTTTAAGAACTAAGGCTTTTTGTCCCAACGATGCCCTTAGTGCTCTCTACACTGAATTATCATTTTCTTTCTCCCACATTCTGATTGGATGAGGAAACTTTAAAGCATACCTGGACAACCTTTCAAATAGTGAATTCTATTCATATGATCTTGGTAAACAAGAAACTGTTCGTCATGTTATTTATTAATGTCCATATATTAAAAAAGTTGCCTTCCAAATATGAAAAATTATCATTATAAGCTATTAAATGTCCATGAACCTCAACTATTTTAATGCCAAAAAAACCTTCAATTGAGTATTTTCAAAATTTTACAAATTCTAAAAAGTCTATGAAATTTCAGGCTAATATTGTATTTTAGCACTTTCTAGTAAATACAAAAATTTCGGTTTTTTTGTATTTCTTCTTTTAAACTACATTTACCTTTATTTTAGTGTTGTACTCTTTACTTTTAAAATCTTCTTCTAAAAAAGTCCCTTACTAGTCCTTAATTTTTATAAATGCAGTTATGTTCGATTGGTTTAATTTCTCTTTAAATTTAATTTCGATTAAGCTTAAGAGTAAGAACTGACTTAAGAGATGTAATTCTTTTTCTAGAGTCTTCGGCAAAAGAGAAAGTAGTTGTTCCAAGAAAACGAAGCGATGACTATTTGGACGACTACGAAGACGACTCCCTTGAATTCATGAATGCTCTTCAGACGAAATACGTTTGTAAGATAATTTCTTTCTTCTATATTTATTACATACTTAGAGTTTATTTGTTTTGTTTTTAATATCGATGTTATATCAATTCAGAGAATCTGTTGGATCTTAACGCATATCTTGTGTTTTGTTTTTTTGTCGGTGTCGTTGTCCATATATTTAGTTCTTTCATCCGAGATTTTTTTTTTTCGTATTAATCATAAAGTTTTTTTCATATTATTAATTTTTCACCTCAGCTTTGACTTCTGAAACATCTTTCATAGAAAATTGCTTATCTGGAAATATTACAGAATTAGCTACAATCAACTAACAACATATTGAGAACTAATGGATTCTGATTGCTGTTCAAAAAAAAGTATTATTTAAAAACCCACTATTCAGACACCTATTTACAATTAAAAATTAAAAATTAAAAAATCCCAATAAAACAACTACGGTTCGAAACCTCGATTTAGCCGGTTTCTTTTTCAAGTTTTAACTCCCCCCCCCCCCTACCTTAAAAGCGATCCTCCTTTAACAGGGTTCGTTCTCACAAAAAGAAAAAATGTCACAATGTCACTAATTTTTTATTTTTTTTGTGAGAACGAACTTTGTTAAAGGAGGATCTTTTTTAAGGTAGGGGGGGTTAAAACTTGAAAAAGAAACCGGCTAAGTCGAGGTTTCGAAACGTAGTTGTTTTATTGGGATCTTGTAATTTTTAATTTTTAATTATAAATAGCTGTCTGAATAGTGTTTTTTTTAAATAATTAAACACGACACGTTAAAAATTGATTTTTAGTATTATTTTTAAATTTCTTTTGTTGATATTTTTTTCGTTAGATTGCAGCATTCTGAGCATAGTATCACTTTCAACACCTTGACAGAAACATAGAACATAGTATTCTGAGCACAGAACACTTTTGAGACAGGATTGAGCAGGAAAATTGTCATCAAATCTAGTCTCGAAAGTTTAGATCTCAACAATGGATCGATATTTTACATCACATTTGTCGGAATGTGATTTCATTGATTCGGTCAATGCTACCTGAAAGATCAGTTTGATTTCAACTGTAGCCAGATTAAATAGCAATCCATTAAAAGTTTTATCTTTTGATAGGAAAAAAATAAATACAAATATTTTACCCTGTATTTTTAGTTAAACCAATAGGATTTGTCAAACCAGCAGTTTATTTCCTATCAATGTCCATGAGTTTTCCAAAATGAATTAATTTGTTAAAGAATTTGAAAGTGGAACAACCTAACTTAGGAAATTAAAATATTTCTATTTGATTCGTGGCATGTGAAATAGTTCATTATTGGGAAATCATATGTTTCTACCTCAGATAGGTTCATCAACGGAAGTGACCTTTTTTGACGATCTCAGTGGTGCCTCATAGCTAAAATTAGTCGGGCTGCTACCAACCGACTTCGGTCACTTCGTGTTTTCAGATATTCTTATTCCATTGACTCTTCTCCGTACAGCCTCCTTATCTTTCTCATCTGGTCATCATCTTCTTGCTTTTTGTCAAATAAGCTGGGTTTTTTTTTTTAATGTTTTTGTTCTTTTCTAGATTCAATCCATTTAAGTTCTTTTTAAAAGTTGTCCGGTTTTTACTGCATGTTATGCCTGTATTTATGTATTGTTTCCTGCATCCATGATCTATTCTGTGAAACATTTATCAGCATTTATAATATACTGCATGAAGGGATTGTTGTGGGTAGAGAGATCTTGATATCTTGTTGTTCTTGGAACCTTTGTTGACTTTGTTCGACTAGTATCGAAAAACTCACTTAGAAAGAGAACAGTTTCTGTTTCACTACAGAATGTGTTTGATTTTCTCTTTGTATTTTGTTTAGCACAAATCCCTTAGCTTAAATCACTGCTATCATTATACAGTGTGACTGAAAAGCCATTCCTTATTTTAAAATGTTATTTCTTCGTTATTATCTGAAGTAATTTACCTGAAACATTATAATGAAGAGAAATAGCTTTTATTTTAATATTAACATTGTAGATCAACGTAAGAATCATGCTTTTATCAAATGTTTGTTTGAAAACATATCATATTTGTCTTTTAAAATTCCACTTTTGACATCGGACTGAAATAAATCACAGGAGTTAAATCAGAGATCCCAGAAACGATGACAGTCAAAGTCAATTTGCCTGAAAATAAAAAAATAGGTTATTATTAGTTTGAAGGATATTATTTATTCCTTATTTTGTATTTTATTTCGAGACAAATAAATATCAGGACCTTACAGCCCTGTTTTGATTCCGATTAGTTCCCGTGTGGAAAATGAATATGAGATTTTTACCCAAAGAAAACTGATGAATATTTTGCTAATGACAATTTCGTAGCCAATACTAGTAGATATCCTCTCAGAGAGCAAATGATTCACCTAATCCATTCCAATACAGATCTTGGACAGACCAAATCTACCTTTATTTGTCATTTGAATATGACACAATTTCATCTAATAGAAGATACTTCTGGTTATTTTCAGTTTGTTATGTAAATTATTTTGATAGATACGAAGAAATAATGATTTATAATTTTGTTTTGATTTTCTGTCGAATTATAGTTTGTTCACAGGATGTAAATAAAACTATATGTATATCATAAAACTATTTCTATAATTAAAGAAAGTTTAAAGAAATACTTATAATGTTTGATGGAGTTTTTTAGTAGAAAAGCTAAAATGTTGGTAATCTAATTGTTATTTATTGAAATCACCATTTGTTTTGGCAAAATTTACTCTCATTAAATTTTCGTTTTAAATATTCTAATTATGATAAAAGATCCCAGTGGACAAATCCGAGCTGATGAAAATAGACTCAAGAATGCACAGCAGAAAATTTAATAGAACTTGAGTTTAAAATAATAATAATTTGTAGACTTCTAAATACAATTCTCAAAAGTTCTAAAAGTGATAATTTATAATTAGTTTCTGTCACTTAATTTCAATGTTAGTTCAAATGTGAAAGCTTTTGTAACTTTCTAGAACGATTTCTTTTCCTTTCTTTAGTTTTATTAATTCATTTAAAATGTCAGACAGCAGGTTTAGCAACAAGAACCGTTTGGAGACATTGATCCAATCTCTGGTGAAGAAACTACTTCGACGTCCCGATCAATCAGGTAAATAAATTCGATAAAAATAAAAAAGTGTTCTATTTTCACTTTTTTAGTAAATATTCACTCTTTGGAATTTTATATTCTTATAATTTTATTTTGCTTGTCATAATTAATACTAGCAAAAAATAGATCTATGTTACTTAACAAATCTTTAAATCACTTGTAAAGATACAATTGAAAAATCACCTACAGTATTTTATATGAACTAAAAAGCGATTAAAATTTATTGTTTTTTAATATAAGTTTAATTTATATTTTTACAATTTATAAAAGTTCGTAATTTAAACTAAATTTAATTACTTAATATAATTATATAATTTAACTTAAATTTATTCTGTTATTTACTAAAATAAGCAATAATGTAGCGAATCTATCTATCTTTCCGTTTTCACCATATTTTTTAAAAATGTTCTTCAAAAATTTCTTAAATGTATTTCAGTTGGAATTTTGGTTGCTAATATCAATTCAGAAACATTTCAAGGATTTGAAGGCGGTTTTTTTTTAAAGTTATTTTCTAATTCAAGATTATTTTTTAAAGATGTAGTGAAGATTCTGAATTTTTCTTGAAATGTAATTTCAGTACAATATTGTAATACATAATCATACAATAACAAATTGCAGTACATTCCAAAAAATAAATCTCTAACACTTTATACTCTTCCTTTTACTGTCGCAAAACAATTGCCCCAACAAATTGAAAATGTAAATATTCAAATAAGTACAAATTCAACTTATATTTGAAAGGAATCATTTAGTTTCAAAAACTTACACACCACAGCATTTGCATTTTATCCCATTAAAAATCATCATTAGTATTCTGTCTCTTGACAGGTCCATAAAAAAACAATAAAATCAGTGAAGTCTCTTTGTCTGTCTCCTTGATATTCATTTTCGTTTCCCATATCATCCATTTTCATTATTCTTCTTCTTCCCCGTGGGCGCTTTCCCTCAATTTTTCTCTCTAATACTTTTCTCATAAGGTTTTCTCCTCTTAATACATGTCCAATCCAATTATTCTTTCTTCTTTTTATAGTCATTATTAAGGATCTTTCTTCATCAACTCTTTTCAAAACTTCTATATTCGTTATCTGTCCATTTTATCTCCTCCATCCTCCTCCACATCCACATCTCAAACGCTTCAACCTTTCTTTATCTCTTTTCCTCATTGTCCAAGTGTCCGAGCCATAAAATGTTGTACTCCAAATGGAACATTTTATTAGTCTCTTCTGTAGTTTCAAATGATTAATAAATAATTTCTTCCTGTTGTACAATGGAAATTTTCCTTTCCTAATTTTGTTCTTACTGTCTATGTCATATTTTCCATTCTCTTGAATGATGCTTCCCAGATAATTATATTAACTTACTTATTCTTTCTTCTCACCTAATTCTTTAGCTTCAATTCTAACTTCTCTCGGTCTCTAGCAACTCTCGTCACCTTTGTTTTCTTTATAATCTTATCTTATCTTATATCAATCTGATCAGCTAAGATTGCCTGATCTTCTGCAAATCTTATACTGTTAACTTGTCTACCTCCAAAACTGAGTCCCTTATTAAGACTAGGATTTTCCTTTTCTTCGCTTTCGTTGTAATCAAAAGCATCTTTTAATATTTCTTCTGAGAAAATATTGAAAAGTACCGGAGACAGACAGCACCTGTCTTAACCCCTCTTCCAATTGTACACTTCTTTCTACTTTTTCCGTTTATATGAATTATTGCTGATTGTTTCAAATATAATCCTGCTATTAGTCTTCTGTCTCTCCAGTCCTCACCAATGTTCTTCATAATTTCTAACAATTTATTCCACTTCACGAGGTCAAAGGCTTTGGTCAAATCAATAAAGCAAATAAATAAACAATGCTTTATTAACTTCTATAGACCTCTCACATATTGCTCTTATCGTTCCAATTGAATCTTGTTACATGTTGTTTTAGGAGCACCCCATCGAGTGCTCTCGCAAGCAAGCCACGATCACTGGGGGTGACCGGGAGGTAGGTGAGGGATCGGGGAATGGGAAGGTCAGGAAGAGGGTGGGTGCCTTGGAAATCTAGCTGAGCTGAAAGGAAACATCCGTGGCCCGCGCCTTCTCAAAGAGAATGACCAGACCGACTTCGTGGTATGATAGCAGGGCTTTATTTTAAGTAAAGGGGAGTACAAATAAAGCGAAACGGGATGGCTCACAGTACCGGACTACAGTTGCGTACAGGTAGGGCTGAGGAGGCTGGATATCATCTGCGGTGCCTGGTGGAGTGGTTTTCGCAGTCCTCGCTGATCTTGTGGTCGTCTGCCGGCTCTGGAGAATCCAGTGGAAATGTAGGGTGGCACCAAGTACCCGGTGCTCAGGTCGGGGATTATTTCGACCTCTGATCGGGGACTCTGGCGAGGGAGATCGCACAGGGTTGCGGATCTACTCGCTTTCACTTTTACTGGCCTTCTGTCTGTTGATTTGCTCTTTCCTCCCAAGTAGCGAGGTGTTATTCCCCATCGTCGCCTCTGGTCAATATTCTATCACTGTTAATCCTCATCATAATCATCTGTTTGAAAATATTTACTTTGTTCCTTTATTAAACCTCTTATATCCTAAACTAATTATCCCGCCTTATGTATTTTATTATTTACTCACTAGCTATATCGTATCTTAACTCCGCAATTTATTTATTATTCCTTGTGTCAGCCAGCGTGGGGAAACGTACGCTTAGTTAAGTGGTGGATACCCCAGGCTAATCGCCAGCCACTCATCGGAGACATCCCTCCGATCTGACCACACTGCGGCCCGCCATTGAGCCTTGTCCCTAAGAACTATAGAAATAAGGAAAGGATTAGGGGAGAAAGTCGGTGCTTGGCTGCTAAGTCGTGAGGAGCGAGACTGTTTTGTAAACAGAGCCTTAATGAGATAAATTAATGAGGTAAAAAGAGCCAAGCACCCTTAATTATCAAAGATTCCACATGACACGAACTTTCCTTTAACCCTTCCCGTACGTGTACGCCTTAGAACCACGGCCAGGCATTACATACTTATTGTCCTCTAATCACTACATTTCGTAGGACGATTAGTTTTCCCAATTGGTATTATAATGCTTTCCGTGAAGTCTTTAGGCCATTCTCCCGTTTTATATGTGAGGTTGCATACTTTCCATATTTCATTTATTTCATTTGTATCTAATTGTTTTAGGAATTCACCTGGAATCCCATCGACTCCCTCCATTTTCTTATTTTTTAGTTCATTGACTGCCAATTCCACTTCAAACTTTAATATATCAGGGCCTCTATTATCCTTTGTTATTACACTTTGTTTTTCTAAGAAAATTCTCTCAGGTTTTTCGTCTTTTGTACACAAGTCCTCTATATATTCTTTCTATATTTCACCTTGTTCCTCTATGTCATAAATCAGTTTTCCTTTCTTTTTTTCATTAGGTAGATTATTTAACTTTTTCTTTTTGTATTCAGTCAGTTCTTTCGCTCTCAAAAAAATGTTATCATATGATTCTTTTTGTCTATATCTTCCATTTTCTTGCATTCATTTTCTATCCATAATTCTTTTGCTCTGTGTGTCTCTCTTCTTAGCTCATTATTTAATTTTCTATATATTCTTTTACCGTCCTCCCTTTTTATACTCTTCCATTTTCTTCTTTCTTTCATTTTTTGCAATAATTTCAATAATTATCCACGGTTTCTTATTCCTCTTGCTTTCAATAATTCCTTTTCTGCTGTATCTCTAATCATGTTTTTTAATCCATTTTGCATTAGAGTCAAATTTCTCTTGTAATGTTTCTTTCGTAATACTGATTGTGTTTTCCAATTTATCTTTATAATTATTGCCAGATGAATCTTTAGTTTCTCCAAATTCCATATTTTCTTACTTTGTCCTCTAAAAACTTTCTTCAATCTTATCCTAGCTTCCATTACTAGATGATTGTGGTCTGAATCTATTTCCGCTCCAGGGTATGTTAGGATCTTTTTCACACTATTCCCAAATCTCTTCTGTATCAAAATACAATCCAATTGATATCTTCCAATATCTCTAAGCATTTTCCAAGTGTATCTTTTTCTCTTTGGTAGTTTAAATCATGTATTGCTCACAATCAGCTTATGTTTTTTGCAGAATTCCAGGAGTCCTTCACCTCTGTCATTCCTTTTACCAAGCCCAAATTTTCCTGTTATAACATTTCTTTCTTCTCCCCTTCTATTGCATTCTAATCACCCATTATAATAACACACTTCTTGGTTGTATCTTCCTCCATTATTTCTTCTATTTGATGATAAATTTCTTATACTTTTTCATCGTCACATTGACTTGCAGGCACATAAACTTGAATTGAAATAAAATCCAGAGGCTTTTCTTTTAGATTGATCATTATTATTCTGTCCCTTTTGTATACTACTACATTACTACATTAGACTACTACATTAGGCTACTACATTAGAACCTCTCTTTTCTCCAGACCCTTATTCCATCACTCGTGAAGTCTCCCATGTGTTCCCATCTAACCTCGCTTAAGCCAACTACATCCAACTCGTTATTCTCCATCTTTCTCTTCTGGTTTTCCAGCTTTCCCGTTCTCAGCAAAGTTCTTACATTTCACGTCCCCAGTCGTATATTCTCTTCGGTAATCTTGTTCTTCTTTTCATATCATCTTGTTCTTCTTTTCATATAATCTTGTTCTTCTTTTCATATAATC
>JAFIDM010001028.1:3058596-3073497 GCA_023159025.1 Thereuonema tuberculata
GCCTTTGAGTAAGCCTTTGAGTATGCCTTTGAGTAAGCCTTTGAGTAAGCCTTTGAGTAAGCCTTTGAGTATGCCTTTGAGTAAGCCTTTGAGTAAGCCTTTGAGTAAGCCTTTGAGTATACGGTTCCAAGAAGTTCTTCTATGTTACCTCGTTTTATAACTTTGCCACGGTTACAGCACATCTAGTTTGAAGAAGATTGACTGAAGTAGTGTTTTAGAAAACTTAATAAAAGATTTGTTAAAGGGCTGAAACCTATGTGTCGTGTTGGAGGGCAAACATGACATTACAATCCCGTAGTCTCTTGCCAGCCTAAATTTTTTGTGTGGTTGTTTGCCCATCGAGAAATGAAATCTGTTTGTTATCACTTTTTTGCAATCTCATGCATTGAATAAAGTGCTGGAGCCATTTGTAAAACAGTTCTTTCGTAATTCCTCTAGTATCTGAGCAGTATAGAGCGTGTTTGAAGGAACTGCTCGTTTCAAACTATCACACATCCTTTTCTTTGTAAAAAACCATTGTGTCACGTGTTGTATTTAGGCGCATGCTATATAATGCATTCCAGAACAAGAAACGATCACGGGATAAAAGGGGATAGGTATGTAAGGGGGAGTGAGGAGATTGAACGGGAAAAGGGGAGGTGCCGTGGAAAGCTTGCCTAGCGACGGGAATTCACCAATGGCCCGCCCTTTCAGTTAAAGAATAGTGAGGCTAAGACAGGAGGAAGATTTACAAGAAGAGCTTTTATTAAATGATAAGAATAGATAAATGGTAACAAGTGCTATATATAACTGGTCATAGGGTCCGATCAAACTGTCCGGGACTCAGGAGCTCGGAGAATGCCATACGTCGGGATGGGGGCAGGCCGCCATTAGATCCGCTGACCTTTTGTAGTCGGGCCGTCAAGGGGGAGATCCGGTAGCCTCTACGATTACCGTGGGCTCATCCGAACGGGGCGATTCAGGATTCGGGGCACTATGGCGAACCCTGGTGAGGATCGATCGGAGCCGTTGCTTTCCAGAGGTCGGCGGTCGAAGGTCAGACGGAGGTCAATGACGGTCGGGTATTTGCGAAGCCGTTTCGTGGACTCTCTTCCGCAATGAAGCAACCTGCATATCTCGGCATAGATAAAGGGATTCGCCGATTTCAATCGGGGGAAGTCGGCAAAATGAAGACGTTGAAGGCGGACACGGTAGCTGCTCTGGGTACGGTATTCCGCGGGTCGTGGGCCGTTCCTTTGCAGCTTCCGTCCGCATGCTGTTGTCGGCATCTGTTCGAGGACTAATCGTCGGCAAGGTGGCGGTGGGCAGGGCTTTTCGGCGATGGGCCCGCTGACCGCAAGAGCCTGGTCGGCTGCCCTCTACCTCGCGTCCTCAGGAACGCCCTCTCTTTGTCTCGCATATATCCTTGGGAGGGGTGGCGAAGCTTTTCCTTCCCTCTAGTGCTTCTGGCAACCCTCTGTTTGTTTGGCGACAGTTCCTTTGTTTTCCCCCGTTGATAGAATATTCATGGTGCACTTAAAAATAGGGGGAAAGTTGGAAGAAAGCTTTTAACAGGTAGACAATAGGCTTCATGGTCTAATTGCCTTTGTGCACTATTTTTGAGAAGCTTTCTCGAGCAGTTCCTAAGTCGTTAAAACAAAGCACAAGGTTTCCCTGGTGCCGAAGTGGCGGGGGGATCAGAAGTAAGAACCCTATGAACACCGGACAAGTTCTAGGTGAAAATATAGAATTACAGAAACATTATATAGAAGGAAAGGAGATTAAGGCTGGGAGCGCGAGCGTCGAGGCGCGAACTATGTTCGTGACAATTGGCGGAATAAATTCTCCTGCAGCGTTCATGCACCATAAGCACGTTCATGTATTTTGATGCTGACCACTCGTCACTGGCTTTTACCTTTCTTGGCCAATATTTTTCAAGGCTCATGAACACAAGGCGGTTTCACGACGTTAAAAATATGGTAGTCAGTGAATTTATGTTCATTCAATAAGCTTTCCTTTCTAGTAAAAACATTCCCTGACTCTCTGCTTGTCACTGAACCCTTTGCAATTGATAGGAAGTGATGTTTCAGGATGATTTTGAATGAATTTGTTGTACTATTTCCAGCCTACCATTTTCTTATCTTTGTTGAAGCGATGGTTTAGTCCGTAGTTTTCTGCTAATTCAAAGGCCAAACGATGAAGGTCTGACAGTGTTAATCAAAGAAACACGACTGCAGAAAATGTATAGCCAAACTCATTTTCCATCAGAGGAGTTAAATTCTTCGGTTTTTCTGTTTCTTGAATGTTTCTGAGGTGTCTTCGAAATGCCTCATTAAAGCCCAAAGAGTCACATGTCAATTTCTCCAAAACCTCTTCCATGTCCTTTTCTATCCAACCGTAGAATTTCCTTTTCGATATCTTGATCTAGAATAAAAAGCAAAAGTGCAATCATTCTTTAAAAAATTCAACGGCCAACACACTAGGATAAAATTAAAGCTATATAATACAGTAGAACCCCTCTAATCCGTCACCTTTGGGACTGGGAGTATGGTCGGAATGCAAAAAAGGTCGGATTATCAGAAAATAAGTAAAATATACGGATTTACTGCGTAGTCATTCAGTTCAAGTTTAGGCTTTTTCAATGTTTTGCGATTCTTAAGAGCGTTTTTACCATCTACCGTCACTGTATATGCAAGTAAACAACACAATGGCACAATGGGTGGTGAGTCACCGACGAGTCGGAGGACAAGTTCGGCCGGCTCGAGCACGGTCGGATCAACCGTAGTGGCGGATCAGCTGAGGGTGGACGAGAGAGGCTCTACTGTAATATTAATGTTATTAAACAGCTCCTACTAGTTTCTGTCTGTTCACAGGCTTTCTTCAGTGAATGGATCTTCCTAATAATCTCAGTGTCCTATAAAGCAATGTTCACCAATGGGAAGCTTGCTTTCCAGTAGTGGAACAGAAGACATGAGGAAGTTTGTAAATATTGATATTATTTGTTTACAAAAGCATGTGCGCTTTTGATCAGTAAACCGCTAGAGTCATTGTGATCTCAGTTTATTCCTTTCATATAAATCTGTAATTTGCATCCTTTTCACTATTGGCGCTCCTAGCTTCCCAATAGTGCCCAGTATTAGGTAGATCCATTCACTTATTAAAGCCCGGTATCAGATAGAAACTAGTTAAAAGTAAGTGTCACCACTATAGGCCAAGCAGGCCCTTGGGCTCAAGGGAAGTAAGGCTCCGGCGTTTCGTGACCAACGGGACTACGTGGAGGTCGGATGGTCAGCCCGACGCCCGCCCGCCTTTAACTCCCGGGAAAGAAACCCGGTACCCATTCGACAGTAGGAGCTTTTTAATTAAATAGTTTTAATGTTAATTCAGTGTCTTGGCTCTTTTAGTTTTTTAAAATCTTAATTGCACAAGTTAATTTATAATTAAACAAGCATTCTGCAATGCCTTTTTTTATTTAAAAGTAAAACGTAGTAATCTGTATTATTTTATTTATCATAATGTTGAAAAAGCAATTTATATTTATGTAAAATAAAATCTAGCCAACATAAAAGTTAATAATTAATTAAGTAGATTATATTCTTAAATGGTACTGGTAGATATAAAGAGTACATTATACATAGGCACCAATTAGACTCAACACTAAAACCACAAACAACGCCAATCGAAAAGGAAAAGCGGCTCATGTGGATTTCAAAACTGGAACCTAATGTGGAAATAAACAAACACACAAAACTTCTATTAAAAACATAAATATACTGAAAAAGTTTTGCAACGTATTTTAAAATAATACGTATATAATAATAATACGTAATACGTATTTTAATAGGACTTTTCTGTGTTTGTTTATTTCCAATGTTATTCATGTATATATATATAAATACACATCATAATATTATTAGAATTTGAAGAGAAAGGAAATGATATTTACTAATTCAGTTTGAAATAGAAAAAGTTATGTGTTAATAAAGTCCAATAGTAGAACCTACAATGGAATGTCTAAAACGTCCTCTTTCTTATTGATTCTCCAATAATATTAAGTTACTATTAATAATAATAATTTTGAACTAGAATAAAGTTTAATACCAGTAGAAAAATTCTAAAAATATTTTTTTTTTCTGAATTTTAATTTTAGTTCCAGTTTTAATTTTAGGGAACAAAAATCTGTAATAATTCTATAAAATCATGTAATTTGTTTTTGAATTTTGTCTAATATTTCGCAGATCTTTATGATATATTGTAGATAATAATATATAGTTTAATGAAAATCCTACCTAAAATTTTCATGGCAATATTTTTTTTGATCACACCAAATTTAAATGTAAAAACTACATTTAATAAGAAAAAGCAAATTTTCGAAAAGATTCACACGTCTTTTCTTTTTCAAGCCTTAAATAACAATAAGTTGAAGAACAATAATTTGCTTTTTCATATTAAATGTAGTTTTTACATTTAAATTTGGTGTGATGTTAAATATATTTAATAGTAGAGGCTTTAAGAGAAAAGACCTACTAAAAAAATATGGGAACTTTACATATAAAATATTTTTTTGGTTTTTCAGAAATAAAATATTCCTTCCTATTCCACCGCTTTGGAATCACCCTTAGTTTTCCGTCAATTGAGGGAAGCATTCAAATGACAAGAATAAAAATCCTAGGATCGCTTGTTACTGAATTTGGGAACCAGGTCACAAAATGTCAGGTGGGAAAACTTTGTCAGAAAAAAGAAATACGGACATCGTATCTGTTGTCATGACCATGATTTTAGAGAGAAATTTCTAAGATAATTGGACGTTCGCAAAAAGCTGTACCCAATGTACAATGAAAAGGAGATGCATTTTGTAAACTCAAATGCAAATCTAGGAAAGAGGTATTGAGTGAATGTGATTCTCGTAATAAGGTTTTCCACCTTGCCATTAATGAAGAACATTCTGTGCGACAAATCTAAGCAAATTTAGGAAAGACAGAATCCCATTAAACAAAGAGAGAAGAATCACCCCAATGCAGGAGCTACAAAATTAACTAAACAACGTCAGCTTATCGAAGCCCATAAAGCACCAAGACTACAATGTAATGATCTGGGACATACAATGAAAGCACGTGCTGTTTGCGCATGAAACAAGGTTCAACATCGGCTGCCCTGATGGACATACCTAGTATTGGCATGGCATACTAAAGGAGAAGAAAGTTAAGTTCAGTAGAAAATTCGGCGGTGTATCTGTAATGATTTGGACTGCACTTGGAGCCGGAGGAAAGACTGACATTGCATTCACTGGTGGAAGACTTAAAGTCTCAAAAATGCCAGGATATATTGTACAATCATATGGTTTCATTTGCCCCATTGATTTGTGGCAACTCATGGATTTTTCAGCAAGACAATGTCTCGTTCCATGTTTCAAACTCAATGAAGAAGTAGCTTGAAGGTCAGAAAACTGAGGTAATGGATTGGCATTCATTGTGCCCTAATATGAATCGTTTTGGTTCATAGCAAGTCGGATATATCACAGAAATAATCAATTTAACTCTTGGAGAAGTTAAATTGTCTATTCTAGATGCTTGGAATGAAATTACAATTCCTGAAAAGGAGGCTTTAGTAAAATCAACGCCGCAGTATGGATTCCATCTAAGTTATAATAATATAATAAATAAAAGTTATAAAATAAAACAAGGAGGCTACACAAACTACTAGTCATTGTTATATTGTTATTGTTGGGGAAATTTGCAGGTGATTCCATAGCAGTGTTAGAGAGCTAGAAATGAAATTATTTATTTTCTGAAAAACAACAAAGTGTATTGTCATGAAATTGTATGTTTAAGTTCTCTGTGTATTTCTTTTCATAAAGATCTGTGAAAATTAAACGAAATTCAAAAACCTGTGCTTGATTTCATAGAATAAAGGATCTCCTTTTATCAAATAAAATATTTCATCCAACATGAATGTTTTCATTAAACAATCCTTATGTATAACTATTAGAAAACATATTATAAATTAAACGAAACAAATCCTAAAAAAAAAATAATCTTGTAACAATTAAAATTTGAAAATCCTAAAATAACTTTGGATTTCAGATTAAGAACATAGTCCGTAAAAAAAATATATAAAGAAAGAGATCATTTTTCCACTTTTAAAGAAATGATATTTGAAAAATTATCTAAATTGCGAATTTAGTAAATAAATATAATAATAAACGATAATTCTTAATTTGATTGTAATGAACCAAAGAAGTTTTGGGGAATTTTCGTAACTTTACTAAAATATTTATTTAGCATTGTGATAACGTTTATAATAATTTTACGTTATTAATAAGTTAGGATTTTAATTATGTTATAATAAAAATTATATATCATTAAGGTTAAAAATATTAATTTATAGTTAGATTCATTTCAATTTTATTAACAATTTTATTGTATATGTTACACCGAATCCATGAAATTGTCTATTGCGTGAAATCGGCAAAAAATTGCCGAATTCATGAAAAGTGCAAGCCCATTGCTTTATTAATCAAATGTCAAGTTAGCTGCCGAATGCGTGCAATGAGCAGTAAGTGTATGGAATTCTTAAATTGTCATTTTGACAGTTGCAGAAGTAATTTTGAAACGGATGTCGAATTTACTTGAATCTGTATTAAGATGCATGGATTTGGGTTGTGTCTTAACTTGGACATTTTTATTTATTTGCTGAATGCGTTTCAGTAAATTTAAATATTATAATATATAATTTGATGTATTTAATTTTCAAGTCAAAAAGATTACAAATATCAACACCTCTTTTAATCTAGCTATCTTTATTTAACAAACCTTTAAAAATACAATATACAAATACAGTGCTATCAATTGGTTCTCGGTTACAAATATCCATGCCTCTTTTGAAATTTCTTTATTTAACAAATCATTTAAAAATACAAATCAAATTCAATTTAACACATGAGTGATGTTTCTAAGTTTCCGGAATCCTTGTTATGAATCGGATGAAGCACGACGGTGACAGTCTGTATGTGATCAAAGAAACTCGCAATCGAAGAAACTAAACAACTAGTGCGCTTGCGCAATGAAGTGCGCCGTAACATATTGAAAATTGACCATTTCCATGATGTCGCACGATGCAAATCGTGAAAATTCATACGATGATTACGCACGATGCAAATCGTGAAACTACCTTTTACTAAAATTAGTTTAAGGTGTCGTTTTTCTTTCTATTTTCTTTCAATTCTGTCCTTTAACTGGACGTTTTGCTCAAGTAAACGGTTAGTTGCAAAAAACACCACTGCAGCGCCACTGTGTACTTTGCTCAATGCATGAAAAAAAGCAAGAACATTGTTGCTCAATGCACGCATTCGGCAGCTAATTTGCCTATTTCATGAATAAAGCAACGGGCTTGCACTTTTCATGAATTCGGCAATTTTTTGCCGATTTCACGTAATAGGCAATTTTACGGATTCGGTGTAACATATACAATCAACTTGTATAATTGGCTAAGTTCGTCTGTCTGTCTGTCAGTCTGTCAGTCTGTCTGTCTGTAACGCGACATAATTAAGCTATTAAGATAGATCCAAGGTTCTCAATGGTACTATTGAATCAAGGGTACTCAAATTGGATGAAATATTAGTTCATTTTGTCATTCCATGTTGTTTCCATGAAATTTTATCCTTGGAACGGATCTAGATAATTGAAATTCTAACAAAGCATACGTTCAAAACCAAACAATTTTGTTACCACTGCACCCATTTTAATGAAATTTCACATACTTACTCAGTTTTTTACGCTGATTTCGAAACTCTAATCCATTTTTGCCGTTGAAGCTTCGTTTACAAGTTAGCGCAGTATTTAGATTACAAAGGTGAGTTTTAAATGCCTTTCGGCGTTATGGGCCAAAAATAATAATTATTCCATTCTTACTTTTAGTAAAATTTATTTACAAGGACAAACTTTAGATATGGTTGGTATTTATTTACCAAAGCCTGTTTTTAGTCATGGATAGTTATATGTTGCTATTTCTCGAGCACGTCGTGCTTGCGACGTCAAAATCAAAATTCTTGACCAAATAGATCAAGGACATCTGATAGAAGGATCTAATGCTGTTTTTACAAAAAATATAGTTTAAAAGGAGATATTTACTTTGTAGTTGATAGTTGATTTTTCAAATTTTTTTTATGTCCGACAGGTTTTGCTGCTAGTATATAATAATTTGAAAATAATGTATTTTATAAACATATGTAAGCGTACATATAGAAATATCATAATATAAAAAGTCTTCTTAAAAACACACATTATATTTAAAGGATAGGAAACGTAACCAATTTCGTTTGCCAATGATCTTCAGGTGCACTGATAGTTCCTTTTTTCTTTTCTTGTAACTATTATGGCGATTTGAAGAATACTTTCACATTATTCGGTAGATCGGGAACACCAAGATAATTTTTTTTTTTGTTAATGACTGTATGTTAACACGCCAGGACATCATATTTCAGCGCTTTTCTGGTGAGATGTGTAGACTATGTTTCCTGGCTGTACCAACACTACTTCCTTCCATATGAAATTCAGTATTATGTCTCTGAATTTATTGTAGAATCCTGACGACGTTCTTATTCGTTTCCACTTGAAGCCGACTAATCGTATAACAACAAAGATCCTACCTTGTAAGTGACGACCACGTGAAGCTTCGTCGAGTGACATATTGGGACGCATTATTAACTTATCACGTAAATGTAATTGCAGAATGAAACTACAGTCCATTAAGGCTGATCGCACAGTCAACACAGAATGTTGCTGGGGAACACAGACAGCACATTATAAAATGTATAAAAATATTATTAAAAAAATATTTGAAATCCTTCATAGAAAAATTAGTAACGTTATAAAGGCAGTTTCATACGCAAAGTTTACAGTAAGATACTTTGTTTCTATTTCATGCTCATTTTCTTTGCCAGTTTGTTCCGTGCTAATTTCTAATCACATTATATTTTACAAATTCTATTTCCGGATCAGATAATTGCTACGAAGTATAGTTTAATTCGAAAGTTCGAAACATTTAATTCGATAACTGTGATGTGATCATAAAAGTAGACGTTAGGCTTTTCCAATAAAAGAAATATTAAAAGCTCGTTATTGTTTTGATATTTTTAGGAATAGATCCAAGCAAAGCCCTGTCTCCACTGGAGAAAGTGCTTCTGGATACCATCATCTTCTCATTTTCAAGTAAGTTATTTTCTCTAGAATAAGTCTTCCATTAATAGAATTCTTATGAAATTGTCATGAAAGGAAAACTTAATTAAAGAATAACTACGTAATTTTGATTTTGTAGATAAAGTTTCTCCGGATCAGAGTGAGATATTATCCAATGCTTTGTATTCAGTTTTGGATACCTTGATGTCCTCCAATTTTACAGGTACAATTTTATTGTATTATTTATTTTTGAATTATTTTCAACTCATAATTAGCAGATAGTGATCATAAATGATTCACTTCGGAATTCAACAAATAAATTAATAGTTTTTTATTTATTTCTGATTATTTCATCACTCATTTTTAAATTTTTATTATTTATTTATTGCTGTAAGTTATTAATTACAAACTTTTTACATGTGCTAAAATGATTATATCTATATAAAAATTGATTTTAGGCCAAAAACACAATTTAAAATTAATAAAAACATTTAACATGTTACAAATAATATGACCACGCTTCGAATGGATTCGTTTAAAGTGATTAACGAATGCAACCCGGGCAAGTATTTTTAATTGGTTGAATATTTTTTATTAATTTTACATTGTGTTATTGGCCTCAATCAATTTTAAAATAGTTATAATTTATTAATTAAGTAAGTGAGTATTGATAAGGTTTTTGTAATTGTTTATTACAGAGTTGGTTTTACCCAATGAAAGAGATATTCCAGTAGTGGAAGACATGATCTTCAATTTGGTCAACTATTACATGTCCGGTAATAATTTATCGGTTGTTCATTCGTTCTATCTCATTGGAGCATTTCGTTTCCTTGGAGCATTTTCAAATGTTACCATTTCTATTTTCAGATAAGAGTTCTAGGAGATTCAAAGATCGATTGGAGTCTATTGTTCTTGGATTACTCGAAAGACTGAATGATGCCAAAACCGTTGTTGCAGGTGAGTGAATCAAAGAAACCAATGAAACGTCCTCTTATTAAAAACGAACTCACACAAATAGAACAGTTGAAACAGAATCAGGCATTTCAGGCATTATTTATTATCCTAACGTTCTATTCTATCTTTTTTATTCTCTAAATTGTGTTTTAATTATAAAATAATAATATTTGGGATTAACGATAACAAATAGTTCATTATTTTTAAGTTATTTTTTTTTTTCTGAAGTTTCAAAAGTTTTCAGAAATAAATTATAGAAAGAGTAATTTCATGTATTTACCAAAAACTTAATATTTTACAAATAATATAAAAGTTATAATTAGAAAGAACTTATTCTCGAATTAAGAAAAACACTAAGATTTCACTTCATCGTTTCTTTTCTTAAACTTAAAAAGATTTCCAGAAAGATTAAAAAGAAATAAAAAAAGTAAATAAAAATATCAATAATACGAAAAAAAAAGAAAGCCATTTTTCAGAAAGAAACTTTTCTTATTATTGATTTGAATCCAAGTCCTGCTTAAAAGCAAACTATTCACAATGTAAATTAAAATTACCTCTAAACTTTTTGAAAAATCTATTGTCAATGTTGATGTAGTTCTTATCGAATGCCTATTGAACTAATAGCGTTTGTCAGTGGTAGGTTGTTCTGAATTTAAAATCAGAGAAAGGACATGATTTATGTCTCTTCAAGAGTTTGCACTGAGAGAGAAAAGTTACAAAAAGAATAAGAGAAGGGATTCGAACCGAGATCCAAGAGACTTTGACACTGAATGGACAGACAAAGCAACATAAACACAGTATCATGATTTGGAAAGTGTCGATAACACTTAACTGTAACACATAAGTGTCGATAACACATAACTTATAAAAAAAAGTCTCTGAGTTTGTTTCTCCATTAGCATTCTACCTTTAACAATACTTTGCCCTTAACTTGTTTCTATTCATAACATAAAAATATCAGGGAAAAAATACTTTTATTTTACTAAATTAATTGCAGTTCTTCTCTGCGGGATTTCTTGGTATTACAACAGAATTCGAAACGATTGGTGAAATACTTCAGAGCATGAAATACTGTTCTATTGAGTGAGATTAAGGGAAATCTGTTACAGATCTAAAAGGAAATTTAGGAACAATTCTTATTAGTTTTAATTTAAATTTTATTGAGATTTTTGATTGCAACTGTTTCGTTCCATGGATAAAAATCATCGGATATTTTCACACATTCTCTAGGAAATGTATAGTCTATTTTCCTAGGAAAGGAAGTCTCCATTAGAGCACTGTCTGTCTGTATGTTGATATGAATAAATGCCTCTGCATGTTTCATGTTTTTTCTAATAACTGTGAATCGCGAAATGATTCTTGTTTCAAATTTCAAAACTTTGACTTTATTTTTTTTTAATTCCTTTTTTTTTCTTCCTACGTTCTCATTCATTATTCAAAACTTTAAAAAAAATCCTATTCGTCGAACGTTTTTTCCATCAACATATTCTTTTACTTTCTTTTCTTTCTTTTTTTTTCTTTTTATTTTTTTTTGGGGGGAGGGTCTTCCGTGCAAACTGACTGCAAATCATAACTGATAAAAATATGCATAGGTAGGTAGACCTATAATCTGTATTTTATTAGGTTATTAGTTTTATTAGATTTCATTGTCACTTTCTAATTCAAAATTAGGCAAATATATGATTCAAACATCAATCCATAATATCAACGATATTTCGTTCCTTTTATCAAGAAACTTTATCAAGGAATATATTCAAAAGAAAAGAAACCATCTTTCTTTTCTATCTACAATAAACTAATCATTAACAAATCATTCACGTTCTAAACATGGAGATCAAAATAACAAATTAATAACAATAATAAATAAGCATACAGGATTTAAACGTGAAAACAATCAAGATAATAATCAATTTAAAAACAATCAAGATAATAATCAGACACAATTCAAAATAAAGTTAAAGTACCCCGGTGAACAGGCCTGAAACAGACCCTTTGGGGCGCGAGAGGTTAGGCGCCCGACATATAGTCTACGGGACGAAGTTGGGATCGAGCGGCCAGCTCGACGTCCACCCGCATTTCTTCTTCTTCGTTTTCTTCTTCTTCTTGAGCGGTAACTAGTTCACTGCTGGACAAAAGCCTTCTCCATGTCTTTCCATTCTCGCCGGTCCTTTGCTCTCTCCATCCAGTCTACTCCCGCAAAGCCCACCAACTCGTCCTTCCATCGAGTTTTTGGACGGCCTCTTTTCCTTATGCCCTTTGGGGACCGTGTTGTCAACCTCTGTGCCCATCTATCATCGGATGTTCTGGATAAATGTCCAGCCCATCTCCATTTGGAGGATTTGATAAACTTCAATGGGTCTTTAATCTTCGTCTGTGATCTTATCCATGTATTTCTTCTTTTGTCCCTTAAAATTATACCTATCTTCAGGTTTGTAACCTATCTTCAGTCTCTTAGTTAGGGTCCATGTCTCCGAACCAAAGCTCAGAACAGGAACTATGCACTGATCAAAAATCTTTCTTTTGGTATAAAGGCAAACGTTTATCTTTAAATGCATGTCTCAACTTTCTAAATGAAATTTCAAAAATAAATTAATAACTTACACCAAGTTTAGTTTTTCTTTTAATTTCCTATTATTATTCATAAATTTCTTAAAAATGTCGAATGAGATTTCATTTACTTTTAACGATTTTTCTTTATTCATGACTCCAATTTATGAAACATGATTCTAAAATTAATCTCTCAGTTTCATCATGAGATTCATATAAGACGTTGATCAGAGGATCCGGATTGTGGTTCAATACCAGGCAATGATCCGCCCTATCTTGATTGTTTTTAAATTGATTATTTTCTTGATTGTTTTCACATTTAAATCCTTATGCTTATATATTATTGTTATTAATTTTTTTCGCGTGCAGTATCGTGTGGTGTTCCATTGTTTTCACGATGGTTTAAAAGGTTCCTGAACTCTTGAAAAGAGGAAATTTTCATTCTCTTTCCTTAGGAAAAATAGGCTCAGATAAGCAATAGTTGTTACTTTCTATAAGAGGAAGCTTGAGATGCTCAGTATTAAGGCAAATAAGTTCGCATGTTCTGTTGAAGTAAAATTATCCTACATTTGGCAATCCTTTCATCTTTTTTTTTAATAATATTTTCAACAGCAAGTCTGTGGTTGACAGCCGCAGAAGCAGACCGGTGTGTTGACGATTGATTTGAATGCAATTATCGTGACTTACAGGAATCAAGGAAGGGACAATTACGTGGTCAACCATTGTGGGTGGCTTGATCTTCATGTAGATAAAACAGAACTCCTCCCCTTAGACTGAAATTCTTCAAGGTTTCCACTGCTGGATCTATAGAAGGTCTATTTGAAGATACAGTTTTAGTACTTAATCTTTCGAGAACTTTTTTCTTGAAGACTTAAGAATGACGAGCAAACACGGAAACCAGTCTCTACATTTGGTCTCCCACACAACATAAAAATAACATACAATAAATAAATAAATAAATAAATAAATAATAAAATATAAAAGAGTAATAATTAATTGAGTCAGTAATAAACACAAATATAAAATGAAAAAGGATAATTCCTGCACTATCCCCTAGGAGTAGTACGAAATGGTCGGCAGGGGCTCACCCCAAACAGCCCCATGGGTTGACCCCATAGGTGGTCCAAAGGACCACCCATCCCATTGACCCATCAAAAAGGCAGCCCGAAAAAAATCTAAAATCCCTTTTGACAATAAAAAGTAATTGCATTTTTCAGTAATATGAAAACTTGAAAAAAATTAAACTTGAAAAAAAACTAAAATAAATGAAAATAGCAGGTGGTGACCACTACCAAGCATTAAACCAACCTCGTAAAAAAATATCAAATACAAAACTAGAATTAACTACGTTAAAATATTAATAAATACTTACTATAATAATAAGCCAATAATTAATAATCTCCTTGACGACTTTCATCTGAACAACTTCACTGTAGGTCTTGGGTTGGTGAATTAGTGCCGTTGTGTTTTATAGTGCTTTATTTTTTGACTAACGAGAATTTTCCTTTGAAAGAAGATTTTATTTGAGAATCTTTGATTGATGTGTCTCTTTACTATATAAGATTGACTTTTTTTTTACATCCTCACGTACTACTTTGTAACTTTTTTTTTGATATTGCATACATAAATCAAAAGTTTGTCAAATTTAATTCTTTTTGTACATCTTAATATGTACTAACACATGTATCCGTGAGTTTAGATTTTTAATAATTCATGTCGAATGATCTTTTCAACAACATTATTCTAATCCTAATTGGATCACATTATGCTAATTAAAATCTTTTCTCACGATATTTTGATTATCTATTAATAATCTTAATATGATTCCAACATCGTCAATGCTCTACAGTATCTTAAGACTACAAGAACAATCTTTAAACTCTTCTTCTAGGAACTCTTTGATATTTGTATTCTTCAGTTTCTAATGATCAAATCCGGATTCACTGTCACTTTGAAAAAAATACGTGAGATTTCAAATAGTAGAAAAATGATGCATTTACTATTCAATGGTTGATAGCGTAAATTGTCAATTTAACAGGCATTCCTGATTGGTTCTACTTGAAATTACTGAATTAGACTACGATTGTTAAAATTCTTAACCATTTTTAATTATATGTATTTGTTGCTACCCTTTCTTTGAATTAAACATGTTTATAGCATAAAACCTATAGAAAATTGTAATGTCTGTAAATTGGAGTCAGCCTTTGTCCATTGAATTCCATTCTTAGCTTCTGCATTCCTTTGA
>JAFIDM010001028.1:3073897-3106767 GCA_023159025.1 Thereuonema tuberculata
TAATAATTCCTCTTTATTTATTTAGGAGTTCGACGTCCCTACCGACATCGAGGAGAAACTATCCTTAAACTAAAGAGATTGCTAAGTAGTAAGATGGATTCACCTCAATTGTTTTTAATTGTTTAATTATTAGTTTTATTTTTGACAAATTTAATGATAAAACAACTAAAAATAAGATTGAAATGAAATCTTTATTTATTTGGATTATGATAATAGATAAGATGGTTGGTAAAGGTGGTAAATTGTAAATTTATTTAGGAAGATATTCTCTTGTCAGGCTTTATAGTTTAATTAAAATATTTGACTGCAATTCAAAAGAAATTTAGATCCGTAAATCATAACTAAGATGAAAGAATTTTAAATTTTCAAAGACTAAGGTTTTAGGCTTATTTTCCTTGAAGCATTTTTTTTTTTTATTTTATTTGGATTTGCTAAAAAAATAAATGCCAGGATTAATTTCGGGTATTAATTTTTACATCAGGTGTCAGCGATGGTCTTGATGTTAATTTGAACGCATTTATTGACAATTAAGGAGTGTCTCGGGTTTAAATCGCACAATAGAGACATTCTATTTTGATGACACTTCTCCAAACGTCTCATCCCTCCACACTTCCATTAAGAGGGGTTTAATCCCCTTCTGCTTCATCACAGGTCACTCTTCCTATAATTTGATTAGAAAATAATTATAGAAGACCTGAAGAACCTAAGACATCGAAGAGATTTGCGAGAATTCTTGATCATTTCTGTCAATAAAATGTTTGAAATCAACTGCAATTTAATACAAATGTCTTTCATTCAACTGTTCTCCACTACAGTTACAATAGTCATCTTAATCACCGAAACTGTGAAATAGGAAAAGAGACAGATTGCATGATGTTTTCCATGAACTCAGTGGAATATTATCAGCAGGGTCTTCTCAAGGGTCACTTGGTCCCTTAACCCAGGACCAGGCCTTCAAAAGGGCCCGGAGTGAGGTCTTAACCGAAAAAATAGTAAATGAATTAGCCTATCAGGTATAGACTTTTTTTTATAATTAAGTCTACATTTAAACTATCAATATTTTTCTGCTTAACCATCTGCTTAGAGCTATTCTGCAATGCTTGCGTAGAGCGAATTTTATTCTAAACTTCATTTCTAAGCTTTTGGATAGAACTAGAAAAAGTAATGCTAATGTTAAATTAATTTACTCTTAAAATAATGTTCATAACTGTGTGTTTAAAAGGGAGAAATATGGAATCGTGTGGTGTTTTCGCGATATTTTTGGCTAAAAATCTACGATTTTAACCATAACAGTGGAGGGGGGGGGGGGCAATTACTGCATTTGGTACGTGGACCCTGAATTTGATGTTGAGGGCCTGGTTATCAGGGCTCTTAAAATAAAACTGAAATCACCACCAAGACAACTTTTTTATCCTAATCTTAAAAATTTCTGAATTGTTCACCAGAAGAAAATTCCACTTACGAATAAAACAAAATATATTCATTCAACGAAAATAATAAAAAAATTTGAATTTAGTCTATTTCTTAACAGTAATTAATTAAGACAGAAAGTATTCATTTATGATACAATCAATTTATTAGAATGAAAATAGGGGGGGGGAAATGTAATCGTTTAAAAAAGAAAAAAAAATTAAATTAATCCAAATCTACATACAAACAGATTCGTACTTTGAAATATTTTGAAAATCTTAATTTCTTTGTTTTATTTCTTGAAGGTCTTTCTCAGCACAGGCTTCCACCCACTGGTAATGTATGAAATATTAAATGAACAGCTCCTATTGGTTAGGGATTTAAAGTTTTCAATGTTATAAGATTATTTATAAATGAATAGTTTAATTTTAAGTAAAATCATCTGAGGGCCATAAAAACTTAATTTGAATGACTTAGCCTTAATGATCCTCCGGTCGCAGTGCTTGGCTTCTCTGCCACCCACATTCACTACATAACATAACATAACAATGATAGGGGTTTTCTCGCTGTTATTGTCCTCCAAATGAAAGATGACCGGCGGAAGTTTGAACTGCGCAGCCCTTCCGGTAGCTGATCAATTATGTTTTCCTGTCACAATGGACGCCGTCGTCTATTTTCACTGAGAAAGACATGTTGATAACGCCAAATTAAAACTTCTCTCGACTATTTAGCGTTATTTCAATACCAGTTGCTAACAATAAATATTTATATAAATAAATAAATATATATTATTTATAAATACAATGCTGTTTTGCAAAGTAACAAGCCTTTACCGTAATGGCGACGTCCTGTGATAAACTCATACGGAAGTGCCTGACCAGAGTAATCGATGATACATGCGCAGATCTCACAAAAACAGGGCGGCCATCTTTCATTTTGAGGACAATAATGTTAAAGCAGTCATTGTACAAGTGTCACTTTTAAGAGAAACCCTCAAAAAAGGAACCAAACAATATTTACCATTAGTTTTCCAGATTTATCTTTTTTTAATCAAGAAAGTTTTAATAAGCTCCTGTTTTCAGCAGAGTTATTTTAAGGCTTTGAATTTTGAGATGAGTTAATAGGAACTAAATGTTATTTCATTAGTTTTCATAAGAATCAAAAATATGTGGAAGAGACATAAAATAAATATGTGGAAAAATAATTTTTCTTTATAGTTAAAGATTATGGAATTATTTTTATTGTAGAAAATATCAATCTTTAAACATTTAAAGACGAATGAACAAATTGATTAAATTTAACTTTAGATCTTCTTATCCGAAGATAAGAATGTTTTGATCACAGCCGGATCTAAAAGAGAAATAATAAGTCACGAAATGGTGGATGACAGTTTTGTTGTTCTCCGTCAATCAATGAAATCGGTGTGAAATATTGAAATTTCTTGGCAGTGACTCACCTATAATAAGAAATATAATACACTCAGTACTCTTTTCAATTTAATATGGCTTTCTAACATTTTGTTTATATTTCACTTAAGTCAAAAACTTAAAAAAAAAAAAAAAGGCATCCATTATACTATGTAGAAATTTTTAAGATTTTAAAGAAAGGAAACCAACGGAAACATTCCTTAATTAGAAATAAAAGAATTCCATTCGCTAAAATAAATTAATAGAAAAACAAATGGAAAGTCTAAGGGAAACAAAACTATTAATATTAATACAATAAATATTATTTAATCATCATTAAAAATTTAACGAAAAAAGACACAACATAAAAAACACACAAATTCAAAAGAGACATATGAAATACATTACAGTTTCGAGTGCATCAAGGAGTCCATTACGGGCTCATCATCAGATTACAATAAAAATATGGTCACATTATAATATAGAGAAACATTGACAGGAAGCATGTCCGGATATGACGGAGGAACAGTACAGGGAGGTCTCAGTCTCAGAGCAAAGGAATACAAGAAATCGTCCATTAAATTACAGCGGTTAAAGGAACTCAAGAAAACAAGATTCAATAAAGCAGGAGTAGATGGTAAACTTGTAAAACCTGTAAAAATAGAAGCGGAAAAAAAATGAGGGGGGGTGGGGAGTGGATTATAAAAATAAACATGGAAAAAAAGGGGGGGGGAACAAAAATCGAAAAAAAAAAAAAAAAAGAAAAAGAAAAAAAAAAAAATAGTAAAGAAAAAAAAAAGGTATCAGGTGGCCATAGTTAAACCAGGAGGTGTTCGGAGCGCGATAGGCAATAAACTGTTGGGCCAAAAACGTCAATTCAGACCATGGGATTATCATTTCGCAGAAAAAACAAAGTTTTAGTTCCGAATACCGCCACAAGGGGGGAGGGAAACTAGGGCTGTATAGTGAGCTAATCAAACGTAGGAAAGAAAACAAAAGTGTACTGTTGACAAAAGGTTTCATTTTTTAGTCAGTTACATATACGGTTCAATATATTGTCCTAGCACGTTGTCCAAAATCTGCATTCTTTTGATCATAGATTCTACTGCGGACTGCAGCAAAACTCCAGAGATTTCTTCCACGTGAAGCAGCATTCGGTCCTTCAATTTTGCCAAACGATCAACGTGTTCTTGGTAAATCAATGCTTTCAACCCCACAATCCAAAAGTCACATGATGTTTTATGTGGTCATCGGTGAAATGCTGACGTAGTACTTGCTGCACTGTCAATCCTATGGGAGGGGGCGCTCCATCCTTTCATGAACACTGTCGCGTCAAGACATCCAAACTGTTGAAGTTCTGGAATAACGAAATTTCGCAGTATTTGTTGATATCTCAGTGCAGTGACAGAACGTGTCACTGGTCCTGTTGGTTGCAGTTCTTCGAAAAAGTATGGATCAATTATGAAGGAGGCGGTAAAGGTACACCACATTGTGACCTTCAACGAATGCAACGGCATCTGCTCACTAGCATAAGGGTTCTCAGTAGCCCAAATCTCATAGTTGTGTGTCGCAGAGATGAAACTGCGCCTCATCACTCCATAGAATATTCCAAAGCCATGCATCGGAGTTAGGAACAGGTGAGAGAAATGCAGGCGTGTTTCTGCATCCCCTTGAACCAATTGTTGGGCCAATCGTTGTTTGAAATAACCGTAGTGCAATGAACGCAGTACTGTTATGATGGTAATAAACCTTTACGAGCAACGCACGATCACGTAAACACAGCATATAGTAGCATTCACAGCACCGTCAGACTGACCGATGCCACTCATGTTGAGACTTATACCCGCGAGCCTGATGACGTCTGCTGTCTGTCACTCGGCCAGTTTCCCCCTGCTGGCAACATTCGGAACTAAACAAATTTTTCTGCGATAAAAATAATCCCATGGTCTAAATAGTATATATACTAAAGTTGGTCTTTTTTGGCCCAACAGTTTTTTGCTTATCACGCTCCAAATGCCTCGGGTTTAATTATGGTCACCCGCTATAAGAAACTTAGAAAAGAGGGGATTTTTGTTTGATTTTTTTTTTTTTTTTTTTTTTTTTTATTAAGATAAATAAAAGAAAGAAAGAAGTAATAAATAAAGAAAAATAGTAAATATTTAACTTGGGGGAAAAGATAAACTTGGAAAAGAGGAAAAAAAAAATTAAAATTGATGCAAGTGATATATTACTAGAAATATTCTTGAATGTTGTTATTGGGGATTAAAGAGTTTCAAGCATGAGACAAAATAAGAAGGAATTCGGCAATAAATCGTTTAAAAGTGTTGGATTCATGATGCAATAAAGAAATTTTGTTTTAAGAACTGATGTTTAAAAACATTACAATGTGTCGCTGTTTGATATTGATTGAGTTATTATTCAAGACATTGTAACTTTGTAAATAAAGAACGACAGGTCTGTCCAATATATACTCATTGTTACAATGTAACAATAAATCACATTGTTCTTAACCAAAGGTAGAGAGGGTCTAAGGGTGTTGAAAATAACTAGAAAGTTTATTAGAAAGGAAAAAGCCACACGTGTATTGATGTCGTTTAAGAGATATTATAAGCTGTTGTTCAACACAGGGATGATAAGGAAAAGAAATAGAATTATAAGCCAATCCTTAAGTAGGAAGCATATTCTTATAAATGTTGGTCAAATATTTATAAAGAGACTTATTTAAAAACTGTGGTGGGTCTCAGCTTGCAGAGAAATCATTGATAACAAAACTGAAGCTCTTTCTGAAATAAAGTTGAAACTAGTAGATGAATATCTAAATACTCGAACAATCTGCATATTAAGATAAGACACCGGGAATAATGCAGAATAAAACTTAAGACCATGATTTGAAAAAAACAGTTTACGAAAATTCAAAGCTCTCATTAAAGAAAGAAATGGAGTCATCCAGGAAGGATAACTTATTCTGTGATTGTACTTCTAATGGGAATATAATGCCATGATGGATATTGTTGAAACTATTGAAGATGGTAAATTTAAAATATGGTAAAGTACAGAGATATCATGACATTAAATTCATGGCATCAGATTTACATTATAATTATATTTCTTTTCCATATCATCCCTGTGTTGAACAACCACTTGTATATCTTTTTAGAAATATCAATACACGTCTTTGCTTTTTCCTTTCTAATAAAATTTCTAGTAATTTTCAACACTCCTAGACCTTCTCTAACTCTGGTTAAGAACAATGTGATTTATTGTTTACATTGTAACAATGAGTATATATTGGACAGACCTGTCGTTCTTTGTAACGATGAGCATATTAGGGCTATAAAGAATAATGACACCATCAATATCAAACATCGATACATTCCCACGTAACACAAAGCGTTGGCCCAACGTTGGGCCATGTTGGGCCAACCATTCCCCAACAGTGCCAACCATGGACAAACGTTGGGCTAACGATTTGTCATGTGGGATTGTTTTTAAAGATCCGTCCAGAAAACGAAATTTCTTTTTCAAAATTTCTGCCTCATGAATCCAACACTTTTATACAATTAACTGCCAAATCCTTTTGTTATTTTCTCTGATGTCGGCCCGGTAGCCGAGTGGGTAAGGGCGCTTGGCTGCGGGTTGGAGGTAGCGGGTTCGATTCGAATTTTTCCACGCTTCTTTCTCCTCCAAACGGGCCCTAGGGTCTACCCAGCCCCCTATAGAATGGGAACCGGGTTTCTTTCCCGGGAGTTAAAGGCGGGCGAGCGACGGGCCGACCCCCCGTCCTCAACTTTGTCCCGTAGGTTCTGAACACTGGAGCCTACCCTCCAGCTGCATTGCGTGGTCCTCTGGGCCTGATCGCAACTTTAACTTTAACTATTTTCTCTGATACTTATGCTTGAAACTCTTTAATCCCCAATAACAACATTCAAGAATATTTCTAGTAATATATCACTTGCATCAATTTTCCTTTTTTTTCCTCTTTTCCAAGTTTACCTTAATTATCTTTTCCCCTAAGTTTAATTTCTATTATTTTTCTTTATTTATTATTTATTTATTTCTTTTGCTTATCTTTCAAAAATTTTTTTTTTCAAATTCCTCTCTTTTCCAAATTTCTTATACTTTTTGTTTTCCTCATGTTATTTTTTTTTTTCATTTTAATATTTTATTTAAATCAAAAAAAAAAAAAACACAACAGGACTTTAAATACGCTTTCGCACACTGAGCCAACACCAACGTGATTCATGAATAAATGTTTCAGCTTATTAGGAATCATCAGTAGGATTTACCCTTGGTGTTTGGCTCAGACTGCTCGAAAGTTAAAGGGAAACAATTCTCGGTCCCGGAAAGGCAGCCGAAAACAAAAACAACCAAATAAAAAAATAATCCTTTGAAATCCACAGTATTAATCCCTTTTCCTTTAACTGAAAGGCACTAAGGAATTTAACTATAAAAAGAAAAACATCATAAATGCGATGAAACGCAAACTTTAACGTCCATAATTCTTAGTAAATGAAGAAAAAAAAACTGGACAGTAAATACTCTTTCGCACACTGAATCCAGAACAGCTGTTTCATCCTTATTAGGAATCATTAGCAGAATTACCCTTGATGTTGGGCTCAGTCTGAAAGTTAAAGGGAAAGTTTTTCATTCCACTTCTGATGTTTTTCTTCTTATAATTAAATTCCTTAGAGCCTTTCAGTGAAAGGACAAGGAACTACAGTCCTCCAAACCAAATTTGGATGCCCTGTTTTGGTGAGATCTGAGCAGGTAGCTTCGATTAATCTGGTCAGGCATTTCCGTCTGATCTTCTGATAGGAATCCGCCATTGTGCTAATCACTAGTTAACAAAAAGGAATTATATTTATGAATTTATTTTGAAGCCATTTTGCTACTATTGATGAGCAAATAGTTCGACCAAATCTATTAAATAAATAAATAAATAAAAAATCATTGCTGACGATAAATCCTTAGTTCCATTCAAATCATTTAGTTTGGAGGATTATAATACTGTGGATTTCACAGGATTATTTTTTTTAATTGATTGTTTTTTTTTTTCTCGGCGGTCATTCCCGGGTCCCAGAATTGTTTCCCTTTAACTTTCGCCCAGTCTGAGCCAAACACCAAGGGTAAATTCTACTGATGATTCCTAATTACGATGAAACAGCTGGATTCCCGTTGATGTTGGTTCAATGTGCGAAAGCGTCTTTACTGTTTTTTTCTTTTTTTTTTTTTCTTGATGTATTATTAATTACGGACGTTCATATGTTGTTTATTTATCTATTTAACTTTTTCCCCCCTTTTTCCATGTTTATTTTTATAACCCCCCCCTCTCCCATCTTTTGGGGTTTTCTTTTTTCCTCTTCTATTTTTACAGGTTTTACAAGTTTACCATCTACTCCCGCTTTATTGAATCCTGTTTTCTTGAGTTCCTTCAACCACTGTAATTTAATGGACGTTTTCCTGTTTATCTGTGTTCCGAGAGTGAGACCTCCCTGTACTGTTCCTCTGTCATATCCGGACATGCTTCCTGTTAATCTTTCTATATATTATAATGTGATCATATTTTTATTGTTATCGGATGATGAGCCCGTAATGAAATGGAAACTGTAATGTTTTTAATATATGTCCTTTTTTAATTTGTGTTTTCTATTGTTTATATTGTGATTATTTAATCATGTAATTATTTGATTTTAACTTGAACATTGTTGTCAGTAGAAACATTGTTTTTTTTTTTTGTAGTATTACACATGATCAATGTATTATTATATATTCCTTATGCTTCCAATATTTTGGTTAAAATGTTTTTCTTTTAGCTTTTTGGCTTAATTTAATAGTTATAAAACATCTAAGAAATATCTCTACTTTCAATTTAATTTATTTTTTGAGATATATTAAAAGAGAACTCAACTGATGTTGTATTTCTCATTGGAGGTAATTCAATAAACACAAGTCGATCACAGCTAAATAGAAAAAAATTAACAAATATGAAAGGTTTCGGAACAGCATCAGAATATCGGAGATAAAACATTCCCTGATGATAAATTATTAAGGAAGCAATTCACTCATTGGTGAAAAAATTAAAAATTAATTTATCTAATAGTTAACCTAACTTTAATGACTGGGAGTAAATATCAAAACTAATGAAAAGAATTTACAGATTTTGAAAATATAATAGAAATTTTAATATTGAGCATCTACATAATCAACACAAATAAATGTAATAAATACATAATACATTTATTGAAAACGCAAATTTTAAAAGAGAAAACATCGTCTCTTCTTTTTCAAGCCCACGTGAATACAAGTACGAAAAGAATTTTTAGCAACAAACTAAGGAAGATTACGTGAGAATTACATAATATAGATTGCTGAAACAATCAATTTTACAACAAATTATAATAATCTGATAGCAACGCAAAGATTCAACAATCAAAAACATTAATTATAATCTTGGTTTTACAACGTGAACATTTTTTATCAATCATCTTGTCACGAATTCTCAATGAGCAAACGATAAATAAATAAAAAAAATAAAGCACTCCATTTACCATTTCGTTTAAGAGTTACAAACAACCTACAATATAGTGATAAGCTAAAGAATGAAGAAACAAACACGGCCACACTAAGATTAAAAGATAAACAAGAATTTTAATATCACTGAATAAGTAAAATAATTGGAAAAAAACAAAACAAAAGTAGACCAACTTATTAATGAGCTTTCCTCTCACAGAAGTATCACGGAATTCCTATTCCTTCATAGCAATGGTAAATAAGATAATAGTAACAATTAAAAAAAAATCTAACACAAAGAATTACTCTGAGTATCTTTTCCTCCAAGAAACTGTCAAAGTAAACGTAATATCAATTAGATAAATGACTTAACACAGGAAAATGTCGTTTTGATTGTCCTTTCATTCAGGAAAGTCTTCAAAATAGGAGTATAGTCAGATAAATAGAAAGAAAAGATAAATGTTTGTTGGTACAACTTGCGCATAGTTTAAGTAATAGGCCTATAAAATCTATCACTTACGACCATCATTGCTGCTTGCAATACACCATGAGATCCCAGGTTTGTGTTAAGGCATCCAATTCACACGCGATATACATTATACAGGTACCGTCATCGAACGGATGAAAACACTTCACTGTAATGACTCACTGTAGCACTTTTAAAATACATATCACTGGCGCTTATTCCAGTTCATGGAGTCTGATGCGGCGGTCAAGTCGCGGCGGTCAAGTCGCCGGACAGATTTGACACTGCACCGCAGAGTAATTCGGCGTCCAGCAAAGCACTACAATCACTGCCTTCTCAGCAATTGTTACGGGTCAGCGGGCTGCGAAACTAAGTTGGCTGTGGCGGCTAACCGACGTCATCCCGTCAGTCCTTGCTGTGGCTTTTTTGTACGGCTCCGTCGTATCTACCAAGTTCGCAAAACCATCAGTTCCCGCGGCAAACGTGCTGGGGTGTTTCGGCAGTCGAATGTACCTACACGATCGATGTTTCGTATCCGTCACCATACCTCTCCTACATCATTAATCTTAATCCTTATTCATAATGAAAAGGCAGAAATTAGAAGGAAGGGGTAAAAATAAAAGTAGTTCAAATAAGTGTGGAGATTACATTTTGCTCGACTTAACGACTCCGACACCAGATTACATATTTTTTTTTTGTTTTCCTGAGAAAAAAAAAATAATTGAAAAGAATAACTGATTACGTCACCAAAACACACAAAATTAACCAGTAACGGGACAGAATAGACGGGCAAGCCACGAAAGGAAAGTGATTGACAGGCCCAAAGACAATGTAAAGAAAAGCAAAAGGAAGATCTCAAATAAACAGAGCAACAAAGAGAAACAAGGGGGCAACAGGTCAACTAAAGGAAACGAAAAACAAGACCACCAGAGAAAATGATAAACATGAAAGATGAAGTCTAATGCAAAAGGAATTCACAAAATTAAAAATAGATTAAAACAGTGAGAAAGATGGCGGAAAAGAAAAGAGAAGAAAAATTAAACCAAGAGTCAAAAAGAATCGTGACAATCTATTAGCCATTGCAACTATACATTCATTTACTTCTACTCCCTCATTTCTGTTTAAATTTCTACTTCTTGTATTTCTAATGTAGAAACTTTCTATTATTTTCCTTGTTTTATGGTCTTTTTCTTCACATAAAATTTTAATTTCATTATTAGTACAGTATGTTTTTTGAATAAAGGAAAGGATCCTTGAGCACGGGTACTGTAATAAAAATAAATTTATAGACAAATCACAATGTTCAACCAATTCTGATTTTTCTATAAATTTATTTTTAATACAGTATCCGTGCTCAAGCATCCTTTCCTTTATTGTCCTTTTGCTTTCTCCTAGATAGAAAGCCCCACAGTTCATACAGTCCATTTTATACAGAATCCCCATTTAATATTTTTTGTCATACATGTTCAATTTATTACAAAAAATATTTTTCATTTTATTATTTTAAACAAACCCAATATCAATATTCAACGGGGCCGCCATATGCGTTTATTACTGGGCGTACGCGATTACAGTCTTTGTGGGTCTTTATTCTGCCTTCTAGCGTCGGAGTTCTGCTATTGTCTTTCATAATATGAGGAGCTTAGTTTCAAAACCCGCCATCTCCAAAATTAAATTTTGGATATGACGGGGTTTGATAATGCATTCGCATTGGACATGAAACAGCACTCATATCGACATCGTATCGCAATACATTGTTAAAGGTTTTTGAAGTTAAACTGTATAAAAAAAGGCGGGTTTTGATTTGAACTTAGCAAAAACTCCCCATTGGCTCGGAATTTGCCATTTTTGGAGATGGCGGGTTTTGAAACTAAGCTCCTCATATCTTGTCTTAACTTAAAAACTATGGAATCATTGTCAGTTAAATTTTGAACCACTTTCTTCACTTTATTGTACAATTTATACATAGGATCCTTATTCAATTGAACATAATGTTCTTTTATCACTTACTAATTCATCCAATTTAGATAGATATGTTCTCTATGGAAGCCCCGTTCAAAATTTAGCTAGATTTGTCAACGGTATTATAAAGAATTTCAAACTTCCTAGAAAAGAAATTATAATCAAAAATACTAAGGATTACGTTCAAAAAATTGAACATCTGTATAACAAGAGAAAATTCCACTTCTTCTCTCTTGATATTGAGAACATGTATACCAATACCTGTGGATGATACATTAATTATTCTAGAAGATTTGGCTTTTAAAAATAGGGAAATTTTATTGATATATAAGTTAAACAATTTGGAATTAATCAAATTAGTAGAACTAATTACACAAAATACTTACTTTAAACACAGAAATACAATTTTCCAACAAGTGAAAGGGTTCCCCGTGGGTTCTCCTTTGTCAGGGTTGTTATGTAATATATATATCAATTACTTTCAATATAAATTTTTCGAAGAATGTAAATACAATTTAAAATACACTCATGGACAAAAAAATTAGCGAACCAAGAAATACTTGCGGGATCGTAACGAAACTTGCAATGAAGGTACATGTCGGGGAGATATGCAAATGATTAGAAATGCAGCGTGATTGCGCATTACGTATAGCCGGTAGAGGGGGGGTTGAACATCGTACTCTGTGGAGTATAAAACAGGTAACCAAAGCTTGTTTGAATGTGCTGAATCATTTACAAAGGAAGAGCTGAGGTAGACACGCCATTACGCCGTGTTCGAAGACAGTATACGCAGTTGTCGCAGTTTGAGAGAGGGAGAATCGTCGGGATGATGGAAGCTGGGTGGTCAGCTAGGCGAGTAGCTCGTCAATTAGGTCGCTCTGATTGTGTTGTGAGGAGGTTTTGGGACCAGTTGACCCGAGAGATGTCATGTACACGAAGACCAGGCTCAGGACGCCCAAGACAGACCAGTCGTCGAGAAGACCGCCACATAGTCAGAAATGCACGCGTACAGCCAACTGCTTCATCGGCCGCCATCCAGGCACAGGTAGCACCTTCACTAGGGGCCGCTGTGTCTTCTCGAACCATACGAAGGCGCCTGGCTGAAGGACAGTTGGTATCGCGGCGCCCATTACGTGTGCTGCCCTTGACGCCCACCCATCGACGCCTCCGTTTGGAGTTTTGCCGCGCACGAGGAAACTGGACTGCAGCGGAATGGAACCAGGTCGTCTTTAGCGACGAATCCAGATTCAATCTTGGCAGTGATGACAATCGTGTTCGTGTGTGGAGAGCCCGTGGTGAACGCTTCAATCCTGCCTTTGCTGTACAGCGACACACCGCTCCCACAGCTGGTGTGATGGTATGGGGTGGTCACCCCTATGGGACGGTCACCCCTAGTATTGTTCCGTGGCACCGTGACAGCCCAGCGGTATGTTCATGAAATCCTGCAACAACATGTGTTGCCACTCATGCAACGGCTCCCAGGAGCCATTTTTCAACAAGACAATGCTCGGCCTCATACGGCAAGGGTGTCACAAGACTGTCTCCGCACTGTTACTACCCTTCTTTGGCCTGCCCGATCCCCAGATTTGTCTCCAATCGAGCATATCTGGGATCATATGGGACGACGAGTTGGGCATCCCATGAGTTTGAACGAACTAGAGGAAGGTTACAGCAAATATGGAACGAAATGTCTCAAGACATCATACAGAACTTGTATGACTCAATGCCCGATCGTATCGCATCGTGCATTCGCGCTAGAGGGGGTCCAACGGAGTATTAACTCCTCCGTTCTTTTGCCTTTTTCTCTGAAATAAATTATCCTTTTTCTTTGATTTTCTTATCATTTACTTACATCAAAGTGGTCATTACGTATGTAAATTTTCGTTTCATTTTGACGACTCCTTCTTGGTGCGCTAATTTTTTTGTCCATGAGTGTACTATAGATATGCAGATGATATCTTAATAACTTGGTTCGGCACAGTTAAACAATTTGATGATTTTTTTAAGGAAGTAAACAAAAGAAACAAAGAGATTAAATTCAAAATGGAGAAAGAATTGAACAACAGATTAAATTTCCTGGATTTATGTTTGATTAAGAATGAAAATAAATTGGTCTTAAAGCATTATAGAAAGGAAATTAAAAATAATGATATACTAAATTTTGATTCTGGGTATGTATTAAAAATAAATTTATATACAAATCAGAAGTGGCTGAACATTGTGTTAAAAAAACACACTATAATAATAATGACATTGAAATTTTATATATAGAAAAAGACCATAAAACAAGGAAAATAATAGAAAGTTTATACATTAGAAATACAAGAAGTAGAAATTTAAACAGAAATGAGGGTGTAGAAGTAAATGAATGTATAGTTGCAATGGCTAATGAGATGATTGATAAAAAATGTTCACGTTGTAAAAACAAGGTTAAATTTGATGTTTTCGATTGCTGAATCTTTACGTTGCTATCAGATTATTATAATTGGTTGTAAAGTTGATTGTTTCAGCAATCTAAGTTATGTAATTCTCACGTAATATTTCTTAGTTTGTTGCTAAAATTCTTTTCGTAACTTGTATTCATGTAGGCTTGAAAAAGAAGAGACGATATTTTCTCTTCTAAAATTTGCGTTTTCAATAAATGTATTATGTATTTATTACATTGTGTTGATTATGTTGATGCTTAATATTAAAACTTTTAAATAGAAGATATTAGGAAGAAATACGGTATAATATAATAGAAATTTCATATTTGAAAACTTTAAAAAAGAAGAAACTTTTATTTGTGAAATTTTTAAAATAAACTAAAAAATTCATTGAAGCTAATTAGAAAAAAATACTCTGAAAAAGATGTTGAAAAAGATGTTTTCTCGTTCCTTAATGTAAAAAGGTCTGAGGAAGGTGGCTGATTAAGCCTTTGAAATATCGTCGGATATGGAGTTTTGAGTATGAAAGTGTTGTTTTAAATATTAGTACGAAGAATTTATTTGTTTTTTAGTTATGTAGGGGAGACTGGGTTGATACGATTAGTGGTTTTTCATCTTTTTAGACACTTTGAGAAAATCTAATAAATTATGATACCTTAACCCTTCTTCATTTTACATTTTGTATTTTTATATTATATTTTTGTAACATTATAGTGTTTTATTATGAACATAATTTTTAAACATATTCAAAAATTTTTACTTAGACAAGTCTTAACATCTCATTTTGCCCTATCTTGGGGCAAGTTGATACTGATATGATGATATAGGTTAATAAAAGTGTAATAAAGATAGATACAATAAGAAAAGATAAAATATTTTTTTTTTTTTATAACAAAACTTACAATTTATCTTTCTGTCTTTAATGACTTTTAATTATCTCTTTCTCGAGTTTCATTTTCCAATTTATTCCTTACTTGCGTGTCTGTAAGAATTGATGACGTCATTGGCTGTTTAATTTTTACGATTTGATTTCACCTGTTTTAGAATAGGAGCACAACTCTTCTATTACATTGCGATCCATTTCTTGAGCCTCTTTGCTGGTGGAAGGGACTGCTTCCAATTGCTCTTGAATGGTTCCAGGGAGACCAACTAGAGGGACCTACTAGACTTGACTTGACGCCTCATCACCCATGGGTATAGGTGACTTCCATGGAAATTCGACGCCATTGTCTCCGGTCCTGGGCAAGGGTTGTCAGGTGATGCAGCCACTCGCAACTGAATGCCTTTCGGCTAAGGTTGAATGGATGCATGATTAAATTTTCGGCTTTTCACTTGAAGTGGCGTAGAGTCGTTAGGCGAACACCTCCTTTTGGCCGCTTCCAGGCCGGACCCGGCTCAGCAAGCAGGGAGATTTTTGGGATACGACATGCTGGCATTCTCAATGTATGGCCCAGCCAATGCCATCGTCAGAGTTCAACAATGGTAGATATATTTTCATTGAAGTCACATCTACGGCAAATTTCAGCATTAGAGTTAGGTAAGTCTACATAAGCATCGATTATGGAATGGACCTACTTGAATTAGATGAACGATCATTGAGGGATTACTTACAGAAAATTATAAAAAAATCTTCATCCGTAAGGATATATGGATTACAGACAGAATTCCAGTTGCATTAAAGCTTGATAGAATATTTGTTGGTGCCAGAAGCACGGAGTAGTCCACTACTGACGATGCTCGGAATATAATAACATGTTACTTTTCTCTGGATTTCTTGCCATCAAATTGTCGCCTGCTGTTAAATAAAAGTTCCTGAAGGGTCAACCCCTGCAGGTTCCACCCGACTTATCCAGGGGTTGAATTAAAGGGGGTGGGATGTATTAGGGGGCAATGACAACAAAATAATGACATTTTCTTTGCAAAAATTTAGAACAGCTATTGATAGGTGAGATTCATGGTTGTCCAATATGATTAAACAAGGATGTTCTACTGTATACTTGACACGGCTGTGAAAGTGTTTAATAAACTGGGAAAATGAAGTTCCTGTCATCCAACTTGTTAGATATGAATTGTCAATATATCAATGAGGTCCGCTCTTCATAAAATGACCTTTAAAATAAACCCTAGGGAATATAAACAAAGGGGTATTCAATTACCAATAGCACTTAGGAGCATTGTTTCCTTGCTCATGTTGTCTTGTCTTCTTGACGTACCCCCTTCTTTTAATTTTTAAAGGCTAGTTTCATCTGTATTCCAAATTTCTTTACTTTCCGATTTCTAAAAACACTTTTTTAAGTAATTGAAAAAAGATCAACATTATTCTTGTTAAAGCATGACTTAAACTGGTGGATTCAGGTTTCCTGATAGACATTCTGGGAAACCTTTTCATAAATGCTGTAAACTATTCTGTCGCCAATTTTACAATTTATCCAAGTATTGGGAATTCGTATGTGAACTGCCTTATATTTTTGGGAGTTAGCCCATAGTAAATTTTGGAGCTATGAAGTATGTCAAATTGAAGTTCTAAATCTTCACTCAAGACCTGTGGATGATTAACCTACCCCATTCTAACCTTCGACTCCTCCTCTAGTTTTTAACAGGATCATTTTGTCTATCCCCTAAGTCTCAGTAGCCTTTCTCACAAAGAGCCTTTTGCAACATCAGCGAATGCTTTTTCAGACGTCTCAAGTAGTATTTCCCTCACTAAGTCTTTTTACGTAATTTAGGACCATTTTCTAGAACAAACAATTAAAAAAATTAGAAGTAGTTTTTGGAAAATTTCCTATGCCGTCTCCCCATTCCAAACGTATCAATTTGCTCCGACTGACACCATTGAAATCAACAGAGTTAAACAATCAATGACCTTTTAGTGCGGAAACGAAATATCGCCAAGAAAGAATTCTTCCACATTCGTTTGCAAGTAGGCTACCAAGTCACTTGAAACTACACTTTGAAAAATTACTATTCGCTCTAAAAAAAACAGTTTTTGTAGGGGAATAATTTTACACTCAAAGCACAACCAATCACACGTCCATCCTTTGGATACTTTAAAAGGAAGGCGTCTCTGAGCACGCAATTTACCTCATAAATCTCACTGTAGCTCCTGTGTCCCTTTTCCTTCTGTTTGTATTCAATGTTCGAACTACAGTTGATCCATTTGAGGAAGACAGTCCCCTCAGGCGTTGGGACTGAAAACTTGAAAAAATAGGGGAGAAAGGGTATAAGGTAAGTGGGGGTAGGCAGGAAAGATTACAACAGTGTTTGCAGAGCTTGACCTCGTTATTAAAGGCTTTAAGTAACTATATTTCCGAAGAGCTGAATTCTCAAAATACTAAAAAAGGGATCACATAAGGTCTTTTTTTAATTCCGTAACAATACCCTGATACCCTTTCACCCCTATTTTTTCAAGTTCTCAGCTCAACGCCTGAGGGGACTGCCTTCCTCAAATGGATGAACTGCACATCTCAATAGAAGTGGATATTTCAATTTTTTAGAAATTAAAATCAACAATTTTAATGTATTCAGTGAAAATTACAAATGAAGAATCACAATGTGATCTAAGTTTAAACTAATTTTTTTGAGTCAGTGGAAATTAGAATTAAAAGAACTTTCTATGTTTTAGTAGCATTTACTGTCATCTGAATTACTTAGTAACAAATTCCAAGAATATAAAGCTCACTGTTTAAATATAAATATAAACTGTTTGAATATAAAGCTCACTCATTTCCTAGAATTTCTTTACTTTTAATTCTTTTTTAGAAACTTTGGACAACGACAAAAACAAAACATCTATGTTACCACTTTTAATCGATTCCGAATAAACCCAGGATTATTCTTCCAAGTTGTGTCTTGAGATGAATTACTTGAAGACAAAGCCATGTACAAACCAAACAGACATTTTTCATTTTCTAATAAAAAGGCGGATTAATTTTAAACTAATCAAATTCAAGAAGAGCTTCAAAGGTTTCATTTCGATTGTTTAAGACAATGAAATGTAATTAAATTAGAATAGAAAACCAATTCCAATGATTCGTTTGTGGGCATTTTTACTCAATTTGGATCCATTGGAAAAAGATTTCACATTAGTTCTCAATATTTTTAGATTCGGAGAAAACCGCCTCTTTTTTTCCTACATTGATTAATAATATTAAAATTAAAAACAAAAATAAGGAATTTATTTCAAAATATATAAATAAAATATGAAATTAAAATATTTTTGTATTAATAACTTGAGATGAATTCTTTATTTGTCATTGAATTCTTATTTGATAATAATTCAAAAGAAGCAGAAAATTTTATAATGAAATTGCAATGAACGTTTTCTTATGAATTGTTATTTTCTATTTGGTAAACGATGAATCTTTGTTACATTCCAATTCCATTACATATTTATTTGTAGATGTTGGGGATACTTTGAAACATTTTATAAATTATAATAATGACGAATTAAATGTTAATGTCGGTAAGTGACGTCTTTTACTTTTATTACAAAAACAATTCTGCACTTATTTCTAATTATAATACAAAACATTGTCTTGAAACTCAAACGCTTTCTAATGTTTTTTTTGGAGGGCGGACAAATTACAATCTATTTTTTATTAATAAAATTTAAATTAAATCTTCTAACGAATAAAATATATTATCAGCGTTGCCTCAGACCCAAGTGGAAAGAAATGTTTCTTACAAGAACCTTCTGTGTCTGTTTCATAATTTTTTTCATTAAAAATTGTTTGCGAAACATATCTTTATTGATATTCCGTGTCTGATTTCTTATCAAATTAGGTTTTTCTCGTCGAGAGACAAATGAAGATTAATTACACGATGATTTTGGTTAAAGTATGGTTGAATGAAACCAATATAAATCTGTTCGGAATCAGTTAATGTTAGATTTTGTTTTTCTGTTTTCAATGAAGAGTAAATTTCAGTTTTGGTTTCAATTAATTAAAACAAACTCCACTGAATTTCGCTTTCCCATCTTTTTATTTATTATCTATTATACAGAGTGTTTACAAAGTCCGTGAAACATTACAAATTGCTGTATTTTGCAATTGCAAAATTGAACAGGTTTCTTGCAAATTGTTTATCTTTATTCTGAAAAAGAACTTAATGTATCATTACTGATGCTTATTCATAAATGTAGACAGACTTATTGATATAATTAAAAAAAAGGAGGCTTGAGAAAGCAAAATGATTTGCGAAATATTGCCAAATAAAAGAAGGAGTATTTTATGAAGTGTAATGTACTTTACATGTGCTGAAATGCTTACAAAATGAAAGACTGAATTTTGATTTATAACGCTATTTTGTCGTTGTAGCTACGTTCACACAAGGCGTTGACACAGTCTGAGAAAGTATTTTGCCTTCTTGAATTAGCTCGTACGTTGCTGCGTCCGTTGTGAGCGGGAAAAGAGCGTTTCGTCCCAACTATTGGAAGAATCCATCCGTGTACAATGAAGTGGTCCAGGAAGCGAGTGATTGTTTGTGTGGTCGTAAGCGTTCGGGACAGACTAACTCGTCAGAAGAGACGATGTGAGAAAAGCTTTTCAACGCAGTCCCACGAAGTCCCCGCGAAGGGCAAGTCAGGAGCTGAGTATCCACACAACGGTATGGAAATACTTCGTAAATGTTTACTTGCCTTACAAGTTGCAGCTCCTGTAAGCTCTTCCCTCCAATGTTAAAGAAGTCCGCTTGGCATTCTGCATTGAAATGCAACAACGCATGGAAGACGAGAGTTTCAGTTAATCTTCAGTGACGAAGCAAACTTTCACTTTTCCGTAATCGTAAACCGCCCTACGGTCCGTATATGGAGATAACAGAACCCTCATGCTCAAGACTCAACAAAGATCAATGTGTCAAAAGGAAGGTGTTTGGTCCCTTTGTCTTCGTTGAGACAACAGTTACTGGAATGTCATTTTTGAAGATGTTGCAATTGTGCTCATAGGGACTTCATCCTAAAAGTAGGCGGCGCCCCGCCACATTTCCACAATGAGGTTCGTAAATACTTACATGAAGAATTGCCACATCGTAAGATTGGCCGTGTCTCAACAGTGACCTACACGCTGGCCATCCAGGTCACTAGACTTGACCCCGTTTGACGTTTTCATGTGAGTTTACATGAAACGTCTCTCTACTACAGTACTTCGGAATCTGGAATAGTGCATCACAGCTGCTATCGCTACAATCACCCCTGATATGCTAAATGGGGTATGGAGGGAAATGGACTATAGGATAGATGTGCGTCGTGTTACCACAGGGGGACACATTGAACACTTGTAAATCGTAATTTAATAACTTCGTCTTTCATTTTGTAAGCAATTCAGCGTATGTTAATGTATCGTTTTGAAAATATAACAATTTATAATGTTTCACGGACTTTATAAACACCCTATATTAATTACTATAGACATCTTTTTTTCCTAATTAGCCATGGAAGAAAATATTTTGTATTCAGACTTGAATTTGATATAGAAATGCATTTCTTCGATGTAAACCACTTCACACTTTTATAAACTTTTATTTTAATAATTTTAGCTACAATTTCTACATTTATTACAGATGTTTTACATTATTATAATAATTCATCTAAAATTCTTCAGAAAGTTACAAAATTTACATTGAAATACAAAACGATAACAATATTATAAAAAGTAAATCGCTATTGATAAAGTTGATATTGATTAAAATGAGATAAAGAGGATGATTCTAAAATATTGCCAAGCTTATGATTCTTTAATTGGTATCACATTTCTTTTTAGACTTTCATAGTCTTTTTAGTCAGCTACTGTTCTTCTGCAAAGATGTCATCAGTTAACAATTATTACTATCAGTTTCCTACATGTCTCGAATTCTCGAAGGAAGGGACATTTGTAGACAATTGGATTTCTATGAAATCGTACATTTTTGGAAGGTTGCGTTAAATTAACGCTCCGATAGGAAGTGGTTTAGGTTTCGTGCATTTAAACCAATAGCAATAGTTAAAGCATTTTCTCAAATATCAATTCATAGAACAGAATTATTAATCTTTTAAAATTTTTCCTTGAAACATTGTTTTCAAACTCATAGAATCCATTTTAAGAATGAGATATCTTTTAATGTCACAATAAATCTGTATCCTCGACTTGGTTCCAATCCATGAGACTGGTGCAAAAGGTTTCTGTAATTGTTCTAAAACGTCTGCTTCACCTTTCCTAAGACAGTTTGTTGTTCTAAAAATCTTAGTTAATGAAATGAAAAATCTCTTCAGTTTCTGTGAAAGGAAATCTTCGTTCTTATCAAAGGCATTTTGATGGAAACGCATTGGACGTGTTGTTACATTTCATTCACAAAGTCAAAGACTGGGTTCGATATGAATCTCCAATAATACATCAATTATTTATAACTTAATTTTTTGGCAAAAAACAATAATGAAATGGAATGATTTCTTCAAATACGTTCACTTTACGTTTTCATTATTTAAAGTTTTATTTTGTTTGTTTTTGATTTAAGAAATTTTTTTAAAACTGAAGTTAAACGAGGAGGACTAAAAGAAAGAAAAATTCGCTCTTCAATCAAATCGCATTTCTTCAAAATCTGACTTCGTTTCTAATTAATTAATTATTTAATTGGATTAATTTTATTGTTTTGTGATTTTTAATTTGAAAAACAAAAATATTACTACCTAACATTTGATCCCATTTTATAACAGGAGAGACAATTAAAGAGTTGATTCTATTTCAGATGGGCTTTTGAAGAATGTCAATGGCATTTCGAAATTAGGAAGAGATAAAGTTATTCTAAACATTGGTAAAACTGTTGTCATTTTATACTTTTATATTCTTTTTATTTCTAAAAAAACATGTAGTTAATAATAGATAATTTTATTATAATTCTGTTTTTTATTTCACATTTATTTTATTTATTCTAACTTATTCTGTGTCAACTTGATTATTTTCTTATAATTTTATTTATTGTTCGAAGCACTTGCAATGTCAAAGAAATTACAGAGATGTAAAGTACCTCTTTTAAATTATCAATTCCAATTTAATTATCAATTTTTCAGATCTTTATTCCATGTCTCCATTTCAGAACTTTTCCCTATTGTGTTGAGTTCATTAAGTGATTGTAATACGAATTTAAAAAGATACTAGTTGCAACCCGTGAAATATTCACGGAAGTAAAACAAATTCCACCTTTTTGAAATACCGTAAAATTTTTCAAAAAGACAAGATAGAAAAAGATGTTCTAAGCTCATTTTTTATCAGGAGATTTGTTTATACTTAAGTATCCTGTTTTTGAATTACAATTTTTGGATTGATTTAAAATAATTAAAGATTATTTTGTTTTGTGTACAAGTTTAAGTAAGTATTGAACAACGCACCAACATTAAATCAACTAATTTTTCTTTTCAAAACGACATTAGTTAGTGTAGTTGTAATTATTTTTTCTTTCGCCTTGCATTGGACTCGAACAGAGGACCTCCGTAATCGCAGTCAGGAATGCTAGCGACTGGACTACTCCACTTAATACAATATTCTCTCTCCTACTCTTAAACATCCGTTTATTGCCTATATTATACAGCTCCATTAGCAACAATCACAACCATACAACAATCACACCAAGCCCAACAATTGAGCATGTTGCATGCTCAACAATCACATGTATAATAGAGCTCTACAAGAATCACAACAATCGCAACCAATTCCCAACAATCACATTTTTAATAATAAGGAAATTAAAGCACACATTGATTACAAACATACCTAGAAACATACGGACGGACAGTTTTTGCCTATTAATAGGATGATTTCATTGGCAGAAACAAATTTCTTTCTGGGAACAAAGTTCTTTTTGGGAACAAAATTTACCGTAAGCAAAAATAGTTTTAGAAAACTTAGTTTCAACTTTTCCATTGCGTAATTTTCGTTGTAGGCATCTAATTTTTTTCTTTGATTGTACAAAGTACGATTTTGTCATTGAATGGAATTATTTTCTGTTGTTCTGTTGACATTGTTATCCAGACAGATTTCTTTGGTTTGGCAGAGGATAGCTTTTGTATGTAAGCCTTACTGTTTCATTAAGATAATTTATTTCCTGTGTAGTTTTCTATAATTGATTTTTTTTACTTGGTTTTAGGAAACACTGTTACAAACATACATCGTAAGTACATACCATTTTTATTTATTATTAATTCTATAATTCTGTGTTTTCAATATTGATTAGTAAATCTAAATTATTGACATTTAAATGTAAACTTAATATTATTATTTTTATTATAAGAAAACAAAACGATTTTCAAAAAGAAAGTAAAGGGTTTTTTAATGTTTGATAAAATTTTAGTGTCTTCAATTCAAAACAAACTCGACATTTCAAACTAAAATGGTCACCAATCCATGGAAAAGTTAGATTTTAAATAATACAAGTACCCTAAGATGATTGATTTTCTCAGGCTTAATCTATTTCTGGTTCCAGATTTTTGATTTAGATTAAGAAGATTGTAATAAAATGTCAGATTGATTAATCAGTTTATATTCGAGTCCTCCTCAGCGCCATACATGGAAATTGCTTCAGGAATATTATTGAATTGAATTGACACAGAAGGAGGATGGTTCATTGTATTTAGGGGTTAATGAGAGAAAGATAAATAATGTTCACCATGTTTCCCATGGGGTTTAATGAGGATCGTCCTGTAACCGGGAAATAGCTCATTAATCACTCTATGGGAACAAAATGGAAAAGGATTATAGCCCAGTAAAATTGTAATCAAAAGGGGGGGGGGGTCTACCTTGCATGAAATGGGGTAGTAGGTTTCTTTTTATATATATTGTATGTGATAGAACTGAGATGCCAAATCCATTTTTTCAACCTCGGCGTCCTTCCGGATCATCCCCCAAAAACGTTAAAACTGCCAAAATTTCGCACTTTTTTTAGGTTTCGCCAGTCTTGAGCATGAAGGAATACTTTTTCAACAAAGACAATTCTATACATTGTAAAAGTACATAAAATTTGCTACAATCTAAGACCAAATTGATTTACATAAACCTAATGGTTTCCGAGATACAGCTTTTCAAAGTTTGTCAAAATTTCCATCCATGCTATTTTTCAAGTAGGGGAGACCGGGGCAGAGTGGACCGTTGACTTCAGTTACTCGTGTAGAACCTAGAATGCGCGAAACGTCGGAAAGAAGGTTGGCGCCATTGTGACGCTGCTACCACAAAAGCGTCAGTGAATTCGGCTTATTGGTGACAGTGAGGTGATCTATTGTTTTGTTTTTGTTCAGGTCAGTAAATGTTTATTGTTGTTTTTACTTTATTATTGCCGTGCAGCGTTGCATTGAATAACACAACCTAATATGCATATTAAAGGCCGTAATCTAAAGATCATTTTAAGCTATAGTATCAATTGAATACTTAAAGTAGTCGATAGTTACAACTGAAGGAAACGCCAAATTGGCGATGGGGCAGAGTGGACCGAACGACACGGGGCACATTATACCAGCGGTCCACTTATATTTATATTTATATATTAGGCACTATGGTCACTATGGTTTAGGCTGTTTCCACAACAGGAAACACACCGCCGCCTTTTTTTGTTTTCCCCAGAGTAAAATTTCAACCCCACTTTGTCCGAGATGGGTCAGTTGGCTGTGATGGGGATGCTCATCCATCTGGATGGATGACCGAGACGAGCTTTCTTAAATATACGAACTACTTTGCAAGTTTCAATAGGTGCTCAACACACCGCCCATGCCTAGTATTAATGGACAATCATAGCTCTCATATTTCTTGTGAGGTTTTAGATTTTTGTAAGATGAATGGAATAACACTCTTGTCTTTTCCAGCCCACTGTAGTCATAAACTCCAACCGTTGGATAGGAGTATCTACGGTCCCTTCAAAAAGTTTGTTAATGCTGCATGTAATGCTTGGATGACCACCAACAAACGTCCGATGACTATTTATGATATCTCGGGAATTGCGAAGACAGCTGTATCACTGGCAACTACTCCAGCAAACATATTGGCAGGTTTTAAGATAATGGGGATAAGCCCGTTTAATCGAGATATCTTTACAGAGGCAGACTTTATGCCGGCGTACGTTACAGACCGACCAAACCCAATGCTGTCGGGCAGTGGAGCTGCTGCATCAACGTCATCAGCTAGTCAAACTCACTCACCAGATATAGTTGCGATGTACCCTTCTCTAGAAGACGTGAGGCCATTCGCAAAAGCGGCACCAAGAAAAAAAAATGATAAAAGGGGAGAGAACAAAAAAAGGTCAACGGCAATATTGACGGATATGCCAGTAAAAAAAGCTCTGGAAGAAGAGCAACGAAAAGCTAAAGAAAGAAAAGAAAGAGTAGCAACGAAAAACATGACTCGGCCAACAGTCTCTAAAAGCAACATAAACAAAAAATCAAATAGAAGCAAAGGCAAAGGGATAAAGAGGAAACAATTACAGATAATTAGTGATGATGAAGATGATGAAGATGCCGTGTGCCTCTCTTGTTTGAAGAATTTTAAAAAAAGCAAACCAGGGCAGGAGTGGATTCAATGTATGCGGTGCAAGAGATGGGCCCATAGTTCCTGCGTAGCCAGTGATATTCGGGGTTTATTTTACGAATGCCTCAACTGCAAAGAAGATTTCTCTAGTGAAAGTGATTAATTGATTAAATGTAAATTAATTAATTAAGTAAAAATTAATTAATTAAATGTAAACCTATTTTGATATTATTCATTTAAGACTTTCAACTGCATAATGATTGTTTTAAATTTTCACTTAAATGTGTAATACCTTAGGTAGCCTACGTTAAGTTAAACTTTATTTCATGATATCCTAAATGGCATGTTATTTTATATTCAATAAAAAACTTACTTTAAATATTGTTATTCTCACCCGGTCCAACGTGCCCCATGGGGTGGTCCAGCCTGCCCCGTGGTCGGGGTAGGTTGGATACTTTACTATTTTTGCTTTGCGAATTAATAACTATTTTATTTATAAATATAATGAAATGAAATCAAGTATTTACATCCCGATTCTGACAAAAGTAAATGCAATGGAAAATCTCTTTAACAAAAACAAATACAAAATTCAACAAAGAAAAGTGGACCAATCTGCCCCGGTCTCCCCTATATAATAATATTATACAATTGGCTTCAAACCTTTAATAATCACGATCAAATGGTTCAAAGTGTGTCAGTTATTTGTGAAACAAAGAAACAAGAATTACAAGGAAAAGTGAAGAAAGTATAACGCGAAATTGGTGGTGGTTTATTGCTAATTACCCGTTCTTCAAAGTCATTGCTCCAATAGGAACATACATTCCTAGTTTTATACTTGATAATTTGATTTTGATTGAATAATAAATAATATTTGTAGAATAAAATTATTTTCCATATGTTGACAGTTTTTTGTTTTTTTTTTTTGTTTTTTTTTTAATTGTCCTTTCTTTTTATTGAAGTGTTTTAGCAATAAATAAATAAATAAAAATTAGATATTAGTTATGGGTGTTTCTATTTTATATTTCCATACAAAATATGAATTAATTTGTTACCATAATTTGTCATTTGTTCAAAATATTATCAGGATTTAGCAGGTTTTTATTAAGCGCCTAGCAGGCCTCTGATTTTGAAGTAGTGGTTATTGTAGGTGAGGACATAGACTTGTTGGTAATCGTCACGGATCCCACATAAATTAACATCTACCTTCAGAAGAGCGGAAGAGGAAAAACACCAGATGTCCTCATTCAACCACCTCAATATCTTCAGACCGTCATCTCATCCTTTTCACAGACGCCTTCAGTGGATGTGATTCTACTTCATGCTTTTTCAGTCAGGGAAAAGGCAAGTTACTCGCAACAATTCAAAGGAATTCAGACATTTGAACCATTTGAGTGGAATTATTAAAGGGCTGAGGTCAATTGTGTAATATTATTACATACTTGAAAAATAGCATGGATGGAAATTTTGAAAAGCTGTATCTCGGAAACCATTAGGTTAATATAAACCAATTTGGTCTTATGTTGTAGCACATTTTATGTACTTTTAAAATGTATAGAATTGTCTTTGTTGAAAAAGTGCTCCTTCATGATCAAAACTGGCGAAACCTAGAAAAAGTGCGAAATTTTGGCAGTTTTAACGTTTTTTGGGGGTGATCCGGAAGGTCGCCTAAGTCGAAAAAATCCAATACCTTTGGATTTGGCATTACTATCACGTACAATATATAAAAAATAAAACTACTAACTCAGGCAAGGTAAAATGTACAATTTTGCTGGGCAATTACTCTTAATCAAGAACTCAATTTAACACAGTCAATAACTGAAATGCTGTTTTAGGATTCTGTTGTGTAAAAGATTTTTCATTGTTAAAAACATCTTAAGTTTTGATTCAAGAACAAAATATTCCGGGGAACAAAAAAGGAATAGTTTCCTCTATTTTAGAAAGGATTGGGAAAAAGATTCTGTCAGAGGTCGGAATTTAAAATTTTATGACGAAGATTTACTATTCAGTTTTATTACGTTCTCATTCTGTCCTAGAGTTAAGAGAGTAATGATGACGTATGTTTAGGGATAGAAGGGTTGAGACACTCAGTTCACGTTGGTTTTGTGGGAAGAATGCCCCCCCCCCTCTCTTCCAAAAACAAAATTAAAGGGAGTTTCAAGTATTTTTTGTGCGAAAACTTTAATTCGTTGAATTCGGTTGATAGGAATCGCGTGTTATTAAACTATAACAAACAAAAAAACATAATTATAAGTAATAAGTATTGATAAATATTAATAAATGCTAATAAATTTCAATCCCGAGTTTGAAAGTTATTGCAATCTTTGATACTAAGGATCTGGGAAATGTTACTTAAGTAAATGTTTTGTTATTAAGTGTTTTGAATAATTGTCTTTGAAATTTAAGTTTTTTTTTTACCAAATTTTCGTTTACATTAGGAATCCTTTTCACTTTAAATATTTTTAATTCCCGAAATCCTGTTCGTTAATTGGTTTCTTTCTTCTCTTCAATTAAGACATAATTTCACGCGATGGAACTCATTGATTCCATTCCTAATATTGGTGCAACTAAAAGTTTCCAAATCTGACATTCTATTGTATGGAATGATTTTCAATGTAATTCAAAATTCCTACATTTTGATTCTACATTCGCTGGAATTTCGTTACCAGTAGATCTCTGCGACACTTTCCTCCTTTAAACTATAACTGTCCCTCGACCTTTTCCCTTCGATTTCTTACCTATTGATAATTTCTTGGAATCAATAAAAATATTTAATAAAATATGAATCAACTACAAAAGTAAGAGAATTTCATTTCCCGAAGGATCATTCAACTGTTGCGAAATTTCTCTAAAAGAAGTTGCAATTGATCATCTCTGAGAGTAAAGCCAAAGGGTGTTTTCAACTTTTATTGTTAAATGTATATTTTTAGTTCAGAATAATTGTTTACGGTTCAGCGAAAAATCCTAAAGACTAAATTGTAATTTGAACAAACCAATTTCCAGTTGGGTTGCAGATAAATTAATGCCCTAATTAACCTATAAAATGAAATCTCTTTCATAGCTGACTGACACTTAACCTGGAAACGTTACACATCCATTAACTTATCTTTCACACACGTCTTTCTGTGATGATTAAGATGTTGATATCCACATGAGAATCAGTTAAATTCATTAAGCTTCTCTCTCCATCAAGAAAAACATAAAAGAACATCTTTTGGCAGAGTCACTAAAAATAAAAGTCTCTCTCTTTGGGGACTCCTTCAGGTATCCCCCCACCCCCACACACAGGATTTAAAAAAGTTGATGAAAACAAGTCAAATTATAATTCTCCAAAACTGAAACAAAAATATCTTATTTTGAATAATTTTCTCATTCACAGGTGAAAAGAACGGCGATATGATTGGTAGGTAAATTTTAATTTGTTAATTTTTAATAAAAGTGAAAGTAAATAAATCAATCTCAATTTTGGAACTGAAATAAATTCTCATTAACAATTTGATGTGAAAATACTAATAAAAGTTCTCTTCCGAAAGACAAATTACACAAGAATAATAAATGCCATTGTATTATTACAGAATAGTAAGTTTATACTAAAAAATACTACAAAGACGTTACTAAATTCGAAAAAGTTGTCTTTATTATTCTGTAATAATTTGAATATTTTTTGAACAATCATAAGAATGTTATCGATACCATGGACAGCTCGAAGAACGAACAAATCATTTTTGGATGAAATCAAACCGGACATCTCACTCGGTTCTAGGATCACCAAATTACGTCTTGCCTACTTTGGACATATTATTAGACGTGATAGATCTTTAGAGAAGGACATTATGTTGGGAAAAACAGAAGGCTCTACACGAAGAGGAAGACCAGCAACCAGATGGCTTGACACTATTACAACTACGACAGAAATGACCCTGGCCGATCTTTGTGAACTTGCACGTAATCGTTCTTCCTAAAGATCGTTCATCCATCAGGTCGCCAAGGCTCGGAATCGAGTGAAAGGCCGTGATTGATTGATGAAATTGTATTTATTATTCTGAAACAATACTAAGAACACATTTATAATAAATCTTCTGGTAATAATATTTTTGAACAGTTTATGTAACAATAGTAGGATGCTAAAGACCTTTATAATAACCGTTTTAGTTAAAGTTTCAAAATGTAGCCTGAAGGGAAGGAAACCCATGCGAAATGTCGCTTATAGATAGTCTAGTTCCCTATTTCCCAACGTGGTTTTTTTTTTTGGTTGTCATAGTTAAAAAAGTTGGGGTTTTTTTTGTTTATTTTTTAATTTTTTTCTTTTTGAAAGTTATACCTTTGGTAGGGCATAGCATACTTTAGATACTTTAGGTGGGGCACAGCACAAAAAAGGTTGGGAAACACTGAACTAAAAGGTCCTACAAAAACAGAAGACATGAAAGAGCAACGATACTGATTTTTACAGGATTTGTTTATTAACCAGTGAAACAGAACAACTGGTTAGTTGTTTCAGCGTCTACAATTTACTTGTAAGGCCTTGATGTTGTTGATGAGTGTCTGTTCTGTTTTCACTTCAATCACCTGTGAATTGTATTTTCTTAATGTTTTCCATTTGTGTTTCCAATTCTGGGATTTTTATGATACTGTTCTGATTTGATTTTTCGAATGCTTTTTTTTTTCATATATCTTTTTGATTTGATTGTAAATTATTAAAAATATCCTGGTATTACTAATTGATAAAAATTATTAATTTCCATTTGGTCTATTCCTATTTGGAATTCCCTCATTTCCCCCCAATTTCATCTTTTACTGTCCTCACTTCAAAAGGGATAGTTAAGGGAATTTTTTCATCTCGGCTATTTGGGTTACTGTTCCAATTGACTTTTCACTATTTTTGTTTTCTAATTTAGCTTTTGCTGCTGCTGTTCTGTTATAGTTTATATATTTTAACAAGTTTCTTTTGAAATTTCATTATTGCTTCCCACATACCTTAAATGCTGCTCAGCCCTGCACGATTCCTATTTTAATTCTTCATGTTGCAACAGTTTTTTTCTGGATTTTTCATACTCTTTCATTGATGCCGTTTCTTCTCTAATATGGAAATTTGCTTAAAAAAGTAAATTAAGGATTTTTAATTGAACGATGAATTTTAAGCCATTTGCATATCTGTTTAAATTTACAATTAACAATAATTCCTAATTGGATGCAATAAATCCATTCAGGTAATTGAATATCCAACTGATAATCAGTTGAATTCATTCATTACCGACTTAGTTAAGTACCTAGTAAATACCAAAACCATTAATTAACTGTCTAATCAATTGTTAAGTAACAGATTTGTTTTTTTTCTCATAGATAATTCACTGGAAGCTTTGGCAGAAGATATACTGGGAAGTTTAAATCAAAGACAATTCATTCCATCAAGTAAATTCACTTGTTATTCATTCTTTCATTCGACAGGACAATAAAAATTAAATAAATATTAAAATTAGAATAAAATCTTAGTTGTTTTTATTGAATCGTATTTTATTTCTTCTGAATTGTAATAAATCATTTTCTTATTCTTTCCTAGATCATACAGTCATTGATAGAAGGCCAGGTCGTACTGTTAAAGATGTTCAAGAAGAGCTGATGAATTTCATTAAAACTAATGGTGATAATTTGTTATTCTTAGTATAATTAACATGAAAAAAAATTTAATGTGCAAACATTTCATATTAATTATTTATTTCATATTATTTATTTATTTTTTGTGGGATTTCCGTTCCTTTATTTAGCTCCTTTGAGTCTGTCAGCTGCTAGGAAAGGATTTAATTTTTATATTTAATACAGTTTTATTTTTTATTATTTTTTTGTTCGGGAACTCTTTGGGGTACGAGAATGGAATGCATTAACTTTTTACACAAATTAAGCTTATCATCGAGGATAAATTCGGCTGATGATCCCTAATAAGGCTGAAACGGTCGTACCAGAGTTAGAGCAATTTGTTTCCTGATTTGTAAACTAACGTATTTGAAGATTTTGGCTACAAATTAAAATAATTATCCAATAATTACATTTACTATATAAACAACTCATTGTCTCAAAAGTAGTTTCTTTATTTCTTAGTTAAAAAAACAAAATATTTAAATAAAGATGTTTTCTTATGAAATGAGAATGCTGTGAAATATTTTAAATTCGAGAAGTTTCAACGCATATAGTTTGCTTTAAAAAACAAAACCAAATTATTTCAAAGGTTATTTAGCTAATTTATTTTAATAACTTAAAAGCAACACAAAGTAGATAGAACTGAATTGTTTCTTTTCAACCATGAAACACAGCTGTTTTCTGCTGCTTCTGGAAAGATGATGAAGAATCTAAAGAAATCTAAAGAAATCTAAAGAATCTAAAGAATCTTCCACTTCATCTTTGTAGTCCCTTCTCAATATTTTAATGTTATCTCCTAATTATTTTCACGGGTTAAGACTATTTTCTTCCTTATTTATTTAAGTTTTCGTTTATTTACTTAAATTTTTGAGCCTTATTTATAAAGTTCTACTAAACGACTGTATAAAGGAAATTCCTTTTCCGTTTTTACCATTAGACCAGCAAATAAACAACTCTAAAGGCCTAATTTTAATTCTTTGATATTCTAGAACATCAGCACCACTAACAAATATCATAATTACCTTCCATTTACTTACGTTTGTAAATTTGTAATAACAAACTTAGAACTTTACATAAAACTAATTTACGTTTACAAATCTAAAGCAACCATTGGTTGTCTATTTGATTGGTAGTTCTTTCATTAGAATAAAATAAATGATATTCTCCTGCCATGACAATTATTGTGTCTTCTCTCGTGGTAACTAATTTTCATTTATTAGCACAAAATGATTGATAATGATTAATGTGTTTCTTCTTTCTCTGCTCATCAGTTAGGAAAGGAGCTTAGAATGGTTATATTAATTGCTTTATTAGAAAAGTTGATTGATAAAAATTTGTTTGTTCTTTTTGTAATTTTCCCCTTTTGTTTTTGATGAAGATCAGGTTTCTGTCCACACAACAAGAAGCTTAGTAATTCATGTTTACTAGTTGACCTGTGCGAACAATTCGCAACACAAAAACACTTTTGAGCAATAATAAACAAATCCAACAGCTGTCGTGCATGTTAGTTAAACACATTGTCAATAGATGACGCCTTCTCCATTTTTATAAAAAGATTGACCCATGCGAATAATTCACATGGTATCTT
>JAFIDM010001028.1:3106777-3124909 GCA_023159025.1 Thereuonema tuberculata
ATGGTATCTTGATCAGTCACCGAATGGTAATGTGGAAATAAATAAATAAACAGATTGTCAATAGATGGCGCCTTCCAAATTTTTATAAAAAGATTTTTAAAACAAAGTTTTTTAACAAAAACATTAAATTTAAAAATTTGTTTATTTTTCGTCATTAACAGTGAACGTAATCTTCAAAATGATATCTCAATCATGGATTTTGATGTAGTATTAACAGAAATAAAAAAAAACACCTTTGAGAAATAATATGAGAAGTTGATAAATTTTTATGTTTTTTATTGTAATAAATCGTTTATTTTTATTAAAATATAAATCTTTGTTTGTTTTTTTATCTGTTCTTATTAAATCAACGATGAAATATCATTTTAAAGTGCATTTTTATTCAAAAAAGGATATATCTGAAGTTTACGACGCTATAACATTATTTGAAATGTTGTTTTGCTTGACAGATAAGTCACTTGCGTGTCAACATTTTTATAAAAAGGTTTTTAAAATAAAGTTTTTTAACGAAAAAAATATGTTTATTTTCCATCATTAGCAGGGAACGTAATCTTCAAAATGATATCTCAATCATTGATTTTGATTTAGTATTAAGGGAGTTATGGCGTACTGACACTAAAACACCTTTGAGAAATAATATATAAGGATTTGTAGAGAAGCCAAACACATTGGTTTTTGTCGTAAGATGGTCGTGTTTCCTTCAATTTCGGATTAAAATAAGGAACTTGCGATGTCTGTGTTTTTATAAAAGTACGTCACAAACTAAGATTTTTCATTACAAATCGTCGTTTAGAGTCCACGAGTTTCAATTAAAGACTTCAATCAATTACAATTCCCTAGATCATATGAGTATTCAGCCCAATAGTAATGATGTAGCTAATTTGATGAATTCTTTCAACTAAGATTTACGGCAAAACAATACAGTTTATTCTAAAACAATATTCATCTTCCATTTTTTGAAATGTTTTCCATTTGTGTTTTTGAACATGACAGAAGTTTAATAGAATATTTTTCTGATTTATTTCAGCATTTTCTCCACAGCCTCCAGTATTAAGTGAATTTTATGGAAAACTTCAAGATTTGTTAGAATCATGGATCTCTAAATTGGAATTTGTGCCAGGTACATTTCCAGACATGTTTATTTGAATTAATCTTTTCATGTCATTATGGAACGCAAGTAAATAAATAAGACATTTCCTGTTGTTCATTATTTTAGTTTATTTGTTATTTTACTTTTTTTTCTAGACGAAGATGAAACAAAGCAAGACTATATTCAGAAGCTAACGGACACAGTGATGGAACTGAACCGTCTTCTTCAAACTCATTTAGGTTAGTTCCACAATTACACAAATATTAATGAAAGGATTGTTTATTTTTGTTTCTTAAAATCTATCTAAAAGTTAAAAATCATTTTTCAAGTCTTTGATTAGGCCACTCAAGGGTTGAAAGTTAGAATGTTGTGAAATAAATTATCAATCCTCACTGAAACGATGTTAATCTTCATTACTTAAGCTACAATGTTTCGTTCAGATAATTTCCGAACTTCCTTAGGCCGTCTCAGAAAATACATAAATTTATAACTTTATAACAATATAAAGCAAGAGCAGATGTAGGACATAAGACATCAACAATTTATATGAATTTAGCCTTATTACGTAATACTAATTTAAAACACTCCAATGAATAATTGTTTACTTGTAATTCTTTTGCTTTATTAATCAGTTAAAACTGTTAATAATCGTTTCTACAATAATTAGGCTGATCTCTTTGGTTTAATCTGAAAAACGACTTCGACCATTGGGTCCGGGTTTTGAGCTTTTAATGGCATGGCATACAAAAGTTGATGGCAGTGATATATAAACTTAAAGTGCAAAGATAGTGGTGCCATATATTTTGAAAGAACAGGAAGGACCCTCAAGGAGAGATTACAGAGCACATCCGAGCATTCAACAACAGTAGGTGGTCTATTTCTGATTAGGAGGCCAGTGCTTCTTCTAAGCTTACAAACCGCACCCAATCGTCGATGTCCTTTTTCAAATTAAAGACAAACAGATCAGACTAACTATTGTAGAAATATTTATTATTAATAGTTTTAAATGTATTAATAAGGCAAAAGGATCACAAGAAAACAATTATTCATTGGAGTTTTTTGAAAGAGTATTACGTAATAACACTAAATTCACATACATTGTTTGTTTATGTCCTATATCTGTTTGTTTTATATTGTTTTATTGTTGTGAAGTTCACAATTTATATATTAACGGTTTTATGTTTTTCGGAGACAGCCTGAAGAAGTCCGGAAATTATCTGAACAAAATATTGAAGCTAAGATTAGAATCATATGATTAATTATAATCAAGGAATTAAAATAATCGCATGGATTTCATGAAGCTCACTTTTGAAACTCGGCCTATGGACTTCATTATTGATTATATTTTTTTTTTTTCATTTTCAAACTCGGATACAATTTTTTTCGATTGAAAACGTTAATGAAAAATGAAATTCTACCAAAATGAACGGTTTTTTTTATCTGATTTAAAGGAAACTTTATCTACTTTATTTGCAAATTAGAAAGACAAAATTGGCTATTTTTCAGCTAAATGGTGATATTTCGAACTAAAAAGGTGTTCGTGAAGTAAAATTACAAACTCCAGAAATTTCTTGTTTGTTAAGACTTTCCTTTATCACAAAATAAAGAATTTTTTTAAATATACAACATTATAAATACAATAAGCAACAGACTATTTTTTTAAATGAAAATTATTTTTATTATTTACTTATTTATTTTACTAAATTGAAAGTTCATGAAATGAGTCTTCTTGTTTGTGAGTGTGAAACGACTCTTCATGAGCCTTGACATACCCATTTAAGAGACAATCTAGCTTCTAGGTCCTTTAAGGTTCTTTCTCGGGAAATTAGAAGATTTGAAACAATGGATTTCTATGGAGGTCTTAAACAATGAATAGTCGTTCTCTTAATGTATACGAGAGCTGTAATATATTTAAATTTAACGGAATTCAGACAATTTAAATCAATCAATTCAAAAAAAAAATACTCAGCAGATATATAAAAAAAAAAGATTTTTCGTTTATATTATTTTCAAAAATTTATTTAAAAAAAATAAGAAAATAAACAATAAGATTTACAAAATGCTTCAGTTTCTTAAAGATACTTATTTCCTCTGAGGATCTTATTTTCATGAAATATCAAATATAAAAAATCATTTACTTCTAAATCAGATTCGCTCAGTTAACTATTACTACTATCAATCAGAGTTAACTATTACTACTATCAATCAGAGTTCCCAATTTATTAGCTTGTTTAAAAATTTTCCAACTAAACGAGTTGTTGGACTCTCAATGGAATCGACACTAGCCTTAAGCATTTGCTCTTTGTAATGAAATAGTTTGTATGCTTATCTGTTTTTGTAGTTGGACGAATTCAAATCTCTATAACTTTTTCTTTTAATCTAACCTTAATGTTTCTTTACACAATCATCTCCATTAGTGTCAAAGTGGCTACATTTCGATTCTTAAGTTTTATTGTTAAATCTTTATTTTTCCATCCATTTTTTTTAACTTCTTTCATTATAACTTAACTTCTTTTATTATAAAATTACACTTAATTGCATTATTTTGATAAAATAGCAAATTTCAGCTACTTGCTCTTACTCGGGTCAACAGTCAATTTCGCACTTATGAATGAAATTAGAAAAAAGAACATATAGTAAATCAGAATAGGAAAATTACCTTAAAAAAAAACTGAATTTCCTTTAAAGATAAATTACATTTATTTTTAATTTTTTCCAATCAAGAAAAAAAATCGAATTAATTGTTATATCCCTAAGGCCAAAAGTGGTATAGGGTAGTTCAAGTGCTCTTACGGTAGTTCAAGAGTGTAACAATTTCTGACAGTCTCAAGTAACAGTGTTGGTTGCTAACTAATGAAAGAATAAAGGTTTATGGTTACTTGTTTGGTGGTAAAAGTAAGTCGGTTAAAGATACTGTTATGGAAGTAACATTTCTATTAACCACCAAAGTAATGATTAGTTTCTTTTTTATGGCTGCAAATAATGATATTTTAAGAATAGAGATTTATACCTAATAAAAATGGGTTGTAGAATTCATCGAGTTCATTCTATGGATAAATAAAAATAAAAATTATAATAATAGAAATCACAATTAAAAGTTTTGAACTACTATAATTTGTCTACTTTAATTTAAACATTGATTTTAATGAAAAAGCACTCGTCTTAATCAGTGCTATTCGTAACCAGGGAGAAAAGAAGGTTGGATCAGATCTGAAATTATTCTGGAAGGATTTAGCATATTTTGTGGGGTTTTTTGTTTGTTCTTTTGTAGCACCTAAACCATAACAAATGTATTGAATGAGGATCAAAGATTCAAGGCTCAAACACGAGCTAATGCGTTCCTTGAGGCCATGGAAGATAGTCTCAATCAATTGCTGAACGGAAGCGACTGTTAGGTTACCAGAAATTGGAAAAAGACTTATGAACAGTGCAGGAATGAATGATGTGGATTATCAAAGAGCAGAACGAATCATAGAGATAATGGCGAATATTTCAAGAATGTCGTTCCTAACCTAAAACATTGTCTGCTGTTCCGGAAGTTAATGGTGGACACACCTCATCCTAATGCAAATCTATTTTATAAAATTAAAATTGAACATAACAGCTGCATTTTCATGAAGTCTTCCGTTTTATTGTCAAATCCCTGGACAAAGGATCTCAACAATCCCATATATTTCTAATATATATTTTGTTCGATATAATTGAGATCGATTTCAAATGCTTTTTTTTTTTGTAATTGATCTTAATTTTCTTTGATGCCTGATTGATTCTGCATCGATGATGATTCCATCTTTGTAAATATTTCTTACAACTTGTTATCATCATGTGTCTAAAACTTATCCAGATTAATTTGTAATTGGAGGAATCTTCAGTTTATTTGGTTAATTCTGTTAAGCCAATAACTGTTATCAAAATAGAATACATTCCGGTAAGAAATGGATTTTATTAATCATATCCTTCTTAATTCATTCAATAAATCCTCTGCTAATCCTTCTTTGTTTGCATTCTTTTCATTATTCTTTTGAGGAATTGTAGACTGAGTAGCATTGACTGATGAAGATTCAAAGAATGTCTCTGAGGAGAAAATGTTTGTGAAATAAGAATGATGTCTTCAATTCCTGTTGAACTGATTTTAATAATATTTGATTTCCTCAGGTCATCAGAGTCTTACGAATAAACAAAATCAAGAAGAACTTTCGAGGCTTTTGCAACAAATTTCTTCTTCTTCAGGTAAAAAGAAATGAACTTCTTGAAAATTACCATGTTTTATTAAATAAGAATTTCATAATGTAATTAATTGTCTGTTTGTTTTTAAGAATATTCTAGAAACCAAAAAAGTTTTGATTTAATATTATTTTAATTTTGTTAATAAATGAATGCTAATTTATTTTCCAGTGAATTTCCTTTTTAGATAATTTTTCCTCTTAGATAAAAATGATGTATTTATTTTAACGAAATTCAACACTTGTTTCATTTCTTCTTTTAAAGCAGATTTTTTTTATATAGAAATATCCCATTTCAACAATGACATTTCATTCGGTGAAACATTACTCCTTTTTTCTTTTACAGAGTTGTTTATTCCAATACCTTTGCCCATCTTTACTTCCCCGAATACGATGGGAGAAACGAGTGAGTGTTTTTCTTTTACTATCCTTCCTCTTCCTGTCCCCAAATATCGATGGACTGGTCATCATGTTAACGCGGGTCCTTTTTATTTATCAAAGCAGAATTGATTGCCATTTGCAATTAATACAAAAACTTTACTGTACGAAATTTGTAAATTTGTAAAGGCTCTACAGCTGTTTCGTAAATCTTTAATTGGGTGCGTTTTTATCTTTCCTTTTTTCTTACTAATAATCTCACGCACATTATCGAAGACATTGGTGTTTTCTTTTCTTTAAATCAAACAAAATGGAGATGAAAAAATAATAGTAAATAAGTTGTAAAAAGAAAAACTGATAAAAATAATTCTTTCAAATATTGGTGCTAACCCTAACTTCGCTACGCCACCAGAATAGCCAACAGAGTGTCACTAAAATTACTAATTACTGTACAGGTATTTCATTAGCTTTCATTACAATTAGCTGTAAGTTATCCAATTGAAATGAAAACCAGAAATTTGGAAAATAAGAAGTGAAATTCTGCTATGATTAGTATCTACAGATCTTTACTCAGTAAAGAAATAAACGCTCCCTTCAATCGAAACCAAAGCTAGTTCACTTAGGCCCACGGGATATTTCAAATCTTCGAAGATGAAACAAAAATTTGGGGGTTTTATTCTTTCAATTTACATGTATTGGGTTGGCCAAAAAACTTCGTTCGGTTTTTAGGTAGAAATAAAAGACACATTTTTCATTGTCACCAATTATTGAACATCGTCTTCAACGTTTTGTTCCATTACCTTCTTCCATCTTTCAGGCAACTTCATAATTCCATCTTCCCAAAACTTTTTATCTTTTTTGAGCAAAAAGTTGTTCCAGGTGTCTTCCAGGGGATGAATTTTTTCCATTAAGAGAATTTTGTAAAGACCGAAATCAATGGAAATCCGAAGGTGCAATGTCTGGTGAATAGGGTGGATGAATCAGAACTTCCCAGCCAAGCTGTAACAGTTTTTGCCTGATCATCAAAGAACATGCGGTCTTACGTGCTTATTTTCCTCCATCTTCAATATTAAATTGGCGACACAAAATTCACGAATTTTGATCAGTTTTTGTTTTAAATGTAGCTGATATGACAGCTGTCCCAATACAATCTAACAAAATGGTGCAGAATGACATCAAAGACATCTAAGCGATACTAGAGCCAACTTAATTAAAAAAAAAAGAACGAACTATTTGGCCAACCCAATATTATTTTTTCGAACAACTACTACATTGTTAGGATATAAATACTTACAACATTCTTTGGGACCTGCGCTCCATTATGAATTTTTTTTTTTGCCTGTGGCCACCCTGGAAAAAAATTGCAAGGACTCGGTTCTCATAATATTGGAGAAAGTTTGAGAACCTCTCCAATATTCAATAATAATAAGAGAAAAAATTCATTTAGAAAAGTCAGAAATGAATGTTCTTTGATGCAAGCAATGAGTTGTAGTAAATTAGTAGCCATAAGTAAACTCAGATTAATTACTGGAAATAGATTGCTGATTAATTTTATTTTTCTTCCAAGGTACGCCATTCACTGAAGCCCAGTACAGGTCCTCTGATTCTGATCCACTCCAATTGAAGTCCATTAAAAAATCCAAATCGAAAACCCCTGATTCCGAAACAGTTTCTGAAACCAAACCAGAAAACATCAACAAAACATCTTCCAACGAAACTGAAACAGCTGCTAAAGAAGAAGTAGAAGAGAAAGAGGAGGGAAAAGAGGATGAAGAGAAAAAAGAAGTAATAAAAACAGACGAACCGGAAACAAAGGTGGAAGAAAAAGCTGAATCTGAGACAGAAGAGAAGAAGGAAAAGGAGGTATTACCTGCAGAGGAAGTAGAAGAAGAAAAGGAAAAGATTAAGCCTGAAGAAGAAGGCGATAAAAAAGAGGACGAAAAGATTGATGAGATAGAAACAAAGAAGGAAACTGAAAAAGAAGAACCAGCTCCTGAAGAAGAAGTAACAGAAACTAAACCAGAAGAAACTGAGGATAAAAGCCAACCTGAGAAAGAAGAGGAAAAAACGGAAAAGAAGGAGGAAGAAAATGAAAAGATAACTAAGGATGAATCAGAAGCTGATGCAGATAAAATTAAAGAAACTCCAACAGATATAAAAGAGGAAGAACAAAAAGAAGAGGAAAAGAAAGAAGAGGAAAAGAAAGAAGAGGAAAAGAAAGAAGAAGGGGAAGAAGCCAAAGTAGAAGAAATGGAGAGAAAAGAAACTGATAAAGAACAAGAAGACACAGACATCAAAGAAAAGGAAACAGAAACTGATACAAAAAAGGAAGAGGAACCAAAATCTGATGCTCTTGAAGCCATCGAAGAGAAACCAGAAGCAGAAGAAGAGGAGAAAAGTCCAGTGGAGGAAGAAAAGGAAAAAATAGAAGAGACCAAGAAAGAGGAAACAACAGTTAAAGATGAAGATGTTGCCAAAGAAGAAGAAGATACCAAAGATGAAACCGAGAAACCTGAGACGAAAACAGTGGAAGATAAAGCAGAGGAAGAAATGGAAGACGTTCCTGAGACACCAAAGACCGAGACCAAGACTGAAACAGGAGAAATCAAAACAGAAACTGCAGAGGATGTAGAAAAAGATGATAATAAAGATGAAACACCTGGAACCAAAGATAACATAACAGATTCCAAAGAAGAAGAGAAGAAAAAAGAATCAAAGAAGTAAAGATAAGATTTAAACAAATACTTTCGTACACAAATAACTGTCTGTTGTCAATTCTCAAATAATTTACATTTGTTTTTAATTATTATTTTTCATTTACAACAATTGAAGTAAAAGTTATAGAGTTTGTAATCAGTGTTCTTCATTTCTTTTAATCATTGTTCGTTTTGTCTGGAGGAGACAAAAAGGCATCGATGAGAAATCTCCTCCTGCAATTAATTAAGAAAAAGGAGCCCAAAGGATCGAAGCATTCATCTGAAGTAACATCTTGTCTTAATAACTTAGTCTCTTATGATAGAGGATTAATTAGAGAGGGATTAGCCGAAATAACGATGCGACAACCAAATATCTTTCTTATAACTATGAAAATATTATAATTTTGAATTTGTCAAAAATTTACTAAAACAGCTCTTATAGATGTGAGCAGATGCTGCGTCGTACGGTGCTGCCACCTGTAGAAAACAACAAAACATTTTCCTTATTGAGAATTCGTGTCTCTCCAATATATCCTGGTGTCTCTCCAGGATAAAATGAATGAAATGAAATTGTTTTTTTTTTTTTATAAATAGTGAACCTGATGAGATATACAAATTGCTTTTAAATCATTCAATAAAAAAAATAAAAAAATATTTTCAACAAGGTACAAAAAACTAAAGACGACCAAATAACATTGAATTGTCTAATAATATCAAACACAATCAAATGCATCATTATTAAAAAAAAATGCAGTAAATTTTCGTAATTGAATGAGAAATTGCTTTAATCATATCAATGATTTCCCGAAAAATAAAATTATAGGGTTTTCTTTTCCCCCTGCATTTTGTAAATTACTACAATTTGTAATTTTTTTAACTAAAACAATTTGCTAAAAAAAGTATTACTTTGTAATATAGTTCGTTCTGTCAACTAAAGGTAATATCAAATATCTTCTCTTAACTAATTAAATTCTCACAACTGGGAAAAAAAAAAAGCATTAATTATTTTTTTCAATTTTAAGCAAAAAATATGCAATGACATAATCTGCTCCCAATGATAACAATGTAATTCTAAGATCAGTCCCATTCCTCTGCTTAATTCTTCCGATTCTCAATGAAAACAGCACTAAATGGATAAGACGTTGGATAAGAGACAGAAATGATTGTTTACTTTTTGATCTGAACTTATTTCATTTGAAACAGAAACAGTTTCTAAATCCATAAAAATTCAAAGTCTTTAAAAGAGGATCGATTCAAAGCAAGAAAAAGCAATTTATGTATCGGAATATAAAACTATTAAATTACAATATCTCAATAGTAGGAATTACGTACAGGATTAAATCGAAAATACATATAATGGTATTTTCCGATACAATTGAATTTCTTGGTATTTTCTATTTTTCTTTTTTTAGTTTCTTTTAAATTCATTTCATCAAACAAAAGCCACATTCGAGAAAGTACTAGAATTGATTGGATTCAATCCCTCTGCTAATAATAAGGGAGGTGTTTAATATAATACTTATTAAGCGTTTTTAGGATTAAATCAACGAATGCTCATAGAATAGAATCGCACGAGTGTGATCATGTGGATGGTACATGTATCTCTTCTTTTTAATGATTTGGTCTCGATTTGATCCTGGCGCAGCTTAGCCTCCGTTGCTGTTGAGTCATTAAATATAAAATTACACAAACAAACCAACTAATTAGACAAATAATATTATTTATTTCGGTTGAAATAAACTTTCTTCTAAATTTCAAATTCCTAAGTCCCATTTTGAATATTAAGTACATTCTTTTCTTTGTTGCCTGATGTCTTAAAGAGTCTGTTGATGGAAAGTGGAAGGTTTCTCTCGAATGTTTATCCTTCAGATACTGTTTGTCTTCTTGTCAATTCTGTCTGACTTTCTATTGGTTGGTTTATTAATAGAATAGAATAGGTGCTGATGCCTTTATTTAACTTTCCTTTGAAAAAAATAGATGGCGGCTGTATTTGTTTATGAAAGACGAAAGAACTCATCTGTCGTCTTTCATAAGAAATACGTCAGTCATTAACATCCCATTGGCAGATAAGTTAATAAGATAAAGAAACACCATTTTATCAAAATTCAGTCTCTTACAATATTTGAAATTTCAATACAAAATATTTTTAATTATTTAAAACAGATTGTTTTCGATGTAGGTCTTCTGTTCGCAAAGGATTCTGATGTAGTGAAGTGTTTTCCTAATTTTATAAATTGTTATTCAGAAATTAAAAAAATAACCCTGGGAGGTCATGGAATAAAATAACGAAATTAAGGATGATGAAATACTGCAGAGAATTTGATGACCATCAACTAATTCCAGTGTATAATCATCATTTTGTTATCCCTTGTAAAAAACAAAGTAGCGATACCGATCAGTAAACCAATCACAATGCTTCTCAACTGCTTCTGATACAATTATTGTGATTTTTACTAATGATACTTGTCCACAAACGTACGGACAAATCGGGATTGTCAGACTGTTGATACTTGTATCAGAAGCCTAAAACAAACAACAATAACTCTTACTGTTATTAACAGTAATTAGATTGGAATAATTGATTGACTTCAACCCTTTACCTAAAGTTCACTTAGTTCCATCAACAACAACAACGAAACAAATCTATTCTTTTAATCCTTAGATTTTGCGAAATTTGTAAATGAAGTAAGAGATTAATGTGTATTTAAATGATCTTTTCGTTTCTCTTTCCTGTTATTTTAAATCCTCTATTTTCAGTTCGTTTTATTTGAAATAAAAAAGTTGGACTAAAAAAAATAAGAAACAAAAATTTTTAAAAATGGCACAGGAAATGAACTAAAACCCGAAATCTCCTAACAAATGATTCGTTAATTTCAAAATTTAAAACATCTTAAGTTTAAAAAATAAAACAACTGAAATGAATTTGTTTTTATTGGAATGAAAGCGGAAATTAGAAACTATTCTCTCCTTGTTACCAATGGAAGATCCCTCAACGTCTTTTGATACGAATTCAAAAATATCCTTTACTTCAGTTCAATTGTCTCTGAGGTGGAGACTTTGAACTAAATAGAAGAATCTGGAAGTTACTGGAAGAAGAGGGCGTTGTTTAAGGATCCAAATGATGGAGAAGAGAAAAATCAAAAACTTGTGGGAAAATTAGAAACAAGGAAACATTAAAGTCAATTTCTTAGAATAAAACATCATCACTTCCTGTTCTTAATAAATTATTCTTTTGTGAAAATCTATTTCAAATTACTTTCGAAGCATTTCCTTTTTCCGTTTTACTTTCTTCAGTCAACGCCCAAAATAAGGAAATTAACTAAGAACTCATTTTAGTCAGAAACTCTTCAGTTATTCGCTATAAAATTAATAAAATTATTGATAGTAAAATTAATAATTTTTTTGTGTGGAATGTTCAAACAGTCACTTTCCCTAAACACAACAGGAATAAATAAAGAATAAAAATTATTTTTAACTTTTACCTATTATTTCATTTTGGTTTTATTTCTTATTCATTTATTTTTTCTCTAGAAATTCTCTCTCTTAATTTTTTTGAAAAATTCCGGAAAAAAGGTTTAAATCTTTGCGAATGTTTCTCTGCTTTTAAATTAAACTGATAAAAAAAATCATTTCCATTCAGAAGTTGGTTTTTGTTTTGTTTTGTTTTTTTGTTTTAATAGTGAGTTCGGTTTTTTTTAAATTTCAAGTCAAGTTTTTTAAGAATTTAAAGTAATTTTATTGTAGCTATTTTCTTGTAATAATCACGATTTTGATATAATGAGAACAATTCTAAAACCGTCCCAAATAAACCGATCATTTTTTTTATTTCATCATTTTCTAATTAGAAATGATCCAACTGGGACAGGAATTATTAACTAAATTAAAATTAACTCAATTCATTTTTATTCAATTACAGTACAACCTCGTTTATCCGGACTAACTCGGACCAAGGCAATCCGGAAAATAGAAAATCCGGATAATCTGGGTAATATGGGTAATAAGCAAAACAAATCCTTAAATAAACAGACTTACCGTTTATTACGATAAAAAACTATGTTTTGTAACAAAATTACATAGAATTGTTTACAAGACTTCAAAAAAATATAAAAATAACTTTTCACATCATTTCATCATATCTATGCAGGAACTGTACATTTAATCAAAATAAAAAACGAATGTACTTATAGTTACGTTCTTACTATCAAGTTAAAAATTATTATTTATGTGAACATTAAATAAAAAAAAAGGTCTACAAATCTGATCCGGATCAACGAGGGCCGGATAAACGAGGTTGTTGTATACTTTGAAATGGGTTTTTTTTCCATTCGTCAGCAACAATGGAAATAAATCACAAAAAAACCTTTCAATAAATTAAAAATAAAATCATTAGAAACAAATTAGTTGTTATTTTATTTGAAAATCGTCTTTTTATAAATAAATCATTAAGATGTAAATCTACAGTATTTGAGGAGTATTTATTACAATGTAAATAAAAAGTATGAACTATTTACAATGAATTATGACAGTCAAGGGTTTGAATGAAGCCATTGAATCACGGTTCTTCTTCAGAGTCCCCTTTGCCCTGAAATAGAAAAATCGTCATTATTTTAATCAATATTTTTAGTGTTTTTTCAACTTTTTAATCAAATAAAAGAGAATGATTTAATTAAAATCTCTTAATTAGTCTCAATATCCTTACCCACCCCCACCCCCAGAAAAACCAAACAAAAAAAAAACTACAAACAAAGAAACAATAACGGACCTTCTTTTTGGATTTTTTTTTGTTTCCACCTCCAATTGTCAGCGTCTGTCCCACGCTTTTCAAAAGACTGCCCTGAAAACAGAAAATCACATTCCTTTATTGCTTTTTACTACGATTTTGTTGATATTTTCAATGAATTTGTCCTTGAGATTTTATCAAAACAATCAATAAAGATCCAACAGCTTTTGTAGATAATTGAAAAATATTTATTTATTAAAAAAAAAAACAAAGCAATTGAAAAAAAAGTGTCAATAAGTTAAATATTTATATATACTGTATATAAGCTACATACAAATAATATAGAAAAATAACTTACATAATATAATCAGAATTTTCATTTCTATATTAAAAATGACAATTGAATTCAGTTTCGAAAATAGATGAACAATGTAGGGAATTGCAAATACCAGGTGATTACAGCGAAGAGTCAATTAGTAAGAAGTTAATATGTATGAAAAAAGTATATTACACAAAAGTTTAGATAATCCAAAATTGTAATCCCCTTTGTAGCAGAAATTCCTCTCAAAGGATGTGACGTCATTGACTGAAATCACGTGACAATTAACGAGAAGGGCAGAATTTGTTAACTCAGTAGGGTGGGGGTTTTTTTGGTTTTTTTTTTCTCATTTCATTTAAATTTCATTAATCATTCGAATTTTTTTATCCTATACTTATTTATTTTGTTGGTTTTTGTTCAAATGTTTTCCCTTTTTTTATGAATGATTTTGTATCAGATGTTTTTTTTCTTGAGTCCAGTGTCAATGTCACCCTTTTCATCTAAAAAATCACTTAATGTGATAAAAGAAATTGAATTATTTGCAAAACCCTAGAAGCAATTGCACAAAGAAAGAAGAATGAGGGAAAAAGAAAAACGGTTCACAAGTTGATTCTCATTCCTGCAGAAAACAATATGGCGGCGTCACATGAGAACAAGTTACTGTAAGGCCTGCACAGCCACACTAGAAGTATACTTTGGAACGTTTTCCATTATTTTAAGAGTCAGGGAGATGGAATATGTATTTCTGAATTACTAGGAAGATCGGCTATTGCTGCAAATATATCCCATTTGACGGTGAAGAGAATTAAGTGTCAGTGAGCGACAATCAGAAGGGATCGGGTCATGTTTCGTGGCCCGTGCATTTCTTTTTCCATGTCTTTTGAAAAGGGATGATATTTACAAAAAATGGGAATAATATAAAAATAATAAGAACAGTTAAAAATGCAAAGAATAAAAAAATACACAATGCTGTTCTCTTCTACTTTGCACAAAAATACAAATTATTTACGTTGCTTTGCGTTAGAAGTCACTGACAATGCATGGAAGTAGTCATCCATAACCCATGGTTTTCTTCTTTTTCCATCCGTCGTACAGCAAAGATTTCTTTGATTGTGTCTTTTCGATAGGCGGAGTTTCTTTTTTTTTCCTTTTTAATTTTTTCTTTTAAAAAACAAAACAAAAAAAAAAAACAATTTATTTCTCTTTGAAAATTGGACTTGAAGAGATCAGTGTGAATTTTTTATTATCCTCAGGAAATATAGACAATGTCAAGTCTTTTTTTTTTAATATATAAAAGCATGAATTTAAAATGGAATTTCTATAGTACAGAAGTACTATATTATTATATTATTATAATATTGTTCTATATATTATTATTTTGCCTTCTGTGATTGTAGGTGGTGGATTATAAATAGCACGATAATTGTGCTATTTATGTTGAAAAAAAAACTAATTAATGAAGCAGTGCAAATAGCTTTAGTCCCTTTGTTTAATCCGTTTCTTTTAATCTAATGAAATCCAGATACTTAAAATAGACAAGGAGTTGTTTATCAGAGGACGACAGGGATTTCTTTGATTTATTTTGTAAACAATGTATTTTCTCCAAGAACTCATCAGAATTATTTTTTAAATTCGAGGCAAACATACATCATTCAACGGATTACTCAGAGATTTCGAAGCAAAGGATTTAATCCCAACCATTGAGTGACAAAGAAACAGATCTGTTGGACGATAAAATAAACAGCTGATTTGCTTTTAAAAACAGTTAATAATGAATATTTTTAAGATTTTTCTTTCATATTTTTTATGATTTCAACGATCCAGAATTATTTTGAAATTTTTTATTGGGTTTTTTTAATGAAAAACGAGTGATTGATTATTATTAACGTCACGTCACACAATTAGGTCGATTGGATGCGAAACACCTGAAGGAAACAAAATAGAGTGAAAAGGAAAATTAGCTAAAACTAATAAAACTCACTTCAGTTTCAGTTGTTTGAAGTTTTTTTTTTTAATTTACTCTTTAAGATTTGTAACGATTTTTCTTTTATTCTTTCTTTTAAACCGAAGTTTATTTTAACTGATTTCACATTTTTAGAAAACTTTAAATAAAATTATTTCATATTTTTAGAAAATTCCAGATTTGGCATTCTAATACAACATAAATCCATTTATGCGTTGATTCGTCTAAATGTTTTACTTGTTTTATTAAGTTTCTATTAAAAAATATCTCTATTAGAAAATGTAGAAGTAACTTTTTTTTCCTAATCTCTGCGAATGAAATAATTAATTTTGAATCCTTCGAAATCAGTTTCGTTGATCTACAGGGTGATTCAGTCTTGTTTTCCTTGTATTTCTAGATTGTTCCTTTCCATCCTAAGATACAGAGAATAATCTAGAAACAATTGAGAATTGTTTCACAATTGGTGGCAAAGTATAGCAGTGACTGATAATTTGGGGATTTCCAGGAACTGCTTCTTAAGTTTAATTAATGATTTTTGGTTTTTTAGCTTCTTCGCTCAATTTTGATTGAAAACAAAAACAAAATAAGAAATAAGTAGTCCTCACTTCATCCAACGGGAATTGGGTGTTTTTTTGAACTAGAGGTCGTTTATGCTCTAATTGTCTGTTTGATATTTTACCCTAAAATCAAGTAAATAAATAAATAATATCAATTTAATTTATTTAAAAAATTAGGAAAATTAAACAATTAAAATAAATAAATCCAAAACAATCACTTGCTGCTTCATTCGACGAATGAAATACATTTAAGTAAGTAATTATTCTATAAACAAGATAGTTAGTTAATCACTTTTATTAAATTAAGTGAAGAAATCAAAATCTCTTCCATTTCCATACAGAACCTCATGGTTTTCCTTTTTCTAAGTTTGATTTTAATTTATAGTAAATAAAAAGAATATTTAAAAAAATTCAAATTTATAAGTTCTTAACTTGAATAAATGATTTTTTTTTATATTTTTATTTTGTTGACATTAAAATTTTAAATCGAAGCTGAACTGATTCTGATAAACGAATCTGATTAAATAAAAGTTATAGAGAAAGATAAAATAATTCGTTGTAGAATAAAAAAATAGAAATGTTAACCTTAGCCAATGCGATTTAGGTTACAATTTTCTTTGTTTTTCAACAACAGACGTGCAAGCGAATAAGCATTCTGTTGTCAAAACGTTCTTGCAAGAAAGAATCTGTAACATTTTACACTAATGTCTAATCAATTTAAATTTTTAAAAAAATCCTCAAAAATTGTAATGCTTAAGACATCGGAATGCTTTGTTTAAACATTTTGACTTCTAAAGTTCCGTAATTGATTTAAAACGAATTACTTCATTTATTTTTTGCGGCAAGTTTTGCTCAATTCTCAATTGAAATGAATCCATTGAAGAACCGTCTTCAAATCCACTGCAATTCCTTTTTTCATTATTTTAACGGAAATTTGATTTAATGAATCCATTTTCATTTGATTTTCTTTTTTCTTTTTATTTCATTTGTAATAACTGAATTCAATGTAACTTAATACGCTAATGAATAATAATAAACTTTTTTTAATACCTTGTATTTAAAACCTTGAGACAAAATTCAATTTCTAAAACTTCTCAAATATTTCTTTTCCTATTTATTACTTTAAAAAAAAACCTATTGAATGAAATGAGGGAAAAATCAATGTTTACAAAACTTTCCTAAAACTAAACAATGAATAAATAAAGAAACAAAATAAAAAGTTTTCACTTTTTTAATTTGATAATTGTATTTCTGAAAATTACTAAGATTTACTATTTCTTCTATTTTAAGTCGATTATTTTCATGATTAGAAACTGTTACGTATAAAAATTACGTAATTACGAACTAGGCTCCATGAATCTGTAGATACGCGTCACAAGAGAAAACATCCAAGGGAACTGTTTTGCAGATCCTGTTCCAACAGCTGTGAAAAACCAATTGAAATAGTTTTCATAGAAAACACTTATTTCCTCACATGATTCATTCTTAACGATTATTAGCACAGAAAAAAAAATAGACTTCAACAAATTCCCAGAGCTTTTTTTTAAAATATCTAATGCAATATTTAACAATTGGTTTTCAATTCAACTATATTGAAAAGAACAAAGGTCCATATGTTCTGATATCACCATTCAAGAGTTTTAATAATTTAAACTTAACAAGAAAGACTATTACAAAAATATTTTAACATGTGCACATTATAATTAACAGGAGACGCCGACATGCAAGTTTTTTTTTTTCTTCCAAGGTCAATGTCACGAGCAAAACCACTTCTTAAGAAAGTGTAAGGAATTACTCTTCATTGTAACCAATCGATTAAACGACTGTCTTTCTGTTCAAACCCAATATGGTTTCCAAAATAAAAAATCTTCTATAAACATTAATTAAAGAAAAAAGGGAAAAAATGAAAGGAAAAAGGATTTCTTTTTTTTATTTTGTTTTATTTTTTTTCTCCCCCAAAATTTCGTTGGATACAACAAGGGGACCAGCCATTTTCACCAATTTCCCTACGACACCTTCATTATTGCTGACAATCCGCATGTGATACTTCCATGCTTAACTTCAGCGGTGCGCCCACCCCCACAGACCATTGGTTCTCAGAGGGTTCTTTTTCCATTGGTGTATCTTTGGTTCGCTTATGGGTCATTCCATGTCAAGTGGTCTAGTGGTCCCCGCGCGACCATCTC
>JAFIDM010001028.1:3130088-3161343 GCA_023159025.1 Thereuonema tuberculata
TTGCAATTGACTTGGGGGGCCCGAGAAGGGGCCCTAAATATAAGGTCCCGGTGTCGGTCGGGGGAGGGACACTTCAGCCTTTGTGTTGCCTTCCTCCCACCCAAGTGTGGTGGCCCTGCCCCTCATAGGAGAGCGAATTTTTCCCTTTACACAATATTTGTGTAGTTCTCATTTTCACCACCAGGTGGATATTGGATTTTTCAGGGGTTTTACCCCTTTTCAAACCCTTGGGGGGGGGGGGTCCGGATTCTAAGGTAGCCTATCTTCTCCGCAGGGTCCTAAAGAGTAATTCTGCAAAGTTTGGTCCAATAGGTCAAAGGGCCTCGGAGTGTATAAAGGACAAAGAAAGAAACAAAGATACATTCATTTTTATATATATAGATGACTACCCCCAACTTTCTTAAAAAGGCAAATCGCCCGATTTATTCAAGCACATTACCTTAATGGCAGACCAAAAACAACTCCTGATAATAGGAAATATATTTCTATCCCTTATCACCCCCCCCCCATTGCTCCCGATCCTTTCCAAAACACTACAACTATATAATATTATCCTAACCTCCCCAAATAGTAATATTTTGGCCAAAATACTCGGTAAGCCTTGCAACTCAAGTAACACCTTGGAACAAAAGGGAGTAATTTATTCAATACCGTGTTCACACGGACACCCCTGCAAATATATTGGAGAAACTAAATAAAGGCTAGAAAAACGATTTCTACCAACACCAATATGCAATCAAAAATCAGGATCTTAATTACAACACAGCTACACATATCTACAAAACGGGTCATACATTGAATTTCTCGCAGGTCTCCATTGTAGATAAAAAAATTAATTCCTTCCGCCGTAAATGCAAAGAGACCTTTTGCATACTCACGGATCCATATGCATACAATGAATGTTTATCTGTGCAGAATATTGAGTACGGCTTACACAGAAAGCATAAAAATAAAAATTAATATAGCCTCGGTATAAATAAATCCTTCTCATCCCCGCCCCCTCCTCCAACCACGAGACCTTCAGCTCGCCCAGCTTCCCAGCATTCCACTGTAAATCAAACTGTTGATTGGAATCCCTGAAGCCATATATTGCTGTAATTTTAATTTGCTCATTAACCAGGTGAAGGTTTCGCTATCACAGAAGCCGAAACGAGAAGTTTCCATTTAATGTTTTAACTTTTTACTTTTTATTTTTAGTTTGTGCGACAGCAATTTTTAACATGGTTTTGAAATTTGAAACTACCTGATTTTACAATTTGAGAATAATTGATATTAGAATTTGAAACTATACTACAACCTCATTTATCCGGACTAACTGGGACCAAAGGTAATCCGGAAAATTGAAAATCCGGATAATCCGGGTAATATGGGTAATAAGCAAAAGAAATCCTTAAATAAGCAGACTTACCATTTATTACGATAAAAAAACTATGTTTTGTAACAAAATGACTCTAGTAAAGCTTCCTTAAACTCGACAAAAACATGTTATTACCATAATTTATTGTACAATCTAGGCAGTAACTGTGTATTTAATCAAAGTAAAAAGCGATTTTTGGAATACTTATAGTTATGTTCTTGTTATCATAGTCAAAATTATTATCTAATTGAACATTAAATAAAAAAAAAATGTCTACAAATATGATCCGAATTATCCGGAGATCCGGATCAACGAGGGCCGGATAAACGAGATTGTAGTGTACTCGATATTAGAATTTGAGAAGATACTGTGTTAAGCTTTTTGTTTTTCATCACTTTAAAAAAAAATAAATACAACAAATTTAAAAAAGTTAAACTATTAAAAAAGTAACAGTTTCAAGGAAGTCGGATTGAAGTTCTTTCTTGTTTTGATTTTAAATCCTTCTTTCTTGAAACTGGTATTTTTTAAAATTTGTTTTACTTATTTTTTTTTTTTTAAAGTGGTGAAAAACAAAAAGCTTAAAACAGTATCTTCTCAAATTATAACATCAAATATTTCATGAATTTTTAAAAATTTTGAATATTTAATAATTAGTTTTCTAGATTTTTTTATATTAAAAGATAAAAACAAAACAAGATCGAACTTATCTTTTAATTTAAAACAATAATGTAGAAAAATTAAATAAATAATAAATTTTTAAAGATTCCTGAAATTCCTCTGTCTCATTCCTAAACACTTTGTTTCTTTTGAACCAACTCTGAATAGTCGTGTTTTCACTTGAAACGGAATGGATTTATTATTTCAATCAGAACTCTTTAACATTTCGCTCAATGGGGCTAATTTGTATCTTCCCTTTTTCAATAAGAATTTATATACAAACCTTCTTTCTTCAATAATAATCACAAACAAAGCTCTTAATTCAATCCACATTCTGAAATCTTTCTTCCCATTTCCTTGTTCTTTAGTTCCTATATCTTATTTGATAAAAATTGTATTCTGATTTTTTTCAAAGATGTTTTCTTACCTCTGCGTAGATTTTCTTTAGGTTTTTCAATTTCACCTGATTTAAGATAGAATTAAGATCAAGCAGGGATTTAAATGACTTCAATAAATTCCAATGATAAAGAAGGATTTGTGTATTTTTTTTTTTACCAACATCTTAATGAAATAAAAAAAATTAATGAAAGGAAATTAAAAATAATTTACCACTAAATTAAGAACACTTCGAGGGATTGCTACAATTGCTTCTCCGAAATCCTGCACCGGGCTTTCATCATCATCACTCGATTTTTTGGGTTTGGCTTCTACGAAGAGCAACACAAGAAGAGAAACAGCAGCTGCGCTCCACAGACAATCTCTATGACAAAGGAACATCTGAAATAGTCAAACAAAAAGTTTCATGCAAGAAAACGTTCTTACAAAGACACCCTCATTCACATGATTAAAAAAACGTTCTACAAAGACATCCTCCTCCAAATGATTAAAAAAACGTTCTACAAAGACACCCTCCTCCAAATGATTTAAAAAACGTTCTTACAAAAACACCCTCCTACAAATGATTAAAAAAACGTTCTACAAAGACACCCTCCTACAAATGATTAAAAAAACGTTCTACAAAGACACCCTCCTCCAAATGATTAAAAAAACGTTCTACAAAGACACCCTCCTCCAAATGATTAAAAAAACGTTCTACAAAGACACCCTCCTACAAATGATTTAAAAAACGTTGTTACAAAAACATCTTCCTCCAAATGATTAAAAAAACGTTCTACAAAGACACCCTCCTACAAATGATTTAAAAAACGTTGTTACAAAAACACCTTCCTCCAAATGATTAAAAAAACGTTCTACAAAGACACCCTTCTACAAATGATTTAAAAAACGTTGTTACAAAAACACCTTCCTCCAAATGATTAAAAAAACGTTCTACAAAGACACCCTCCTACAGATGATTTCAAAAACGTTCTATAAAGACATCCTCCTCCAAATAATGAAAAAAACATTCTACAAAGACATCCTCCTCCAAATGATGAAAAACTCGTTATCTTTCAAAAATAAACAGAAAGGAAAGGTTAAGGAAAGGTCCTTAACTGTAGGGAGCGAGACCCGGGATCCTTAACCTTTCGCACCTTCTGAGTCTGTCATAGATGGAGTTTGGTTGGCTGACGAGTCCTAAAAAGGATGAAACGGTCCGTCCCAATCTCTTCCCGGTGACAGCTCAGGGTGAGAATTCCTTCTTTTAGCCTCGCTTTGTTATCGTTTTTTGAATTATTCAGGCACTTAAATTTCTTTTCAGAAAGAAAATCAGTTTGGTTTTTAATCGCTTGACTGAAACTTTTTAAATTTTATTAGTATTTTAGCTACGGAAAAATAATATTTATCTACATTTATTCCATCCATCCATCCATAGTTTTCTGTCCGAAGACAGGTCCAGTTCTATGGAGGTCTCACATGGATCTCCTAGAAACGCCTGGGGAAAGATACTGGGGGTGGTTTCTCGTTGCCTGCCCCCAAGACGCCATTAAGGAATGACGTCAGACCGAAGAGAAAGTGAAGAAGAGGCTGGACAACACAGGAAAGGAAATTGAAACAGCCATGCCACTGCCGGGATTCGAACCCAGGTACTGGCGCACTGGTCGCCACTGCTGGCCGCCGCCGAGACCGCACGGCCACGCCAGCACGGCCTACATTTATTATATTTTTTAAAATATTTTTTTCTAGAAACTTTATAATTCAACGTTGGCTAAATGTGTTTGAATTCTGTAACCAATGGTTGTTGGATGGATTCTCATGTTTTCTTCCTCAGTTTTTATTTTCCTAATTCTTCTTCCATCTTCTTGAGTTGTTTTTCTTTAAACAATGGATCTCATTCTGTTCATTGAGCTTTGGAGGCAAAAGAAATAGTTGTAGGCGATTACTTTTCAAGGTCACCCTAGATTTCTATTTTCTTTTTCTTTAATGTCAACTTCAATATTTGCGATGTCCGTATTTTCTTTGGTTTTTGTGGTTTTGGTCAAAGTTATTAAATAAAAGACGCTCTTCAGTGAAACCTGTGTTTAAGCAATTAACAAAAAAGAATTAAAAGGAACATGAGAGAAATAATAGCTTTTAAAAAAAGGAAACCCAGTTTATTTAGATTTTTTTTTTCTTTTTTTAAGTTATAGATTCATTCAAAAAAAAAAATCTTTCATTAGCTAAATATTACATAGCTACGTTTATTTTAATTGAGTCTTTAAATTAAGATTTACAATTATTAAAACTAAAAGTTTATTATTTTTTTAATAAATTAGCTGCCCCAAACAGGCCACACAGGCCCACGGGTGCGCGGGAGGTAAGGCTCCCGATGTTTCTTGACCAAAGGGACTAGGACGAGGTCGGGTGGTCAGCCCGACGCTCGCCCGCCTTTAACTGCCGGGAAAGAAACCCGGTACCCATTTTAAAGAGAGCTGGATAGGCCCTAGAACCTGTTTGGAGGAAAATTGAGAGTGGGAAAATCCCCCCCCCCCCGCCGAGGCCGGGAATCAAACCCAGGGCTTTACTCCAACCCGCAGCCAAGCGCCCTTACCACTCGGCTACCGGGCCCACTTTTTAATAAATTAACAGGATATTATTATGAATTTTTACCACTGATTAATTAAAATTAAATTATGACAACAATCAATATTAAAAAACTAGTCAGTCCTTAAATTATTTGAAAAATCTTTTTGCCCCCCCCCCCCACAAAAAAAAAATAAACAAAATAAACAAAAACCAATGAATATGAACAGTTGGAAACTCGATAATAAATAATAATGGATGAGACCAAGTTATTCACAAGTGAGAAAACCAGTGAGAAAATCCCTGTGCCAGCGAGAGCGGCCTCAATGAATTTTTTTGAAGCATAAGACTAAAAAACTGTGCATTTAAAATGTTAAAAAACAACAATGGATGAGACCAAATTATTCACAAGTGACATCGTGGAACAGCTGTTTCACGCTCGTTGGCGATCAAAAATTCATTGAGGCCGCTGTCGCTGGCACATGGATTTTCTCAATGTTTTTTTCATTCTGTATTTTTTTCTTTGAGGCACCACTGCCCTTCCGATATATTGTTCATACTAGCCTCAGTACCTTAATTAATTACTGTGACTTCTCCTGGCTGATGATCGCCAACGAGCGTGAAACAGCTGTTCCACGATGTCACTTGTGAATAATTTGGTCTCACCCATTATTAATTAGTAAATATGTTAATGAGATTTATTAATTGTTATTCCTGTGTACACATAATATTCTGTGAAGTCAATTATTTATTTAGAAAAAGTTTTTTTAAAAAAAATTTAAATTAAGTAACTTCTAAGTAAATTAAAAAAAAAAAAAAAAAACATTCAACTTTTTCTAATTTGCAAATATTTTTGTTTTGTGTTTTTCTGGAAAATTTAAAAACTAATTATAAAAACAAAATTCAAAGACTACCGGTATTACTTTTTCTACAGAGTATTTTTATTTTATTATGTTTACTTTGTTTAATAATTTTTAATAAATGTCTTTAATAATTGACTTCATTGTCGAATTGTCCTATTTTTATTTTTTTTTATATAAATATAATTTTTTGGTTAAAAATATAATTTTATCTTTCTTTAGATAAGATTCACTGAAACTATAAAAACTTAAAAATAAGATATCCAGTCACTAACAACGATCTCAAGAAATGGAAATGGGCTTCATTTTCTTTATAAGATTAAAACTCTTTCTTTGACGAAGAAACAGAAAAAGAAAGCAGATTCAAAACTTCAATCGAGAAATTTGCAAAACAAGAGACTGGGACGGACCGTTTCGTCCTTTTTAGGACTCATCAGCCAGCCAAACTCCACCCTTGACAGACTCTGAAGGTGGGAGAGGTTAGTATCCCGGGTCTCGCTCCCGAGAGCGCGACCTATCCCGAAGAAATCCTAACCAAAATAAAAAACAAAAAACAATTATTCCTTGTCCTGTATTCTGCCGCCTTTTTTTCTTAACCGAACTGTACTCAAGAGAAAGTACAACGTATTGCTACTATTGCTTATCTACTCAAGAAATGCTATAACAGAAAGAACGTGCTGTAAACTTCGAGAAGAGTCCACAAAGCCTGAGAATAATCTAAACAGAATAGAAAGAAAGGGTGTGATCTGACCGGATTTCGAACTGGGAACAGTTGATTGCAGGGTTGGTAACATCGGATACGGATTCAATGCAATAAAATAAAATAAATATAATAATAATATAATGAAATATATTTCTCTCGGATATGTAGAACTTATAATAAAACAGATTTACCCAATACGAAGAACTGAAGGAAATTGATGAAATAAAAGATTCGTTCCCAGGTGAGATCTAAGCCGCCAAAAAAAGAAAAAAAATCCCAATTCCTAGGATTCCCACGGAACAGACTTAGTATGAAGTTAGAATGTTTATTAATTTCTTATCTATTGTCTTCTTGTCTTTCATTTCTTATTAAAAGATTGTTTTCAATGGAATAACGGTTCAATGACTTCAGGAAATGTTCTTCATTCATAAAATAGTTCTTCCCTAAAATCCATTTCTGATTTTGGAATAAAACCACAATCGAGTGGTATTTGAACTTTTGACTTCATAATTTCAGTTCAACTTATAACCCTACAAAAATATCTATTGATAAAATGGTTGTTGCACAAACGGATTTTTTTTTTTCCTCTTAGTTGGATTGGACTAATTATTTGCCACCTGATCCTCCCTCGTAATATCACTAGGAATTCTCACTTCATCAGTCCCTCTCTATTTTATTCAGTGTAGATAATTTTGTCTCAACTGTTTTTCCTCTAACATTAACTTCTTTCTTACGTAGTTTATTTTTCAGTATTTCTAGTTTTCTGTTGTAAGAATAATAAAATTAATATTAAAAGTGAAGTGGTTATAAAAGATCTTTATGATAAAAATGAGAACAATTAAAACTTTTAAAATTAACCGAATAATTTCATGTTACAAAGAAAGTGGCAAAGAAAAGAATTACTTAAAATAAAATTTATTCATTTTTTAATTTAAAAATTCCTTCGTTCGTTTCAATCCAATTCATTAATTAGACGATCCGCGATTTCTGCTTCCACTGGTTTCTAAAAAATGTCACAGAAATGTTTAACTTCATTTCCATCAGAATTAACATTTTCTAGAAAAACCTATCGACAGTATTTCGATAAAAAGTTAGAAAAAGTTAACTTTCAGATTGAATTTTATCTGAATTAAAAGAACATCGTGATTCTACTGATTCTGTTCTTCTGTACTTTCTTTTGATTAAAAGTGCTTTTTTTTCTTTTTTTATAGGCCAATTGTAATTTTCCAAATTCTTCTTCTTCTTTCTTCGAATTTGGCCGACTATGGACCACGTGAAATAACTCATTTTCGAAATTATTAATTTTATTCTCTATTAAACAGTTCTTTTATTGTTGAAACTTGAGTTATTTAAATAAAGAAATCAAAATGGGTCGTTTTTAGAATTAAAAAAGAAAAATAATTATCGAATAACTTTCTGAGTAACTTTCTGTCATCGGATGGAATTTTTCTAAAGTGTTTTCCATTCGATTTCTCTTATTTATGAGATACTAATGAAGAAATACTGAATTCAATTACTATTTTGTAAGAAATTCCGAAGCTGATTATTTTAACACAAGTGCTGAAAAGAGAACTTACCTTTGCAAACGATTCCGTTCAACTGCGATCTTCCTTTTGCAGGTTCTTTACCTTTTGCCAGTGGAAAGGTTCCGTTGTTCTTCGCCCCAAGGGTTCTCACTTATTTAATCCAATTCAGTTATTTGTTCTAATTCTCTTCAAAAGATTACACTTCTTAAATGGATAACGAGAGATAATAGTATTTGGGGATTTTCCCAAATAATTCAGTTACCATTTGAACAGAATTTAAATACAATTCAAAGGCAATTAACACCTCTTTTTTCTTCCTTGTTTTAAAAAGTTCTTGAAAGAAATTAACGTTCTTAAAATTTTATTCCTTACATTTATTTATTTTTTTTTTGAAAAATTGTAAAAGAAAACCACCAACGAAAAGAGTAGGTTGAATTCTACTGAATATACAGTCCCTATTGTCTTCATTTGACTAAACTCCATTCATTTAAATCCTACCACACCACGAGCAAATGGATTAATTTAAATCCATTATCTACTTTGAAATACTTTTGTATGAAAACTTTTTTGTTATCTTCCCCCAGTGCTAATTTATCGACAATAAGTTAATTTAAAAACATTTCAAATATTAGATAATTTTAGTCATTTCTAATCCTTAATTCAAGAAGATGCACCCAGTGGTTCTCAAACGTTATTAAAGGAATGACACTAGTGTCTACAAAATACACCTACGCCTCAGTCATTTGATGTTCCTCCATTTCCTTGGAAACTAGCTTATAAAAGGATTACTGGGTAAAAGCATTAAAAAATCAAGTATATATATTCCTTTTTAAAAAAACAAATGGTTGAATTTGAAAAGAAAAAATTTAAATTATTATTGATATCTGAACGTGAGAGTTTTTCTGTCTCATTTTCCCACAAGTTGAATTGAAATCACTTATTGACTTAGTATTTTGTGATTTATTTAGATTCTGAATTTCACTAACATTCTTTTTCATCTGGGATTTTTATTTCCCTACTATTAATATTCTGTGAATCAGGAGTTCAAAGAGAAACAGATTTCGTCCCACATCTGATTCCTTTATGAAACCTTTCAGTTATAAGCTCATAGTAGAGTTTAAACTTCCTTTACTATATTGATTTAAATAATAACTTAAATATAATTTTTATAACTAGAATACCATGATTTTAATAAACGTTCTCTCTGTATATTTGGTTAAGTGATCTGAATTAAAGCTTTTGAATATGTAAAAGAAAAAGGTTTTAATTCATTTAGTTTTGAATTTGGAATTTCTGTTTTTGAAGCAAACGAATGAATTCCCGCGTAAAATAAAAGAGACCAAAAGGCAATTCGTAGTGAACTTCCTTTGTTGGTTAAGAAGAAGAAGGACTGATCTTAGAAGCCTCTACTTCTATTGAAAGACACACCATTTGCAGAATGATTAAAACACTGCATTTCTTAGACGTTCAAGAAATTGAAATGAAAACTACAAATTCACTGTTTAATAAAATTATTCTCAATTTTATTTCAAGTTTTTTACTGCTTCACAAAATTAAACAATCATAATATAATTTTAGTAATACCAAATGAAAATTAAATTTAATGCCTTTTTAAAACATTCTAAGAAACTTAGGGTTGGCAGATTTAATTTGTTCTCTTCTTGACTCCATCATTCCATTTATTCCTCATCCTTAAATAAAAAAAAATAGAAATATTAGATCAAATTAAAAAAATAAATAGAAATATTAGATAAAATTTAAAAAAAGCAACCTAAACAGGAATAATTAAACGAATTTAATTGAAAAAGAAATAATGAATCATTTGGAAAGAAGTAAACTTTCGATCCTTTAATAATGAGATCTGTTTCTCTTATCTAATTTATCTCTTCCCCCAAAGCCATAGATTCAAAATATTCAATTTCCTAATACATAAATAAACTTTCAGGAACTATTTTTAAAGATTAATATTTTTTTAACAATTAAACATTAAGTTTTAATTTTACAAATACATATTACTTATTCCTATTGTTATTCAATGGTGATTGATTGATTGATTAGCCAACGCCAGCTCTTGGCATTTCTGCCATTGAGCGCCGCGCTGACCAGTAAAGATGAGCCAGAAGATAGATACCAGTTTCTGTCGTAGAATTTCGTGAATCTTCTAATTCTTTGCAACTATACAAGAGTTGCAAAGAATTAGAAGATTGTTATTCAATGGCAGATTGGGTTATTCTGACCCACTCGGATAATTAAATCAAAATTAATCTATCTACTAAATATTTAACAACTATTAATTAATGTGGTTCTGACCATTTTTCTTTCCACTTATCTCCCCTTACCTACATTCTTGTTGTAACCCTAACGCTACGCCTGCCCCCGGTTGTTGAACATTATTGTATTAGATAAAATCAGTTATCATATTTTTCCACAGATTTAGTTCAAATGTCCTCTATTTTGTAAAGTAAAGAATTATTAAATACAAGTTTCACAAAAAACTACTTTTTCCTTGTTAGACGACGGAATAGTAGATTTCGTTTCTCATTCTGTGATTAATGTAAAGGATTTTTCAAACGAAATATCATTGGAATATAATAAAATACGCGTAAAACAAAATAAAAAGTGCGCTCTAATAATAATATTCGGCCGTCACTGTGGCATGGCCGAGCGGTCTAGACAGCGATCTGCCGTGTGGCCGTTGTGTCGGAACCTGGGTTCAAATCTCTGTGTCGGCAGGGCTGTTTCTTTCTTCTTCGTCCGTTTCTCCCTGGGACTTACTCTCTCAGGATTATCCTGGACGGGATGTGAATCTAGTCCCCCTTCTTGACTTTCACTAGCTTCGCCCTGATGTTGTCGGATTGAGCTAGTTCCGTGGTCCCTAGTCGGCCAAATTCAATAAAGGAAGGAAGGAAGGAATAACATTTTTTTTTTTTTGGTTAGATGGTGTTTCCTATTCCAAATTCCTTCATTAGGAAAAAACGGAGTCACTTTATTGACTGTGATGGCGATCGACGATAATTATTAGGTCGAGAAGAGAACAGTAACCGAACATTTGATGTAATTTAAAACTACTAGGATATACAAGACTTAATTGGTTTATAAATAGCCTCAATGCGCAAACAATACATTTGGACAACAAATTTATTCTGAATTTAAAATTTAAAGAAATTTACTTAAACGAATTAAAAAAATGGAATTAAGTTTTTTAGTTAATGTATTCAGTATTTTTAATGTTATATTATTAGTTAATATTTCACAGTTATGGTTTCTTTTTAATCTTCTATATTTCTTAATTATTAATTTCATTTTAATATTTAAAAAAATATATTTGCTACTTTTGTAAAAAGATATTTACATTTTACAAATTTATTAAAAACCGTTTTCAATAAATTCGTAAAATGTAAATATCTTTTTTCTTTTTTTTTTTTTCAAAATCGTAGAAAAGTAAAAATGAATAAATTATTTCTTAATTGAATATAAAATGATATTTACCGATTGTAAAGCTTGGACAATTTGACATCCAGTTTCAGCCAATTTCAGCTGAAAAAAACAAACAAACACACATCCATTAGATATTTTGATTCAAGCCATTGATTACGGTTTAAGATCTGCTAAGAAATTTAAAAAAATAAAAATTTAGTGAAATAAATTTAAGTCAAAACATTCTTCTTGTCGTTAATTGGAGTATGGTCGCAATTATGGAATGGTTTGTAAAAGAATTTCCTCCCTGAATGAAATGAGGATTCAGTAAATAATTCACTTCGTCCGGATTCACTTTTCAATTTTCTTTTATTATTTCGCTTAAATGAATAAAAATAATCAAACTTTCAAAAGAGACAAAAATCCCTTTTGGAAAATACAAAACCTATTTTTGCCGAATTTACGAACAGGAAATGGAAAATTCTCTCCGAATATAGTAATAAATATGTTGGTTTTTGTTTGTTTTGTTTTTTTCCTTCAGATGAGATGTAGTCATTCTCAAATGGATCCTTTTTCTTTACATAAAAAAGTTGACATCTTCAAAGAAGACATTAAACAAGGTATTTTTTTTAGCTGTAAGTGTAGGTTCTATCCTCGTTTTTTCTTCTCATTGTTTTTAAGTAGAAAGAAAAAGATTCCATTGTTGAAAACCCTCGCGGAAAGACCCAAGAAAACAAAACAAAATAAAGGAAGTAAATCAATAGCGAAAGATAAAATCTAAGACAAAAATAAACAACCTAATAGGAAGCATCAAGGCCAGATGGAGACAGATGATTCTTTATTATTGTTTTGAGTTTTAAACTTTTTTCTAAAAGAAAAAGAATGTGCGATGATGTCTAAAAATAAAGAAAAGAAACAAGAAAGTGTCCAACGTGAATTAAGTCAGATCAATAAAATCCGATAATGATTTAGAATGATGATGGCTGAATTCGTACCAAGTAATAGAAGTAATGATATCTATGGGATATGACAGGAGATAATGATGTCCTTGTTAAATGAACTTGGTTGTTCGGACAAGGAAGACTAAAGGGAAGTTCTAAAGTTAGTCCCATTTTTACAGAATAATTAAAAATAAAAAAAGCTTTTGTTTAATTATGTGCATTTCTGTGGTCGTGTGACTCACGTTAAATTGGGTTTGATTTACTAACTTTTTAATGAATTAATCCTTAATCAGCTAAGCAAAATGATAGAGTGGATTGATTATTCATCCTTTTTTTTTCTTGATTTGTTTTTTGATGTTTCTTTAATTGAGGAGTCATTGTCTTCTTTGTTTATCCGTTTTGTATTTTGTCCTTCTTCACTGAGCTAGGTATACTGGGCGAATCGGACTGATGAGTCCAAAAAAAACTCGAAACAGTACTGTTTCCGATTCCCAGTACAAAAACCAACATTAGCTTAGTGCCTTTTTTTAAAAAAAAGTATTAATATAAAACTAACTTAATTGTATGATCTATTGAGATTCAGTGTTGAGAATGGCTAAATATTTCTCGATAATTCTGTGCAACTACCTCAACACATCGGAATATGAATTCTACTCTTTGGAACTTCCTGCCTAGCAACGCTGTTCGTCAAAGTATTTCACGATAAAGGAGGTATTTACACATTGGAATATTAAATATTAAGTCATCTATCAGTACTGAATGTTTAAAATAATATCCTCTAATAATGTACATTAAACAATCTACTGCCGAGAATTCTGTGTGAATTTGAAAACTATGTTAAGGAATCCTATGGATGAGAATATACAGTGCAAGAGTCTATTTAGGTATTGTCTAGTACAGGGCCGGATCCAGAAATTGCTGGCCCTCCAAAGAAAATCCTTCACGAGCCTTACCGAGCTATTTTGAGTCGCACCCAGGCCACTGCGCGGGCCGCCCATTTCAGCGCCCCCCCCCCCCCCCCCATGCGGGGACTGGCGGTACCAGATCCGATCATGATCTAGTAATTAGATTATATTTATTGCTTTATTTGGATATTGCGTGTTCAAAGTTACTCTTTTGAACTATTGATTTATTTTTTTCTTTGTTGTTTGAGCCGTGCCGTGCCGGCTTGGCCGAGCGGTCTGGGCGGCGGTCTGCCGTGTGGCCGTTGGATCGATTCCCGGTCATGGCTTGGCTGTTTCAATTTCATTTGCTGTGTTTGTTAACCTCTTCTTCACTTTCTCTTCGGTCGGAAGTCATTCCTTAATGGCGTCCTGGGTCAGGCAACGGGAACCCCAATATCTTTCCTTAGTCCGTCTATGGCTTCTTCTAGGGGTTCGCGACACCAAAGGTCCATCGACCGCCTATCTCCGGATCGCACTTAGTGGAGTAGTGGTTGTTGTTTGAATGATGAAGAAAAAAAGATAATTATTACAAAGAAATGTTACTGCATGTCAAAGACAGAAAGGATAAGATGATTGTAAAGAATAAAATAAGATTTAGCAGATGACACATCATCCTGAATATCTGTAAGTAGTCGAAATAATCTATTCAGAAGATTTACTGTGATTTTAAAAGAACCAAAAAATAAAAAGACCTGTTGTTTGAAAGGGAATTGCTTTTGCTGAGGATCACATTCTTCTTTTGAACAGTAAGTTTTTAATTAGTCTTAGTTTGAATTAACATGAGTTTGAGGAATTTTCAAATATTATGAGAAGATTTTTTTTTCCTTGTGTGTGTGATTTGAAGTGCATGTTTTTCAGTTGATTAGCAGTAAAAAAAAGGTTAATATTAATCATTTTTTAGTCATTCCGTTATACAAAGTGTAGGGAGCTTTCTGTCCTTCGGTTCCTTTGGTCGGACAGATGTGACTGATACGTTGACTTCTAAGGGTCAGATGGAAGCAATAGCAGTTCCGGTGTACGTCACTTCCTGTCTTACAGGAAGTGGTTGAAAAGGAAACATGTACGGCTTTGGTCTATAATAGAAACCAGTTTTTTTGTTTGTTTTTGTTTTATTTTGTTTTAGATTGAAGATGTACATTTTGGAAATGGTTGAGAAAAGAAAACATTTAAGAGATGATCTTGAAAATCCTTTTTTAGAGTGTTTCGTTTGCAAAATAAATGAAAGGATTTCAGTCAGTGAATAAAAGTCTCGTGATTCAAGTAACTTTATTCAAAGCAATACTTACCAACTGTTGGATGGGTTTTTGTGCTTCTCCCGGAATCAAACTCATGAGGAGTTTAGCAATACTTGCTACTTGCTGCATATTCTTATTCTCTCCACCCATCTCCGTAGCAGCTACCATATGGGCACAAATAATTCCTGCTACCACCAACAACAACAAAGCCAATGAAGAATGCATTACTTCAGCTACAAAAGAAAAACATTCAATGAAAATACATACAAAATATTTAGAATTGAAAAGTGTTTTAAAGGAATAAAAAAATTGTTTCATTAAACTCTGTAAATTAAAAAAAAAAAAAATAAAAAAAAATAAGGTAATTTGTAAAGAGAAATTGTTTTCTTTCACTAATGGAATATATATAAAAAATTAGATAAATCTGATTATTTAAAACTACCAATAATTGGTTAATATTATCTGAAACACTTCAATTTGAGCAACTCCGTTAATTCATTCATAATTTGTTGTTTCTCTAATTTGTGGAGATGAAACGATTTACTTTGATTTGCTTCAAATATGGACTCAAAAACAACGAAGGAAGTGAAAAGAAAATTGGATTTTCCAACAGAAGCCATCGGATTAATAAATGAAGAAAAAGCGATTAAGAACAGAATAAAACACTTATCACTGAAAACACTATTCATGCTCGTGATCTGTTTCAGTCAACGTAGATGAACCACATGCTATAGAATTCATTTAGCTGTGAGAGTGAAGAAGCCAGTGAGATACAGTCGCGAAATATTTTGCTTTGGAGTCAAATACAACTTTACTTCAGTTTCTTTTATATAAATTTATATATATATGTTATCTAGGGCCCCTGACCGACGCTTATCACAAGGTCCGCCGGGCTCATCTGTTCAGGTAGGGGAGAATGAAATTTTCCTTGGGAACAAACACTAAAATATAGGCTTTCAAGAATTTTTTTTGGCCAAAAAAAAATTAAGTTGGAATTTCAACGTTATTCCATTATTGAAAAAAAAATCTGATTCAAAATTTTACAATAGTTGAATGAATTCTAGAATCACTATAAAAAGAAAAAAAAAAAAGGTAGATCGAATTTGGGAGTTATCAGCTTGTAGAGAGTTCCCATAAAACTCAATTGAATCTCAACCTAAGCGATATATAGTCAAAGACATTTCAACATAGTTAATATTTGTTACTATTGATTTCCGATATTTTGAAATTGAAAAATTATTTCATCTGCATTTATTCTTAACTAGTAAAAATACCCGTGCTTCGCTCGGGTTACAAAAAAGAGTTGTCCTGATGTAGATGACAAAGAAATTGTAATTGTGTGATCACTTTGAAAGTTTTGCAATTGGTAAAAAAGTCACGTGGTAATTAATGTTACATTTCTATTTTGTAACTCGAAAATCCCTAGATATCAAATTAATATCGAGATTGGAAAATATAAGATCCGCCCCTTTCTTCTCCACACCCTATCACATCAAACCTTATAAGTTGGTAAAAAAAAAATCACGTGATCATTGCAAATTAATGTTATATTCTGATTTTGTTACCTGAAAGCACCGTCAAGTACCCTTCAGTAAAGTTTGTCACCCCCTACACCCCTTATCCGTTTACACCCCTTAGGATGTGAATTTCGAAAATTCGTATATCTTTTAGATATTGACAACAGAACATTCATGTGAAATTTCGTGTTTCCAACTAAAGCGGTTTCAGAGTATGCGTAGCCTTCAAAAACACCTCTGTTTACACCCCTTACTCCGGATCCGAGTTTTCGTTCTTCTTAAATTATGAATCTTTAATTAAACAGAAAATTTAAGAACAATATTATTTATCTGAAAACAATAAAAAAGATAAAAAAGAAAAGAAAATTTAATATCGTAAATAAAGAAGTTACGTAAACAACAGGGGGAAAAAAGAAGAAGAAAAAAAAGAACAGGAATAGGAAAAAAAAAAGAAGTTCTTGCCACCAGAGATTTGAATCTGCTAACGGTACCTCCAAAGGCTTAAGGTTTAACCGCTGCGCCACCTGAACACTTCCATTAAAGGGACAGAAGTGAGTTAATAAGCCTATAATTGAAAATTACACAAAAGTATCAAGGGGATTAAATAAGGGGGAGGGGGAGACTTGTCCAAGTTTCATTGTAGCCTGTTTTTTCCGCAGGGTCCTAAAGAGTAATTGTGCAAAGTTTGGTCTAGATCGGTCAAAGGGCCTAAGAGTGTATAACGAACAAACACACTTCTTCCTTTATATATATACATATAATAATAATTCTAACTAAGCATCTATGTAAAGAAATGAAAATACACACATATAAATTAATTTCTTAAAATCATTTTATTTTGTTTGGACTTTAAAATCCCAAAATAAATACTAGCAGTGAATCCATTGGGAGAATATCAGTGTCAGGATTTCAAATATTATTAAAAATGATTTTCTCTGAGTCATCCCATTACAAACAGGGAAATTTCATCATTTCTAGAAAACAAAGGCATATCTTAATGAAAGAACGTTCCACAATATATTCTTGTTAAGAAATAAAAAAAAATATTATAAACTAATTGAAAAATTAATTAAAATTCCTTCTTTCATTTCTACTTTTCTTTGCAGAATTCTTTTATTTGTTGGCTGACGTGGGTTCAAACCTCGACACGGGCTGAGATTTTCTTTCTCTTCGATCTATTGCAGCTTATCCTTTATTGCAATCAAATACGACTCAAGGAACGCGATCAGATCGATTGTAGGAATCTTAGGCTATTGTAAGTTGGGGTTTCGTTGAGATAGGACTTAAACATTGATGGTTGTTTAGTATTTGCGTACTTGGTTTTCTCTTTATTCATTGAATTTATTATACATTTTTTGTCTTCGTATGAAAAACAAAGAAAGAGTAAAATGTCTTCCAGCGTTTGTTCCCCCGTACGTTGTGTTGAAGAGAAAAAAAAGATACTGAAGGTCATTTTTAAGTCTAAAATGTGTTTTTGATTTTCTGGATGATAAGACACGTAAATTATCCTATTGAGTTTAGATTGAATAAGACTCAATGGATTTCATGAGATTTAAGACTTGATTCCCAATATTGTTATCATTTCTTCCTAAATCAATCAAACAATTAAAAAAAAAATAGTTCTTTATTTATTCCCTTTGAACTCAATGTTTGAGATTCCTTTAGAATGATCGATTAGAGCCGAAAACCTGCAGCTTATTCTGAGATATCGCATTTCTAACAATCAAATTAGCTTTAAGAGATTGATTCATTTATACACAAACAATTTGAACTGCCATCACTTGAGACACTTGAGGATTTGGTCTTTGTAGCTTTGATTTTCCACCCACTCAACCCTTTCTTCCCTTTTGTTTCTAGTAGTTTAATTTCTCTTCAAATTGTTCTAGGCATAACATTGAAGGAAACTATATTAACAGTAAAATACTACATGACACAAAATTCATCACATTTCAATTAAAACATTTAAAAGATATTAAATATTTAAATGAGCTTATTCGCACCAATGAAACTTATCTGTGTCATTTTAATTCTAAAACAGCGGAAAAAAATCATCCTATCTTAGAAAATTAGGAATTCCAAAACGAAGCCTACATGAGACAAACGGTTGAGTTGCAAACAACAGGTACATTTCATTTCTTCCGATTTATCACTGTTTGGCTGTGTCTAGATTCATCATCAAACAAAACCTCTTTTATAAGTGACACCTGTGATCGGTTAATGGGAAACTTACTTTAAATATTTCTTCTGTAGATCTCTTGTAAAATAGTAGGAAAAAAATAGACGAACAACGAAGCAAATATTGATATTAGTCAAAAACAGAAATAATTCATTAGTAGTTTTAAGATGATTTTAGGATAAGTTGAATTTAAAACCTCAAAAGAACTAAAACTAAAAAAAAATAAAAAATAAAGTTAAGTCTGGGATTGAAATGTAATTTAGAAGAGCAAATCAGCAAAAAGTATCAAATCAATGAAGATCAATGCTAAAGATAAAATAAGCTGAGTTATTTCTAGTGAAGAGCTCATTCTTACAAGACAGGACGATGAACACTGCATTAAATCCAATTGCACATCGCTACAAAGCTCTGTTATAAGTGGACGAAAATTCTCTCAAACTCCTCTAAAATAATGTGAATAGGATTTTAATTTGGTCCAAAGGAAAAATAAAAAGAATTAAGCCTTTTCACATCATCACAGCTAATCAAGTGATGAAGCACTTGACTGTGCCTGGAAGAATCCCCTGTCCTGTGAGTTTCTCCAATGCTAATTCTCCTCCGTACGAGTCCTAGGGTCCACCCAGCCCTCAGTAGGATGGGTACCGGAAAGGGGGTCGGGTTGACCACGTGACCTTAATTTAATTGCCTTGGGTCTGTCAGGACGCCAGGGTCTGCCTAGGCCTTTACTGGAAATCAATGTGTTTTCTTAAACATATGCTAAGAACTCTTCGAGAATTGATCACCAAGAGTCAGAAACAACTGTAGGAGGATTTTAACCAACCATAAAATTAAAGATTCTTGCAATCAACGGATTCCTACAAAATGTCTTTGATGTCACAACAAAGAAAAGGAAAGAATTGCAAGAAATGAAAAAGAAATGGATCAAATGGTTATCAAAGCCTTTCCAAATTTTTTTTTTTTTTATATCTTTAAGCCTTTCTGTCTTTTCTCTGATTTTCAAAGAAAACTCTTTTTTTTCATTCGGTTTAGGTTTAGTTAAATCCAAGAAAGAAAAAAAAAACCTAATTCTTTTACAGGAAATTAAATCAATATGTTTTAAAAATACTTTAACATTTTTAAGAATTAAACTGTTATTAATATTTTTTTTTTATATTTTTTGTAGTTTGGCCTTTTTAGAGAATGTCTTGTTGTGAAACACAACTGTTCCGTTTAAAAAATATTTTTCATTTAGTTGAATTTTTTTTTAAGTAGAAGTCGTCTGTGGCAGATGCCTTTCGCAAGATATAATTATAGGAAATGGGTTTCACATTTTATTTCAACCTATTTTAGAGTTGTTTTTTTTTTTTTTTTTACTTTGATATATTGTCAAAATGGTAAAAACATTTGTACAATTTATCATTATTATATATAAGGAAATAAGAAGTTGAAAAATAAATAAAAATATAGAATTGAAAGTTAAGATTCATATACTTTGGAATTTAAGAAATCTTATTAATATCTCACTTAAGTTTTTTAATAATATTTTGCAAATTTTAAGAAAACGACAATTTTTCGTTATTTGGAAAAAAAGAAAAAAAATCCTTGTATTTTGATTTCAATTTCAAAGGATGTCCAAAGACAAAGAAAAATAAATAAAAAAAAAATCTGTCAAATTCTTTCTAATTGCAAAATTATTAATTTCATCAACGGTTAATGAAATAGAATTTACATTTAATGAAGCATTTCTCTTGAGGGCCGAAAAAGAAATTTACAATCTATTTTATTTAAGCAAAATTAAACTGAAAATCCACTTAATTGAGCTTATTTAATATTTATTGTCATTTTTAATTATAGCTAAACTAGAATTAAAAGAAAATATGATTGTGATGTTCATAATATAAATCACTTTTCCTTCATGATTCTAAAACAAACCATTATTTGAGTTAAAAGATATTAAAATTATTTGAAAGAATAAAAGACAGATGTTATTAATCTGGAGTTCATATTTCTTTACTGTTTATGTAAAATAATTTAAAATATAATTATTTTCTTCATCAGAATCTGTGATTAAAATCATTGTTTGTTCTTTTATAAATCCTACTTAGTATTCAGTGTTTAAAAGGTTCCAATTCTTGTAAATGACGCCACAAGCATTATTCCCTTGCTTTCAGCCTTCTTCGCTTTTAATGACGTTTTCACTTTCTGGAATAGATTCAGAAAACAATGGAATTCAAAGGACATTTCAACGCTCAAGATATAGGATTACAGAATGAAAACCACCATTGGCTCAACTGGACACTAAGAATCGGTTCTACAAGTAGTTCAACGAAGTTGGGGAAAAATTCCCCAAATAGCATAATATAATTTACTACAAATACGACTTTAAAATAAAATGTTTCACTTAAGCAGTGCTAACAATTTGAAAAAAAAAACCTTTAAGGTATTCTTCTGAAGGTTTCAGCATTGAAATGAAAAATTGAAATATTTCTAAATCAGGAACTCAATAAATAAAAACTGTTTCCACATTAGATTCCATGTAAGCAAACTTAACAACTTCAATCAACAATTAATTTAAAGGTAAGTACAAGAAGAGTCTTAGGTACTTCTGTGTAGTTCCGGCAGCTAAAAAATTAAAAAAAAAAAAATCAACAGAAATGGTTCTTACCACAAGGAGATAACAGAATAACACTTGACTGGGCGACCTGTTATGAAAGTGACCGAATCCTCCGACTGCAAATGACAATAAATATGTTAGAGAATGACGAGCGTCATCAGATGTCAAATCACTGATACCACATGTGTGGGTGGGAAAAACAGACAAAATTGCTCCACGTCATGAACAAAAGATGAAATATAGGACAAATTCAATGGAATCAGAGCTTTTTTTATAACAATATCTTTTAACTATTCAATGCTTATTGAATTCCTTGAAATACTTGTATGGAATCCACGGAACGGAAGCCATCAAATACACTTAGATCGGATCTTGTCTTTTGAATATTGCATAAAAAGAAAGTCCATTTCAACCAAATCTTAGATCTTCTGTAAGATATCACAAATCTTTATTAAAACTCCAGAATACTGCACCACAGACCAATATTTCGTCTTATTTTTCAAAGACTTCCTCAAGGTTTTTTATTTTATCTATTTGTTTATTATGTTTACCAAAAAACCTTGAGGAAGTCTTTGAAAAATAAGACGAAATATTGGTCTATTTTGCAGTATTTTGGAGTTTTAATAAAGTCCATTTCGTTTATTGTTTTGCTTTTTAGTTAGGGTAAACAATTGAAACAAATAACTACAGGATTGAGAGACTTGTTAGTCAGTGGGGTTTTTCAAAATATACAGTTTATTTATTCTTTTTCCTGGTTTACATGAAATGCCAACATGAGGCAACATTTAGTCCTAAAAAAGGTGTAACGAAGGATTGTTTGTTTCAGCTCCTACTCACCTACGATGAATCCACAGAGATCGTTGCGTGGGAGTAAAAAAGACAACTTTGAGTGGATCGAACGAGTTTTGTAAGAACAGATTATGATGAGTGATTGAAATTGCTATTCTACAAAAGTATTTCGAATAAATTGAATGAGTGGGTGTGTTTGAGAGAGAGGGAGGACAATTAATCCTTACATACATTCTTTTTCCTATTCCAATATTTAAAATAAGAATTCATCAGTCTTAAAATGCTGTTCGAAACCTTTGATGAGTTTATCAGGGAAGACCATCCATGAAAGACCCTTTGGAAGGTGTTAAAAGACCATTTCAATTTTCATCTTCAAAATGAAGGGTGATTGAATTGTTTTTCTTTGTTCGTTCATTAAGGGATTTCATTCTATGTTTGTCTCTGAAATTTTGGCTAAAAAAACGACTAAAGTGTGATGATTGAAGCAAATAAAAGAAAAGGACACAAGAAGAAGAATTCCTTCCTTGTCTAAAACTTGCGATTTTTCTCAACAATGAATTGACTTTTCATTGACATCAAACAGAGAAATCTACAGAGGAAACGTTACTTTGTATATTAAAGGAAACTAAGTAATATTGATTGATATATAATATTTTTTAATATTACTATAGTTATAATAGAATAATATAGAAAATAAAATGATGTAATAATTTTCTCAAATTCTCATATTTTTCACTTGTCAATTGTACTTACTAATTTTGAATGTTGATTTTTTATTAATGAATTTGTTTTGTGGAATGGATTTCAAAAGAAATGAACTGAACCCTTGGCTTATTTGTAACTCATCCCAATAGGTACGAAGTAGCGGTGATTGGTTAAAAACAATTTTATAAATGTTCTATTTTCGAGATTTAGAAAATATATAAAGAAATTGAATAAAAGTTTAATCAACTAATTCGATAATATTTAATGATATTTATGTTGACGAGAAAAATTCTATTAACAAGTTTTTATTAATTGGATTCCTGTTATTTTGCTGTTATTGTTAATGAAATGTAAAACGTAGCCTGAGTTCACTCTTGGACTATCCTTCATCCAGTGTTGCTCAATTGTATGATTCACCAGAAGCTTAGACTCTGTCAATAGAATCAATTGTATGTTTTGTGGTTTGTTAATTTCCCAATTATGACAGTTCACTTTCAAAGAAAAAAAAGTATTATCATTCAAAAGCCGCCATTACTGCATGGTTCTTTTTCTTGTAAATAAGATACAGTTTTAAATACTTTGAATATTATGTCAGGTTTATATAATAATTTCTTGTTCAATATTGGATGAACTCAAATGTAGGTCATCCCAGGTCCTACTATTGACTAACTGCTTCTGTTCAATCACATTTATACAAAACTGACAAAAGTAATCGAGAAGTTTCTAAATTTTCGAATAAATGTCAATAAATATTAAAAAACTTAAATTGCATCGTATTGTCTAATAAAATTAAATTATCTAATTAGATAATTAATTAGATAATTTAATATTTACTTAAAACTCTCAAACAAACTATTTACAAATGTTTTATATTACGATTATTTTCGATTGTTACTCATTTGTAGCAATTTTTTCCTTGTTTTTTTTTTAATATCAAATAATAATAAATGTTGATATTAAAAATATTTTCTTGGGCTCTTTTATTGAATATTGTTTATGTTTTTCTATTATTAAGGTAACGGACAAACAAACACCCACAAGGCAGCAGATGCTGTTCATGGTTTGTTTAGGGATTTTTTTTTATTTTTTTTATTGTAAACCGGTCCTTAGACTGGTAATGTAATTTACACAAATTACTCCTCTGTTGTAGATGCTGGAATTTTAATGTTCGACATAAAAAGAAATATTTTTTTATTCTATTATAAATTATTTCATAAATTAACTGATTCTTAATAAATTTAATGCTATTCTATTATAATTCCTCCCAATTAATTTGATTAAATAATTCATAGTTAATATAATCATCTAAACTAAATCCAAATTATATGGTTTAATAATTTCAAAAATATTTAACTAATCATATCTAGTAGAAATACCAACGTCATAATTTTGTTTTTTATTTCTAATTTTGTAGAAGTTATTTATAAATCCTATTGCCCCATGTCTTATAAGGTCAAAAATCTTAGAATGGCAATCAATCGTGCCTTTAATATTTCCAGCCATCACGACCTTTTCCAACAGGAAGTGTTCAAAATAAGACGCATCTTCCACGCCAACGGCTATCCCCCGCACTTCCTTAATAAAGAAATCATACGGATTATAAGGGACCTTTATCAGAATGATAAAATCAACACATCCTTGGACAATAATAAAAAATACTTCTCCATCCCTTTTCACCCGGTGTTATTCCCCGTATTAACCAAATTACTACAACCCTACAATATTTCTTTAGCTGCCCCCAGTCACAAAACCCTAGCTAAAATGTGCGGTAATATCAAGAGTCCCGAGCAACACAATGATCCTTTGGAGGAGAAAGGGGTCATCTACTCCATTCCGTGCTCCAAGGGACACCATTGCCGGTACAGCGGAGAGACGAAACAGAAACTGAAACAACGGGTGTATCAGCACGAATATGCCCTCAAAAATAACGACCTTAATTACAACCCGGTATCCCATTCAAAAAATACGGGACACACCATCAATTTTTCGCAAGTTACTATCATCGACCGTGAACCCAATGATTTACGACGACGTTGCAAAGAATCCTTTTACATCCTCTCCGAGCCTAATATATATAATGAATGTTTATCCGTTAACAGCATTCAAGAATACGGCCTACACAGGAAACTTAAGGAAAGGAAAAAAAATCAAATAAAACAACCACATCACCTACCCTTACCTACACATCACCTACTGAAATGTTACCCCTCCAAATATGACCGGCATGCTCTCGTTCCATCCTGGGCATTATGGGATTCACTAAGTTATTAAGTTCCGTTAGTATTTCTCTTTCTTTACCAGATGAAGGCTCCAATAGAAACGGAGTTGAAACTAGTAGTTCCCCCCCCCCCACCTTTTTTAAACATCTTTTAAATGTTTTTAACTTTTTTAAAAAAAACCTTTTTTTATTAATTTGTGCGACGGCAGTTTTTCTATCAACTATAATTTCTGCGCACGTAAAAAATATCTATTTAAATAAATTTTTATTTAATTGTAATATTTCATTTTTATATCTAATTTTTAATTTTGTTCTATAGTTTTGTTTTTGCAATTAATATAAATATTATAAAAAATTTCAAAATCATTTTGTTAATAGTTTCAATCTTAGACTGTTGTTCCAGCATGGCCGAGTGTTGTAGACGTCGGTCTGGATGAGGCAGATGAGTCGGAATCTGGATTCGAATCCCGGTCTTGGACGTTTCTTTCTTCTTCAGTTTCTATTCATAGAAAGCAGAAGTCTGTCTGTCACTTCCTGGATAATAATATTCAAACGATAGTAAAACAATTTCAATTCTCCATCCTAGAGTGTCTCTACGCCCAGTGATCCGAAAATGTAGCTGGAGACACAATAACATCAATTTAATATTTGTTTAAAAATATCCAGCCATAATCCCAACAGAATCAACAAAGGATTATTAGTTTCTAAAGACTGAGACCAGGGTTTTCTAGTGACATCTCAAAACAAGTGCTTAATTGGCGATCATCAGGTGAGAGTAGTCAGGAATTTTATTACTATTTAGCTATAACATATTTTTGTTTCTTATTAAAATGTTAGCTATTATATCAATTCAAGCTATTATATCAATGAAAGGTTGTAGAGGAATTAATATTATGTTTTGTTTTGTTTTTTTCCCCCAATTGCTTCTTCATCAAAAATTGAAACAAGCAAAGATATCTTGAGAATTTGAAAGACGTCTTATTCTGTTTTGAAACTTTTGAAATTCTTTAGGAATCTTGGATTTTCAATTTTTTAACGATATTTCCTTTAATACTTAAATTTTGATTCTCACTTTCCAAATCTTATCAATTTTTAACAGAAATCCTTAGTTGACGTTAATCGTTGGAAAATATTTAAGACAAATAATTTGAGTCTCCTTTCGGAGTTATTGAAATTGCTAACATTTCTTTCTGTTCTCTTTTTAACTTCCAAAATTTCCTTTTCTCTGATTGGCGAACGATATATTCCAAATGCCGTTGTCTAATTAATATTAAAGAAAACAAATTAATAAATGATTGGATTGGAATTCTGTCGTAAACTTAGGACAGTGCACAAAGTAATCTAATGTTTTATGAAATGAAATACAGCAGCATTTCAATAAATATCTGAGTTATATAAGTAAATGGAGAAAAAACAAAAATAATGATAATCAAAAACAAAAATAAGAAAATAAATAACAATGTAATTATTATCTACATAAAATAGAATGTTCAAATATAGAACAGAATAACAATATCTTAATGAAAGATTGTAACTACAAAAGAATAGAAATTGTCTCAACTTATAAATAGTTAGGAATTAATATAGATAACAGATTCTGCTGGAATGAACAGTATGGTTATGTGATAAGGAAGCTGAGCTCATATGCTTTTCTCTTTTATCACATTAGGGATGCTATTCCGTTTAGACAAAAGATCATTGTATACAAATCCCTTGTAGACTCAATCTTGGATTATGGGTTGGAATGTTGGATAAATATGAATAAAAAAAATGAACAATTAAGAATAAGAAAAAAATATAAAATATTAAAAATAAATGAAAAATTTATATATAAAACAATAATTAAAAACTATTTTGAAGTGAAAAGAGAAATAAATTACCAACAAGGAGTTTTAAAAACTAGATGTAATTGGAATAAAATATTTAAAATAGAAAGGATTAAAAATAATTATGGATATAGATTAGCTAATTATGTAAAATATAAAATATTTAAACAAATAGATCCTAATAAAAAAAATAATGTAACTTTTAAGCAAATAAAACAAAATATAATTTCAGATGTGGTAGATGGAAAAATTAAGTATTAATTAATAACTTTTTAAGAAAATATATTAAAATGCTCAATTCCTATAACACAGGTATACCGCTTGTAAGTATACCTAATAGGATTGATAAACATTAAAAAAAAAAAATATTTAAATCAATATTTTAGATTTACATTCCTAGATTAACATAAATAGAAATTCAATTCATTTCCATGAAAAAAAAATTTGAATGAAAAAAATTTCATGTTTTTTTTATTAAAGATTTTTAACTACTTTGCAAGTGAACTTTGCCTGTAGTTGGAGTAAATCATTTTCAAACATTCTTCTACCATTTCATCACTTGCAGGTGTCAGGTGACATCACTTTCTGTGTCAGGTGACTCCCTCTGTTGGTAATTTTAATTATTACTTTAAACTCTCCTATTACTAAATATGGTTTTGTAAATTAAAGGAATATTAAATTTTAACAACATTAAAAGTAAAAGCAAAAATTTAGAAGCGTATTGTAAATATGTTTAACTTTGTTAACTTTTAATGTGTGTTGTTTTATTTTTATTTATAATTCAGATCTAGCTCTTTTTGTTTTATTGAATTTATCAGAGTTGACTAAAGACACAGAAAACAAGGTTATTAATGCTGTTAGACAAAAACAAAGCGGCCCCAAATTATGAACAAAATAATTATAAACAAAATAATTAAAAGCAAGAGCATATAAATGCAAGACCGTTCCTTTATGTTTTACAGGCTAGCTATAACCTAGGGGCCGCTATTACAATGTTTAGTGCATCATTTGGATATGGTAAAGAATTTATGAAACAATACGTTTGTAAATATTAACAATGACGTCCTGTTGGCAATTGTTAGTATTGATATGTATGAAGCATCAGTATTATTACTGTGTTAATATTGTTATCATTATTACTAACTCTGCTATGGAAAACGTTAATTTGGGGGGGTTCGGGGAGTGGTCCTACAGGTTTAATTTTTTTACGTGGTCACCTACTTTTTGATGCTGAACACAATGGTGAAGGTTTCATTCTAATATCTCTAACCGTTTGTAGCATACAGTGTGACATAGAGTGTGACAGACAGACAACACAAAAGCAAGAGCGGTTCCCTATCTTAACTGTAACATGGGACCGCTAAAAACAAAAAACTTTACTTCAATATTGTTTCCTAAGTTCAATTGGAAGTTCTTTTGATAATATTATTCTAAAATTTATACTTAAAATGGCCTCCTAAAGTGTTTTTCATTCATGTTTTTTGACTTAACTTAAAAAATACTCTTTAGTATTCGTATAAATTTAGATTAAATATTTGTCTTATCTTTGTAACAATGAATTACTTTTCTTTATTCACTTTGTCCTCGTTAGTCGTTGTATTTACAACTATTTTTTTCAAAACAGACAAATATAGAATCTGAAACTTTTACCTCAAAGTTTCCTAAAAACTAAATATAGAAATAAAACTAAAAATTAGATAAAACTAAAATTAGATTTCCTAAAAAAAAAATTTTAAAGATAATTTTTACCGAAATTCATTTTCTTTTCTTATGTACAGAACGACTGCAGATTTAGTTGTTTCTCGAATAAAGCAGTAGAACTGAAAACGAAAATTAAAAACAATATCCCTAAAAGACAAACGAAAAAATTGAGATTTGAGGGTTGCAACGAAGTGATGGAATGTGAACGGAGCTTTTGAAAAGCAAAGAGGGTATTTGTTTTTTCAGTTAATCTCAAAACGCTTATCTAAGTTCTTATTCTCTTTCACCCTGAGTAGAAACACCCCACGAGTAATTCCATCGTACAAACACAAGAATTTTGGAATAGTAATCGGTGTCGTAAAGAAGGAGACAAATACAGGAAAGAAAGGAAACATCCATGCCGACGACGGGATTTGAACCGAGATTCCGACGCATCTGCCTCTTGGGAAGCCTCCGTCTAATCCACTAGGCCACGCCGGAACAGAAGAAAAGTCAGTCTCGTCAAAGTGTTTTTAATAAAGCTATAAGAAAGACGGCAGAAAACTCTCTCCCCACAGAGGAATTTAAAAGTAAGTCTGAACAATAACTTCATTTTAACTAATCAACATTAAAATAAAGTCGTCTGACATTCACTGAAATTCTAGGGCTCAAATTATGGTCGGACATTGGGAAATAGGAGGCTAAGAAATAGTGGACTGACATTAACTGAATTTGCAAAATTACTGAGAACTGTACAGTGGTGGTCAGAATTATCAGGACAACTGAAAATTGCACAGAAAAAAAATTATTTCTGAATAAAGTGAAATGTCTACATAAAATGCTTTTTTATGCTAGAAATCATTGTAGAATGCAAAACATTGGAAAATGCAAAATATGAATGTTTTGCCGTATTTAAGAAAAAATGTCATTGTATAAACTGGACAAAATTATAAAGAAAAAAAAAGGTTTTGGTCTGAAACACACTAATAATTAATAATCTCCCCCTTCTTCTCAATCACTTTTATCAGTCTTGACGTCATAGAGTTTGACAGTTCCTTCAGAACGTTCTTAGAAATTTTTTTCCAGGCTTTTTCGATGGAAGGGACATGAGTTCTTGCTTATTTTGATATTGAATACCATTTTTGTATACTTCTTGTGCCAGAATACCCCAAAGATTTTCCATTGGATTTAGATCTGGGCTTCTGGCCGGCCAGTCAAGTAGTTTCACGAAATTAGCATCAAACTATGCTTTCGAAGTTTGAGAAACGTGTACTGAGGCATTGTCCTGCTGGAACAAAAAGTCTCCACTCGTATTTAACGGTGCTTCCAGTAAAAGAATATCGCCCAAAAGATCTGCCCTGCACAAAAACTATTGTAGTAGTTCCGCCAGTTGCGAAATCTCCCCAGACCATTACTGAGCCAACTCCAAATCTATTCTTTGCGAAACTTTCTTTTTCTTTACGGAGATCATACCAGAAATAGCGAAAACCATCTGGTTCATCCAAATTAAACTTTTTCTCATCGGAAAGATAACATCATCCCAGTTTTTTCCCCATAGTAATGCATGTTTTTGGCAAACTCCACCCTCAGTCTCTTATGAACTTTTGTAAGAGGAGGTTGTGACTTGAAGTTTTCCATAACGAACCTTTTTTTCTTTTTGTAAAACATGTCAAACAGTTCGAGCACTGCATCGTAAGTTTAATTCCCGTTCAATTTCCGTTGATGTTTGTTTCTTGGAGCAAGCTCGCCTTATTATCATTCTTTTCACAAGCACAGAAACAGAAGATGGCCTACCTGTATGTCTTTGCCGTCCATATTTTCCGGGCATTTTAAGAAAATTATAAATGACCGTTCTCGATCTATTCAGCTTTGTCGAAATTTGACGTACAGTAAGTCCTGAACATTTAAAAGCAACCACTTTCCCTTCTCAAACTCCGAAAGTTTCGTACCTAGCGCGCGGCATGACTGAAAAAATAGAATACGACGTTCGCTATCGATTACTACGCATTTATATCGTCTGGGACTGCCGTGTGCAGAACAAAAAACATGCAAATTTTGCTTTTTAGAACACACAAATAGCACTGTCCTTATCATTTTGTCCATATAACATGGCTGTCTAAATCCAAAATACATTTTACGACTATGAATTTCCCATATATTTCCATAAAAACTACTAAAAAATGCTGCATTTATCATTGGTTTCCAGCCATAAAATTTGCAAAATTCTCCGGCCAACTGTAGCCAAGTTTGGCGATTTTTGTAATGAGGATTTGCTATAATTATTTATGTTTAATTATTTAAATAATTATGTTTATTTACAATCTCTTAAATCATGTATGTTTGTAATTTGTGAAGTAGAATATGCAAATTAAGCTGGTGGCGAACTCCGATATTAAGGACTGCTACAAGTCGGAGAGAGGGGAGTTCGACAGCAGACACAAGAGTTAACGGAGCGGTTGGAAAGGAAGCGTCAGTCGGGAGATGGAGCGTTGGTCGCCGATGAAGAAATGAAGAACCCGTTTGTCGTGAGAAGCCACCGTAGTTCTACTCTGTTCGTGTGTCGTCGAACAAAGAAGAAACCTATCAGCGAATCAAGTGAGAAGAAAGAAAACTTCGCAAGAGTCAACCGAACCTAAGAATAAGTGAGATAGATTTGACTGTAATAATACTTTGTGTAAAAACAGAACTTTAAGTATCAAGCCGATACTCTGTGTAAATTTAGCTACACTAAATATCAATATAAACTGTGTATTAATTTATAATAGAACTTATTAAAGAACATTTAATTTAAGCCACCAGATCCACCCATTTTATTACAATTTTGGTAGCAGAGCGTTTTCATTGTCTTTCGGTGGTGGAAAGATGTAATAAAATGGGTGGATCTGGTGGCATAAATTAAATGTTCTTTAATAAGTTCTATTAAAAATTATTACACAGTTTTCATTGCTATTTAGTGTAGCTAAATGGATCTTGTATTTTGCCTAATCTCTACATATCATAAGCTTTGTAATAACATACGACTCATGTCAGTGCAACTTGTAGTTTATTCTGAAGAGATGGTGATTTGATTCGTTTTCGGTTCATTCCCCTATAAATGGATCTTGTATTTTGCTTAATCTCTACGTATCATAAGCTTAGTAATAACATACGACTCATGTCAGTGCAACTTGT
>JAFIDM010001028.1:3188510-3206690 GCA_023159025.1 Thereuonema tuberculata
TTGTTTTATTTTACTGTAAAAATATACTAACGCACGTTAAATCTATTTTTTAAAACATAGAAAACTTTTGGAAAAAAACAGAACCGGGGGAAAAAACTCAACAATTATTCAAAATTTTTTTGTAGAGAAAAGCTTCGAATAAGTAAGATGTATAGAAAGGTATTTTATTATTTGATAAGAAATTTAATCCTTATTTAATCTTTACCAATAACTCTTATAATTACAAAATATCCAATATCGCAGAATTCAAAGACTGAAAAACAAGCTTATACTGAAGAAAGATTGTTTCGAAAGGGACATAAATCTTATTTTACATTTCAACAATGTTTTTTTTATTTTCTTATTTATTAAAAAAAAAGTACCTGTCAAAATTATATGTCACTATATTTTAGTTTATGTTGCATTTGTCACATCAAATGTTTTAAAAACTTTTTCCAAGACAAAAATTTATCTATAGACCGTTTTCAGAACTATCATTAATCAAATCAATTAGAACAATGGTAAATTATAGGTATTTTCTTTGTATTTATATTTTTGTTGTCGAATTTGTTATTTGAATGTCTGAGTTTTGAACTACTTCGCTTCATATCAAAGTAAAAATTTAAAACTATTTCTAATGATAATCTTTGGAATTTGTTCAATAGGTTCAAGGCTACAACATCTGGTCTGAGGCCGAGTTAATCTTTTTTGAAGAAATTTCAATTGGCACAAAACACGCTGTTAGCAGAAAAGTTTGTTATTTATTTTTGAAATATTAAGGAGAAACAGGAATACAGAAGACTTCGAAGTATTTGAAAGGCAAAAAATATAGTGCGAACCAAAGCTACGCAACACCATCCGATTTTGGACCAACTTAGTGGCCATCTTCAAGTTTTCGAGTTGGTAGAGCGGGTTTTGAGCAGATTTTATAGTGACTTTTCACCAATTTTAGTTGGCGAGGCGAGTTGGTTGTGCGGGATCAACTCGGGGAGTTGGACGGAAATTACCCAATCACAGGGCAGCGTTGGAACACGTCAGTCATGGAAAGAAATGGTGTCTATAACGATTTTCACTGCTTCAAATCGATGGCGAGCATGTACACAATGAATATCAGAGTATTGCGAGTTTCTTTCACGCATAAATAAAATTTATACTGAAATGCAGTAATTGTATGCGGCAGAATTTATCAGAGAGGTTTCAAAACCTCGATTTTTTTCGGATTTTCCACAGCTGCTGGGGGAAACGCTTGTAATTACGGGATAGCCGCTATCGCGATACGACGCAATAGTCATTGTTGCTAGGGAAGCATGGTTTGTTTTTGGCTGTTGGTCGTTCGTTACTTTTGCATCGAAATAATACCATCAACTTCGATTCCATAGCGGCTAATAATTTAAAAAAAAAATATTTATCATATGTTGCAAATCTATCAAGGTTTGAAACGGTGTTCGGCCGACTTCAGTTGCGAATTGGGTAGTGTTCGCACTTGACAAAATCGGACCAACTTGAAGTTGGCCAACTAAGTTGGTCCAAAATGGTGTTCGCGTAGATTTACAGAATTATCCATGGGAATTCATTTAAAGATCTTAATTGGAATAGAAAAAATATTGGCTTCTCTATCTAAAAATATACTTCATAAGAAATGAAAAACCAAAGATCATTAAACAAATCACGCCTTTCAGTTTGTCAACACATGGAACGGCCGTTTCATCCTTATTAGGGACTCTTTATTTGTTTCTCTTGGGACTCTTCATTTGTCGGAATCGCAGTGGTGCCTCAAAAGTAAAAATATACAATAAAAAACTCACTAATGAAATATTAATGAGAAAATTCATGTGCCAGCAGTCTGCCGGCTTCAATATAGTTTTTTAATACATAAAAAATTCAATCTACGCGCTGAATTGTTAATAAACAACAATGGGTGAGACCAGTAGACTACAACTGGCAGATGAAGTTTCTAACTAATATTTTGTTAGTGAGTTTATTTATTATTTTATTTTTGCTTTTGAGGCATTGCCATCCAACGATTATTCCTATTAGCCTCAGTACTGATACCTCGTTGTTTACTGGTGACTGCTCCTGGCTGATGATCGCCAAAGAGCGTGAAACAGCTATTCCAGGATGTCACGTGGTAAACAATTTGGTCTCACCTATTGTGTTTATATTTCTTTGCGTTCAGTATTTTTTTTATAAAATATTGAAATAAATTTTGTTATTTTTAAAATGGATTTATACAAAATAAAACCAAAAAAAAAATGCGTAAGTTGTAAGAATAATTTATGTATTTAATGAAAACTGTCATAATTTTAGATTAAACGATTGGAGGAAAAAAAAATAGCAATAAAGGCTTCTTGTGTTCAATGTTTGTTATATTAGAGGAAAATAAAATAAAAAAAACAACCACTTCTTTTTGATTTATTGAATAATAACGATTAAAATATAATAAAACTATTTTCTCAACGGAAAACTGTTATTAAAAAAAACTTTTATAGAAATTTTAATAAATTTAACATTTAAATATCTTTGCTGTTTTTGTGGAAATATTAATGATATAAAACAAGCAGCAGAAAATGAAGACACCTAATTTATTTCAAATAACAGATAAACTTAAAAGTAAAAAAAAAATGGCATTAATCGAAATAAAAATGATATTAATCTGTTGATTGATTTTCTACCGTTGGATTCATTGAACCTAAGAACTAAGAAGAAAGATCTAAGTAGGTTAGCGATCGATTCTATGATAGGAAGTTTCACTTATTCAGTCAATCAAAAGAAAAGTAGAATTTGGAGAAAGAAAATGAAGGAAGAGAAAGTGTCAGATATAGATTCTTCTTAGGTTTATTTAATGTTGAAATTATTTTTCATGTATGGAAACAGAAGTGTCTTTGGAAGGACTCAGTCATTTGGAATTAAAGTTATTCTGTTATCAACAGTTCAAAATAACAGTAGAAATAAAGTCATGTCTTTAAAATAGACACAGTCATTAATGCGGATGGATTTCACGTTAACTTCAGTTTCTTACAAAATACAATAATTAGTAAGAGATGAAAAAGTAAGTTGACAAGTGAGGATTCGAATTTAACTTATCTGATTTTCGAACAATAAAAAATAACATCAATATTGTTTGGAAAAATAAAAAAAGGTAAAGTGACAAATTAAACTGTAAACAACTTGTTTTCCCCAAATGACAAGAGATGAGATGGGTAGGGTAACAACCTCATTCAGTTCCTGATCTTCTTCATTCGATCAATTGGAGATAAATCCGTCAACAAACTTCGTCCCAGTAAGTAGGAAAGCTCTGAGCATTCTAGTCTATTTTGAATCAAATATTTAATTTACGCTAAAGATTTTTAAGAAGTTAACTATTCTAACATATAATAACAATGTCCTACATATTCTAGAATTTTCTTTGAATAATCAAAGTAATTTAATTAAAATAACTTTAGACAAAAAAAAAGGAAAAAAAAATTAATTACCTTAAAAAATACTTTTCTAGTGATTACGAGTATCCTAAGATGGCTCCGATTTTAAAAATCAAAAAATTTGGACTAATTATTATGTTTATTTGAAAACTATTCCTTGAGTTGCCGAATATAATACAAAATAATTAATAGAAACACATTTATTGTTCATGTTTTCTATTTTAAATAATTTTTTAGATAAAATATAACAGTGAAAAAAATAATAATTCCTTATTTTTTTTACTTCAGTGTTGATCATGTTTGCGAAATCTGTGATCATTCTAATGCTCTTCCTGAACTCAATGAGTGGAAACGAATCCTCTTCTCACGAGGATCTCATTAATCCTGAATTAACAGTGGCCTTAAGGAAGCTTCAGTCTACACTGACCCTAGTGGTAAGTTGAGTCATTCATTCTCTTGAGAGTTGTGTAATCAGTGTTGATAGTTTTTATCCCTGTATCAGTTTTCACTTTCAATACACAATTATCCAAAGCAAAATCAATAAATTACTCATTGTAGGATAAAGAAAAAAAAACCCTTAATGAAAAGCAACAAAGCGAGGTTGAATCAGAATAAACAGTTCTGTCGGAGTGGATTCATGAGTGAAAACTGATAATTCAGTTAAAAACTATGATTCATGCATTACTTTCTGATAAGGGATATTCCTGAAACATTATGTCTTATCCCTAACGAAAGGCCTATTACATAATGTTATTAGCACATTTGAATTTTTCTATATAGATAAAACTAAATCACATAAGTACTCCAAGAAATCACTTTTTCCCAAATTCGAACTGTTTGGTGGATTATTTAACAGAACCCAATTCGAAGGAAGTTCTGTATTTACTATTTCCATGAACGTTTCGGAAATAATAATGGTTGATGAGAAGATCTTATTTTATTTATAATCCTACAATATTGGAGAATTCCTATTGTAATATAATAGGAATGTAACTGTACAATACAATACTGTAGGAATTCAGAAAACTAATTTCAGAACAATGTGGCAGGATTTTTCAATTAATAGTTTAAAACTTCTCGGGTGAAGTCAGAATATTTGCATTCTTTAGTTGTAAAATAAATGAATCATCATCAGGGCAGAAACGGGAAAGAAGAACTCTCAAAACGATCACTACCCTTGTTTATTACTATCTAGGAATCCATTTTAGAAAAACGTTATCATACCACAATAAACACACAATAATTGATAGAAAATGACGGAGAATAATCCAGGATCAAGTGATTAAGCTTCTTTCATTAATTAGTCTTTCCCAAGGTAGATGGTTGTCCCATTTCAATCGTCTGTCTTTTTCTGAAAATCATCTTTCAATCAATTGCCTCCGGAACAGCTCCTATATCTTCTAAAATATATTCTCGTAAGGTTCAGTATGAATTGATTTAAAATGATCAATACATCAAGAAATGGGAGATTCCCATTCTCTTGCAACTCCGTAATAAACGTAACTTGATCATCTAATGAATTAAACTGTTGTAAAATATTGTTTTCTGTAACAGATTCTGCAACATTAAACACATCCATCAACATAACGTTAAAAAAAAAAAATAAACCGAACTAACAAATTGAGTGAAAAAATTATTCTCCCAAAATTACATGGCAATCTCAGCGAAAACCACTGAGGAAGGAAGGCCCGTGAACATACCTTTTTTTCTGTAATACTACTTTTCCGTTGGCTATGAAATATTGATTGGAAAATAAAAAGGCAATTAAACCTGAGATCATCGTTCTCTCATGAGAATGCAAAGTTTGGAAATATTCTTCCAATGCTTTTATAACTCATGGGAAACCGACGTAAGTAACTCTTTGGCATTCATTGATATCAAGATGCTGTTATCCATGATCCTAAGATTTTTAATATTATCGCAGAAATCATTGCTATTCTTAACAAAACCTACTGAACAACATTTAAACTGTAGAAGTTTTTGAGCGACAAATTTCGATACATTAAGAATTTAAATTAAATTAAATTAAATTAAATTAAATGGAAAGTAACAAAAATCGAGACAGGGCTTGAAGGTAATACTGAAGATAAATGGAAACAAAACACCACAGTATTATCTTTTAGTAGAGATTTTGTCCAATTTCTTCATCCTATTTATAATCTACAACACAATCCCATCCATTCAAATTCCTAAATATGACCAAAACAATATCCCCTTCCACTTAGACGTTATTTCTTTATCAGTTGATGTTATTTCTTTTTTTAATTCTTCTCACAATTATCTCTAAGGTATGAGATTGTCTGAAAAAACTCCATTGTAGGCCAAACAAGTGAATAATTACTTTTGTAATACTTACTTTTAATCTGGAAAACTTCTAGGATGCTTTCTTCTGCATTTCTCTGTATTCTGAGATATACTTTCGAAGAGTTTTTAAATCAGAATTATCACGACTCTTATCATTACATTTCTTCTGTTGTAATCGATATCGTGTGGTCTCTGATTTTTTCTTCAGACTATATGTTTGATCTATGTCTTGCTAGTAAGTATTCTGTTGCCATTACTTCAAAGCAAGATGCATTATTACCCTCACGAGGCCGATTAAATCGGTCTGTCCGTGTGTTTAATCCTGGTTTAATAATATTTGAATCGATGGATGTATCTTTTTGGAATTTTGTTGGCATATTCAAGGGCCAGGAATGTAGTATTAATTCAATTATGTTTAATGGTGTTAAATAAGACCATACATAATAAGCAGTTTTTGTCAAGATTCTATTTTATTACAATTAATTCCTCATCTCTTTCATTCAGCTGCTGAATTCATCTTCAGTAAAATGATCTCTTTTCAAAATAGAAACTGAAACCTCATGAATGACAACTAATGGAATCAAGAAATTCGTTGCTTCTAATCAGAAGAAAACTCTTAAAATTCTTAATGTTTTAATGAGGAAAAAAAGAAAATAACATCATTCATCTTTGCTTTGAAACCAAGTGAAAAAACGATTAGATTCAGTCGTCCTTGTTGCTGTAGTTTTAATCAAATGAGATTTTTAAGATTTATTTTAAAGCGTGATCTTCTATTGCGTGATGATGACGTTCAATAATGCTAAACTGTCACACAAGAGTTTTTTTGATTTTTGTTGTTTTCTTTATCCTAATTTTTCGTTGTTTAGTTTCTCTCATTTGTTGATGACTTTCTTATCATCATTAACAAAAAAAAAAGAACCTTATTTTTTAATACAAATTCCTTTTTCAACTTCAATGTTGACTTCAAAAGCATCACTTGAAAAACTTGTTACTTCATTTTTATGAAATAATTAAGGGGAAAAAAAAGCAATTTTCAAATTAGATGTTAAATTATTATTTTCCCCGAATGAATATTTTGCATTTTGAGGCATTGAAGTTTTAATTTGAGTAAATTAATAAATCTTTATTTTCACGAAATTAAAATTCTTTTGGAGAGATTAAATACATCGGAAATATTTTAGAAATATACGAGGGTGAATCAAGAAGTATAAATGCAAGAGTTATATATTTTTATTTTATAAAATAAAATGAAAACAAACAGCTAAATAATCACAATCCTCTCCAAAGCATTTGGTCCATCTCTCCCCGTACTTTTGTAAGTCTACATAAGAAAAGTTTGGGTCTTGTGCTGTCAAAGAATCTTGCACCGCTTTTTTCACTATTCCGGTACCATCTCGCATCCGATACACTTGATTATATCTAAGAACATTGTGAATAATCGAATGAGCTGATCTGTAACTGATATCAAGTTTCAATTTCAATAACTGTAACATATCTGTTATTCTGGCCTCTACACGTTCAATGTTATCTTCTTCCGTTCTTCCTGATTGATCTTCGTCCATCAGACTTGTTCGTCCTTTTCGGAATGTTGAAGATTAACGCAACTCTGCCTGTGCCAACATCCTTCTGTGTGTATCCTTCCTAATGAATAGTGAATATACACGTCATAAGTGACACGATACAAGACACTGCAAATGTTACATGATGAACAACACACCCTAAAACACATTGGGCTTTTGATTACTCGTTATACAACAACTTATATCTTTACTGTTTGATTCATTCTCTGTGAGTTTTACACTTGAACGAGATGTTTGCCATTGTTTCATTGAATTTCCCTTAACTGTTTAGCTGTTAATGATTTCTTTAAATGTTTAAAATGCGTTCACTTTGAAATTAGTCAGCGACTACAATTTTACTAAATCCCAAAATGAAGTCCGTTTTCTCCACTCATAGAAATTTTGGCAAAAGAATATTTCACGATATTGCACAAATTTTATTAAAATGGAAACATTTTTATACAAACATTAAAATGTAACCAAAATTAGCACAAATAACAGCTTCATTGGAACTCTTTTGCTAAGTCATTCAAATCAATGCATTTTTTGTTACGAAAATCCGATTTTCCTTCCTTCTATGTTTGTCGTATAAACATCAAATTTAGATAACAAAAATAATCCGTATCTGATAAGATCTTTGTGATTTTGGACTGAGCATCCTGAAGTTACTCTAAAATCCCTACATTGTAGCCGTCAAATGTTCGCTCAGTGGAATTACTGGACTAATGTAGGCTAATGCACAAGGAGGTGAAGGTGGCAACAAAACTTCCCCCTTCGATTCTGAAGTTACACTTTTTCTCAAAAGAAAATCTTCTTTGAAATAAGAAAGTAGATGACAATTATTAAACGGTGTCAAAATGTTGGAAGCATCTGGAAAAGAAACTGGTCCATCAAAACTATTTTCATTTAAATCCTCTTCAAGCATCGTTTGTCTCTTTCTGTCTTCTTAGTCACGTGAATCACTTCATTGGCGTTGTTTTTGCCAAATATCGTTCACTTTCCTTAAACGAGTTCAACTAGTTTTTGTGGTAAAAAAGCTTCCTTTTGAGAATTGTTTTCTTTTTTATTTCTATTCATATAAATATTGTCAGGTTTTTCAGTATCAGATTTAGAACTACGTACTTCGAATTTGACTTAATTCCTTTCATTTCCAGTGGAAGATATTAATCAAAGAAGAAGAACAATGGTTGTTTATTTGTTTTTATGACTCTTGCTTGTTGATAAAAGCATGTTAAGTTTATAAATTATTTCAAAGAAGGAATGTTATTTTTTAGGCTAATATTATGACACAAGTCTCATCACTTCTCACTTTAGCAGCCAATGATCTAGTAAGTGGGTATTTTTATCATTTCTTTAAAAATAAATAAGTAAAAATCATATTTATAAATCTAATAGAAATTATTATGTTATTATCAATGTCCAAATAATTTTCTTAGTTTCAGCAACTAAAGACAAGAATTCTCTTTTTAGCTCAGACCAATCTACTTCTTAAATTCTAATTTTCACTAACTTTTACAAATGTCTGATGGAATTTGAAGTCATTCATTTTCTTTCTTTTCTTTTCTAGAAACATTCGCTGCCCAGCAGAGACTTCCTATCAAATGCAAGCAATTCTTTTTAATATTAATGTGATTGGTAAATATTCGCTCAATTATGGCTGTAAATAATCGATATTGTAAAAATTAGAATTACATTTTTTATTGAAACTGAAATTTAAAATATTTTTAATAATGTATTCTTCTATAAAATAATATATAGAAAATAATTATAGAATTGCTCAAAATAAATAGAAATTTCCAGATAGCAAGTTTGAAATGAGTTTATTTTACTTGTGTGTGATCGATCTGAGTCCATCCCTTCATAGATACGATTATGTCCATCACTACTATATAGATACAGCACCGCTGTCAAACAACATCAAGCAATAGTAGACACGGAAAATAAGAAGATACCTGTTACCCAAACAACTTGGGTTTCAGGCAAAGAAGCAGAAAAAAACCAAAAACAAATTAATAATAATTAATTAATTAACACCACAATATTAAGCAGTGTCAAAATAAATAACCCCAAAAAGATTTCACGTGCAGCGGCCGCTACCACAGGTCTTGAAGAAATGTTAGTCAGTCCACAAATGTAAGTGAATGTATTGTTTTGTATTTGCAATGAAAAGAAATTTAAATGTTAGGATTAATATTAAATCTTCTAAAACATCATAAGGTTAAAATAAACAAAACTTAAATACACACACTTCCCTATAATTTCTTCAATATTTCAACCTTTTAAAGAAAGGTTTTTCTCAGGAAATAACTACATAATAAGAAAAGAATGACTACGTCATCCTTCTTCTTACAAAAACAGAAATCTGAATAACAATCATGAAATTCCATTATTAAAACAATTGAAAACGTTAACTTCCAGGTAAGATACCTCATAGTAAATTTGACTAACATACATTACAGTAAATAAATTGTTGATTCACAAAATTATTTAATTTTAGCTTTACATTTTTGTTACAACTCAAAATTTTCTCAAAAAACAAACAAAAGATATATCATTCATCTTTAAAGATTTATCATCATTCATGCATTTAGATATTTAATTAATTAAAACCCGTTTAACGTGTTATTATAATAATTAAAACTGCTAACGATTAAAAACAAATATCCATTAATTAAAAGCATAAAATATATACAACAACGTTTCAAACCCTCATCTTGTTGTTATAGGGTCCTTTATCAAGTATTGCTCCCAAGTTAAAAAATTGTTCCTCCGTGTTTGGAGTCGTCGGTAAGAATGACCGTAGATTCGCCAAGGATAGAGAGTCTCCCCCTGGTGTGGGTGACATTAATGACTATAAAGGAAATAGCTGTCTGCTAGTTATCAAAGGCGCTTTTTTTAAAGAATGATTTCATGAAGTGGAAAAAAAAAAAAAAACTTTTCTTTTTTCTCTCTTCTTCCTTTCCCTTTTTCCCCCTTTTTTTCCTTTTCCCCTTTTTTTCTCCCCCTTTTTTTTTTCCGGATATTACAGACCATATTCTATGATATTGGTGGTAGAGAGGTCTTGGTTGTAACTTTTTTGAATCCTCATCATACCAGACTCATAGAATCTTCTCAAATACTCATCATTTCTTGTGCCAAAAATAATAGGACTATTTATGTTCAATTTATGGTTATTCGCTTTACAGTGGGATGCTGTATGATATGCTAAATTTTCTTTTTTAACCGCGGTATCATGCTCATTTAACCGCTTACTTAAACAGCGTTTTGTCTGACCGATATATAGACACGCGTTACTTCTTTTTTGACCATTGTTCGTTTGACACCTTATTCCATATATCGTTCCCTGTTTATTGAGAATCTCTTCCTTGTTATTTTTGGGCTTTTCTTTACGATTAAGTAAATTTCCAATCGTATTACTAGGACGGCATGCCAGTCCAATACCTGACCTACTCAATAATGGCTTCAGTTTTTTAAATACAACCTCATCAAACGTAATTGGCACATAACGTAGTGCTTTTTTATATCTTGTTGTAGGAATGGGAGTATGTCATTGATTAACATCATAACCTTCTTGGTTTCTTTCTTTATATTTCATTTTTTGCCAGAACCTTTTTATACATCTATATATAAACATGTCAGGGAAACCATTATCCTTAAAAATATGTTTAATGAACTCAATTTCATGTAGTAGTAAGGTCGGCGTAGAGCATGTTTTTACAGCTCTATCAAGGGCCAAAAGTAAGGAATTCCGTTTATAATGTTCTGGGACCGAACTAGAATAATGTATTGAAATTAAAGCATCAGAAGGCTTCCTATATACCGTCGTTTCATACCCAATTTTGTACTGTTTCACTAAAACATCCAAAAAAGGAAGAATCCCCTATTCTCTTCTTCCATAGTGTACTGTATACTGGCGTGTATACTATTAAAATCATCTAGTATAGAGTCTACATAATGATTATTTATAATTAAGAAAGAATCATCAACATATCTGCAAATGTAATGCACGTTATTAATGACATTACTTATAGAAAACGCCTGAAACTCGATAAACGCCATAACGCACTCGGCCATAACTGCCGAAGACGGTAAACCCATAAATACCCCGGAGGTCTGAGTATAAAACCTGCCATTAAAGGAGAATATCTGCATATGAAATAATAAAGTGATTAACCTAGCAGTCTCATGGAAATTAAAGAAAAATCTCTCATGAATAATTTCCTTATCATTATCAATGGCATGGAGTATGGCATTTATAACAAGAGAGGGAGTTAGAGATGTGTACAAATTAATGACATCTAACGACACCATACGTGTATTAGGCACTAGAGGACAGGACCTAATGTGTTCTATAAACGGCTCTCGATTCATAATACAAAACATCGAACGATACGGAAGAAGTTTAATCTTTTTTTCCAGAATTTTCGAGATGAACGTAATGGCCTTATTCTTACAATCAATAATAGGCCTAATTTTAAAGAGGGAGTTTTGTTTCTCTTTATGTGTCTTTGGCAATCCTTTAAGCATGGGTAGGGACATATTACGGGATATTATCTCCTTTGCTTTACGAGAGGGTATTAATCCCTGTATGGAGGCTTTTTCAATTTTATCATTTATTTCTTTGATAATCTGCTTTTCAGATAATCTAAGGGGACTAAATCCCTTAGTATTGTGAATAAACGACTCACACATGCAGATATAATCACATTTGTTTAGGATAACAGTAGCCCCTCCCTTGTCGGCTTCCGTGAAGATGACACTGTCATTGTGATCTTTTAACTGTAATAATTCTTTAAGTTGTATTTGGGTGAGCGTGGACCTTGATCTTTTTTTTCTTTTTTAAGCCATTGACCACCCTTCCTACCGTTTTTCGCATGTTAGTGCGTTCACCCCTATCCGAAATGAACCTGATCTGGGATTCAAGATTTGTTAATAATTCCATGGTGTTAAGGTTTTCATGACCAATATTAAATTTTAGTCCCCTACTTAACAGATCCTCTTGGATGGGTGAGATCTGAAGCGCGCTGCCATTAATGACCTTTCTTTGGATATACAAAACATGATTAATTTGATTAAAGTCGACCGAACTCATGTTTTCCCAACTTTCTGCTGTGTCTGTCAGCAATAGCCGTCTTGGCATACCTTGCCTTTTTTGCCCCTTTAATTAATAAATACATATAGTCCTTAGAACTTAATCTATCCTTTAAAAAACTAGACAACCGTTTTAATTGTGCAATGAGTTGGGCTTTTTTTATATGCGCGTTCTTAATTCTTTCGGCAATTAAAAGTTGTTGTAACTTTTGTTTCAGTTTGTTAATTTTACAATTACTAGCCTCTAATTTTATCACGCATCCCTGCGGGACTATATTTTCTTTTTTACATATATTATTAAAAGTGATGGCCGCTTTTGAAGCTTCTATTTTTTTATGAATGTCCAGAAATCTTACAATGTCATTCTTAATAAAATAATACTTAGATAAAACGCCGGCAATGGTAGCTTTTGCCGCATACATAATTAAAACCCGTTTAACGTGTTATTATAATAATTAAAACTGCTAACGATTAAAAACACATATCCATTAATTAAAAGCATAAAATATATACAACAACGTTTCAAACCCTCATCTTGTTGTTATAGGGTCCTTTATCAAGTATTGCTCCCAAGTTAAAAAATTTAGATATATTTATAAAACCTGATTCTAATATAAACCGCTCAGCTTCATCATTTGTTTCATTGTAATGCTAACAACCGGATCTGAGTTGAAATTCCTTATCTCAACTCGATTTGTCACTTGTCTATGATGCTTGAAGAAAATGATGTAATTAGGTTATTAGATTATGAAAGTCTATTTGATAAATTTGCTGAAGCTAAAGCAAGAAAAGTTCCGATTTAGATTGTTTTTAATATTCTGAAAAAAAATTGTCATTGATATTATTATATTCCAATATAGTTTTAATGTCTAAAAACCGGTTTATGGTTTATTTCAAAATAAGGTTCTTTAATAAAAAATGCATCAATCAATATTAGGTCGAATCATTTGAGCGGGATTATTAAAGGTTTGAGGCCAATTGTGTAATATATACTTGAAAACATAGCATGGATGGAAATTTTGACAAACTTTGAAAAGCTGTATCTCGGAAACTATTAAGTTTATGTAAACCAATTTGGTCTTAAATTGTTGCAAAGTTTATGTACTTTTACAATGTATAGAAATGTCTTTGTTGAAAAAGTGCTCCTTCATGGTCAAAACTGGCGGAACCTAAAAAAAGTGCGAAATTTTGGCTGTTTTTACATTATATGGAGGAGATCCGGAAGATCGCCGAGGTCGAAAAATTGGATTTGGCATCTCGGTACTATCACATACAATATATAAAAAAAGAAACTATTACCCCATTTCATGCAAGGTAAAATATACTATTTGACTAGGCTACCTTTTAAATACAGCCAGGCAATTGTAATTTTGTAATGGTAATTTTCAATGTTATTTCCCTATGTCTCACTTTTTTTGGACCACCGTTATAGCACGGCCCTCTAAAGTACATTCCAAACAACAGGTTTCATGACATCACGGAAGCAGGGTGACTGCTCTACACTTGAGATTTTAACTTTTACATTCTCGATATGTATTTAAAATAAAAATATTGCAATTTAATGAACTTTACTCAGGATTAAACGATATTTCTTTACCCGACCAATTTAATAATAATAATAATAATAATAAACAAATTAGGCCTAGATATTATAATTTTTGTAGTTCTTCAGTTTTTCTTATGTTTTGACTTTCTGCAAGATTTTGCATAATTTTTTTAAAATTAATATAAGTAACTAGACGGATACCGTCGCGTCGCTTCGCTCCGGAACCCTTGCATGTATAGCATTAAAAAAAAACACCTTTATTTATTTAGCAATTTAATATGGATGTCGAAGAATACACGACTTCCCAGCTCGTTGTGGGCTTCTCCGCTTAACTCAAGGGTATTGCGAGTTGGCACTCACACGGAGGGTTGCCGCAAAAACACTTCATTTTTGCATGTATCTTCCACATGCAGAAACGTTTGTTAATGACTGATATATCGTTCGATAGAACTTTCAAATACCAACATTTTCTCATTATAATGTTCTCTTCCAACTTTTATACTTTTCGTTTAAATTGAGAAAAAGTCAAAATTTGACCATTTAAAAGGCGCAATCTTGGAAACAAAAACTTTTTTCGAAAGATTTTTGCAGCATTTTGTTTGTCTTAAAAAGATCTACATTTTATCCATTTACATGACGAATCTATCTCTTACAGTTTGGTCACAAAATTGGAAAAACTTAAATAACGTTTAAATAAATGACAGACAGAATAACGCTTTTATATAATATAATTCTTTTACTACTGTATTTATTTAAATCTCTTTAATTGTAAATCAAGTCTAGAAAAAAATACAATTTTTTTTTGTGCTACCAATTTGAATTATCAGTTCTTAAAAACAAATTCACATTTAGAAAATTTTGTAAAAAAGAAAGATAACCACTCCGCTTTTTGTAAATATCAATTTATTGAATCACTTAAAATCGATTAACAAAATTTAATTCCTAATGTAACTTAATGACTATGTAATAATATCAAATGTTTTAAATTACTAAAATAATATAGATTTACATTACATCTAATTGTTGAATTTTGTCAATTCTTTTTGTTTTTGTTAAAGATGAAAATACTTAATTTTTAGTTTTTACATAATTGTTTAATAATATTTTGCCAATTATTACAAAAAACATTTTTGCCCTTTCTTCTTTTGAGCAAATCATTTGCCTTGTTTAACAAATTAATACGTTTTAGTGAAATATCAACAATAATAGCAAACTAATTTTTATTTTAAATAAAATTTGTTTCATTTTCACTGGCGATTAAACATTCAAATACTTGGAGGAATAAATAAATAATAACAACTGACCATAATGTTGACATTTTTATCTATTGACTTAATCAATCTAATTAATCTAATCTCTGATGAGAATTCTTATTCCGCAGCATCATGAAGCGTATTAGTTTTACAATAAGAACAATTTATTCTTCTCATCACCTTATGAATAGCGTATCCAGATATAAATAATATTGGTGCAATATCAGCAGGTAAATGGGAATCAACATCTATGCTTATTTTGAAAGTATCGTATATAAAATTACTTAAATTTCTTTCTTTCTCATTATTTTTCTCATCCCAAGGCTGTGATTTTCTCTTTCTTCTAAACATCCATATCTTTTAGGTAGATATTTATTGATGGCATTAAAAGAATCAGCATCAACATTTAATTTCTTTGCAATGTTAAACAGAATATTTGGATTAGGTTATACAGTGAAACATCCACTAACGAACACTCCCGAAAAGCGGACACCCCCCAATAGCGGGCAATTTTGCAATCCCCAGTCCCTTAATATAGACGTTTCCATATATTCACCTCCGATTAGCGGACACTCCCAATAACGGACAACATTCTACAGAAAATGAACGATCTTGTGTTGCTTTTCAAAAGCAATAGAATCAGGCTACAGCTGAAATTTTGAAATTGTGGATCACGAACTCCAACGAAAACTCCAAACACATCAAAGTTCGGAAACGGAGACAAGTGCGATCGACTCGATTGTCTTCGATTAGTTTTGTGCTGCACGAGCAAAAAACATTCCCATTAGTGGGCCATTATTGCAAGAAAAGGCGTTGGAAGCAAAGGGGACTCTGAAGGCCTTGCAAAGTTAAACGATTTAAATATTCATATTGAGAAACATGTTTTCAATGCAAAAAAGAAATGTCAAACTCTGTTAACTGATTACTTTAGTTAATAAAATTAATTTTCTAATCCGTTGTCATACTTAAAATAATGACAAAATTAATACTGTAATTAATTTTGTTATTATTTTAAGTAAGACTAATGGATTAGCATTCATTTAAAAAGGAAAATAGTAAACAGTTTGCAATTGTTCATATTTTCTCATAGGGCAATGCTAATTGTAGAATTTAAGATTGTACGTAATTTTTCATTAAATAACATGCTATGAGCTAAAAATTGAAAAAAAGATAGTCCTCCCCAATAGCGGACACCTCCCAATAACGGACGAAACTTCCGGTCCCGTGACTGTCCGCTATTCGGAGGTTTCACTGTATTAACAATTTTGTTTGTCTCAAAGCTCTGTAGCATGCAGGGCTATTAAGTAAAATTTAAAAGATAAAGTAAAAACTTCAACAGAAAACTGCATTCTATGCATCGATATTTCAGTTAAATTCAATTGTTCAGTAAAAATTACTTTTATTACAGTAATTTCAGAATTTGAGGCAAATTCCTAATACTAATTAGAGTGTAATAATTTTACGTGTACTGAAGTAACTTATCATCAAAATTAATTTGTCAATATTATATGTTTCAGTTATAGTATTGAATATAATCAAATATTTTATTAGATTTGTATTTTTTTTTTTTACTATCAATATAAATTTCAAAACTTAAGTCAAAATTAATAACAACTGAATTAATTAATTTTGGGCATCCATCTAATGATATTTTACAGAAAATCATTTTATCAGAAATTATACTACTCAAAATATTGTTTAGCAAATGATTCTGTAAAATATATTGATTAATGTCATTCAAACAGCTAATTGAATTTCGAAATTTTTCTTCATAAAATGTTGCCAAACTTGCTTCCAATGCCGATGAAAGTTACTCCTTCTCCCTTTCGTCCCAAGTTTGTGGTTTCTCTTAGAAATGGAGCAATAATACCAACAACTGTTGGATAGACATCTTTCTTTAATATTACATGATCACGTTTAACAGAAATGACATCGTCTACTCTTACGATGAAATCTTCGTTGTTTGATGCACATTTAAGAATTTTGGAGGAAATGAAATTTTCTCTGTGTATTTCCACACTCCAACGTTGCAAAAGATCTTCATCTTTTGGAAAAGAAAAAACAGGAATATAACTTCATCTATTTTTGTAGACCTTCTTGCAGCCAGATACAGCACATGTCTTCGGCACGGTGAAAGTTAGGCCTAACGCCCCCTCAGTTGTTTTCCAGAATAAAAAAAACCAGTGTAATCAAATGAAATACTTTGAAATAACTGTTTAGATATTGGAAAACTGAAATTAATTTCAGACACTCACTAAATCCAAAGAAGGTTGAACAAATAGCAACAAAATATCCAAACGTTCACTGAAATAGATTTCTATGCGCTTATACTGAAGTACTACGGGGTCACGCAAAAGCCCAGGGTCATCGCTACCCTGCTTTCATGACGTCAGAGAAAAGACGATGACGTAGTTGTGAGGCCTGTATTCAGAAGGCTATGGGTATAGTCCCTACCAGAGCAAAAAAAATGCGTATAGGGTGTAGGGGTAGTGAAAATATTTAGAGGGGGCCTCAAAATTGAATTGCGCCTAGGGCCTCTCAAGTGCTAAATCCGCCACTGCTGACACCTCTGACTTTTTGTACTTAAAAGCTCTAATATGCTCATCAAGGCGTTCTTTAAGGGATCTACATAAGGAGGATTGGCAGATGACGTGTGCAAAACTACCTATACCACCTTTAATTAACAGAGGAATAAGAATAACTTTACAAAGGTTGGAAAAAAGATGAAAATCGTGGGTTATGGATTATTACTTCCTGTATTCGCAGTGACATTTATCTCAAAGCATCTTAACTAATTCCTATGTTTCTCGAAATGAATTTTTGTTTTTCATCTTTCCATCTTTAACCGGTTTATATACTACTATTATTATTTTTTACAATCAATATTTTTTTAAATAATTTATAAAGAAATTTAGAATAACATAAAACTTCTTTAATTCTAATTTTAAATTTATGTAGTTGGGAAATGAAGTGTGTTTCAACTTCATTGTGATGTTGTAATTTGAACTAAAGAAACTGGTCCTGAAACG
>JAFIDM010001028.1:3211798-3229326 GCA_023159025.1 Thereuonema tuberculata
ATCTATCTATCTATCTATCTATCTATCTATCTATCTATCTATCTATCCACACACAATAGCTTTATTTATTTCAACCATATCTAACATCATTTTTCATAATTATTGAAAAATATAATTTGTTAAATTGAAATTAATCGCTTCTTCGAGTGGCTTAAAGTCAATGATAACATTATTGGAACAAAAAGGAAAGATAAAAACTTACAAGAAAGATGAAATATTCAACTAAAGTTAGAAAACAAAGAATTGAGTGAAGTTATTTCAGTAAGAATTTTCTAAAACTTACTTAATTATGAATATCTCGTCAATTTATTTGTAGAAATATTATATCTAATCTTCCCTTAATTCAAAATCGAAAATTAAGCCTCTTAAAAAATTAATTAGTTATTAGTAATCATAACTGTTAGACTAATATTATCAGTTAGAATTAGTTTTCCAATTTCAGATGAAATAGAAATTTAAGCGTTCTTTATCAAGACTCTTTTTTTTTTTTTTTTTTTACCGATATCAAACATAAATGTTGGATTTCTTAAATTCAAATTATCATCTCTTTTGAAATCCGAAAATTATTTATTCTTATTAAAATTTGTTCTTCGATCTTTTTACTTTTGTCTCCGTAAATTTAAACATTAGTAATCCGTGGGAATTCTTTATTTTAAAAGTTTTATTTTGAATAAATACAGTTGTTTAACCTAGTAATTAAATTGTTTCATAGTTCCATAATTAATAATTGAATTTCTGTAATTAGTTTTTAACTGTTCCGGCGCAGTCTAGGCGTCGGTCTGCCAGGAGGCAAATGTGTCGGAACCTGGGTTCGAATCCAGGCGTCGGCCTGGATGTTTATAAGGTTTTCTTTCCTTTGTTGTCAGTTCCTCATCTTTCTCTTCAGGTCGTTTCTTAATGATTTCCTACGGAAGGGAACGGAAACCACCTCAGTATCTGTTCCCTGAAAGTTCCATAGATTCTCGTAGGAGTTCGCTACGATGCGATGGTAACCCAAGACATCCTTTGAGCTTGGACACTTCCGACCCCCTAAGTTTGCACTGGAGGAATGAGTTTTATTAAATAATATTGAATTATTTGTTTCTGATTAATATCATCCCTTTGACAAACAATATTCGATTCCTAAAATCCAAAGGATCACAAAATTTTCTTTTCCTGATCACTTGAATCTGTCTCTCAAAAAGTGAGGAAATAAAAGATGTTGTTTTCCATTGGAGAAGGATAATAAATAGAGTCTGCTTTTCATCTACAAAAATAGAATCAACCAAAACATCAAATAAAGCAATGGAAATTATATTTCTAAAATAAAAATTAGTTCATAAAAAAGAATGTTATTTAAAGAGAAATGATTTCAAGCGATTAAAAGCGATTTTGTGTACTGTTGTCTTTTCTTTTTCATATCTGTTCTGTTCTATCGAACAAAGCTGTAGTTTATGTAACATTCTGAAGTTTAAATTTACAAATAGAAGTAACGAAAGCCGACCTTCATTGATTCTAGAATATTTCTGAACTTTTTTTTTGGTTATTTTATCAAACAGTGTTTATCGTACATTTGATAAAAAGCAATAAATCAATCGATAATCATTTACCAAAGATGAGAATCTTGTCCCTTGTTCTTCTATTTCTATGATTATTCTTATTTCTAATGAAATCAATTCATTCCAATGAAGACATTCAAGTGATAAGATTCTTTATCAATTATTTTATCGACTTTTAATTAATCGGAATTTATCCACTAATATTTAATATATTCAAGCAAATTTCAGATATAAACATTTTACTAAAAACAAACCCACATATTTGTTAATTTAACTATTATTACTCAGAAATTATTGGAATTGATTAGGAAAACTTATTCCATTACTCAATTGGTTTAGTTTTCAAGGGAAAAATTCTTACCTTTTTTTCGCTGTTGTTTCGTTATCTCAGCTTTTGTAGATTGATTTATTAATGAAATTATAATTTTCTATCCTATTATAAAAATATTAATAAAAATATTTAATATATTTTGCTACATTATTTCAAAATGAAGTGTAATCATTTTTATATTAATTGTAAATTATAATTTCTAATCAAAATAACTTTTTGAAATCCTTAAGATTTACAATTTTCTTTTTAGTTTTCTATGTTATCTTTTTTTCATTCTTTATATTTTATTTCTAATATTATATCGATAACTTAAACATAATCTAAACAGTGAAGAACTTGAAAGAAACGAAAACCATGGGAAAATCGTAAACAATTCAACAATGCTAAAGAAATCCTTTGAATTGAATCAGCCAAATAAAATCATTTAAAGAAAAACCTCATAAAACATAGGGAAAAAAATTGATTTTGTTCAATAATGTTTGAAAATATATGTGGAAATGTTCGTTTTATGGTTTATCGTAAGTGCTGTTACTGCATTCCTTAAAGTATCTCAACTTTCCAAATATTTTCGGTAACTTAGTTGATTTTAGATGCTATTCACGAAGTTGAATTATCTGAAAGAGTTCATGTAACAATATCCCTCATTCTTTTAATTATTATTATTTTTCTTATTTAAAGTGGTCGGTGGGGACGCAATGCTGTTGTACCAGCTCTAGAAAATAGCGTACTATATAGAGAGAGGATTGTAACAGGTTTTGAAGGCTGGACAGAAAGGGAGAGAAGGCAAGGAAGATTTAGAAGAGAGTGGATGGATGATCTGAAGAAATGGACAGGCATTAAAAGTTATAGTGAACTAAAGAGGAAAGCATAAGACAGAGCATTGTGGCAGAGAACCTCCGTATGGGAGAAGGCACTTGAAGATGATGATGATGATAATGATGATGACGATGATGATAGACAAAAAGAGAGAAAGAGAAGAGAAGCAGATAAATGTAGGAAATGAAACATCCATTCCGAAACATTGTCGCAGTTCGCCACTTTCAGAGCAGAACTGTTCATTCATTCTTGCAGAAACAGAAATGATATCCATGAAGAAATGAAGATTTAATTCTATTTTTATTTTATTTCCATTCAGTGTTATTGGGATAATATTGAGATTGTAGTTTATTTGTTTTTCTGAAGATACATTACAATCTATTCATCTACTGTTTACAATAAAGCAAAATAAAAGAGATTTTAACCAAATTTTCTGCCTTGTTGAACAGATTCTCCGATATTAGTCGAAACAGATTCCCCTGAATTGAAAAAAAACAAGATTTTGTTTATTTATTAAGGAAATTGAGATCAATTCAAAGTTTTAAAATTCTCCAATTATTATACTGTAAATTGTTATAATTAATACGCTACTATGATGTTTATAGGAAAAGCATTGTCTTTATAGATTGTTTTCAGTACAAGAAGCAGTATCTTTTGTTACTTCTGAAGTTAAAGATTTTGAATTGGAATTTGAAAAAAATCTAATAAATCCTCTCTACAATTTAATAATCCATATATTTTTATGCCTTTTCTTTGATGAAAATCTTGTGTTTAGACCACTTTCTAATACAGCCGAACAACTCCTACCACCACCCACCACCGAAAAAACGTAAACACAGGACTGTCAGGCAATTTAGACAAGACCGGTCGCCACATCGAATGGATCAACCCACACCCATGACAACGACCTTCACCTCAAATTGAAGACCTCTCATGATTGGTGATTCCCAGATGAGAACAGCCCTTCCCAGAATTCCAAAAATATTCTAACTGTAACTGTTAAACTTTTTATTTTATTTTCTGTTTCGATTCCGTTGAAAATGATAATCCGCTTAGGATGTTGAAACGTTGGGCCCTTAGAGCCCATTTATATAATGTATTCTTATTTTCATAATTTTTAATATACATTATTGTTTCACAAATGTGTGTTTCAATGTTTTACTTATTTCATAAATATATTCAACACACATTCAACTCCCAATTAATAATCAAGTTTTTTTTTTAAATATTTATTTATGCTGATGAGATATTATTATTAAATGATAGTACAAAAGAAGAGGAACATATGAACAATTTGAATAATATATTCTCATGGTTCAAATAAAAATAAAATGAACAAATCAACGAAAGACAAAACTTATGATTAAAAAGACAAAAAATAAACCAAAAGAGTATATTACATAATAAAAAATATAAGAGTATTAAAAATACAAAATTAAAATGCAATTGTAAAAAAGTTGAAGTGTAAATGTGTATAAATACTTGGCATTTTATGTTGAAAACAAATTAAACTGGAATAACCATTATATATTTATTATTAAAAAATTAAACTCATTTATGTAAATATTTCGACATATTAGAGATTTGTTTCCACAAAAAGATAAGATTATGATATATCAAGCTTTTATTGACTTTCCTGTGTTATAGGAGCATGAATTAGATTTTCCTGAACAAATCTTAAATGAAAAACATTTGATAGAATAATTAAGAAAATACTAAAATGATTAGTATACAGTATAAAATGTTAAATACAGACAAACAAACAACTTTAGAATATTGAAGAAGATTCTGCTACCACAGGAGAAAGTCCTATACATGTATATTGTCAATAATTTGTATACAATGACTATCTTTTTAAAAACTACTGGAGAAAAAAATAGTACATGAAATGTTGGGACAAGGGTAATTACATTTTATCAAAAATAATTTTGGATTAAAAGGAAAGGAAAGAATTTTGATTAAAATTTTAAATAAAATACTACCGTTTTGTTGATGATATCTTCGTAATCTGCTCTGTTAACCAAATTGACAATATTTTCAACCTATTTAACAAAACACACCCGATATCACCTTAGATACTCCCAACAAAAAATAAAGAGCTACCTTTCTTGGACGTCAGGATCGCCAATACAGGTTTCACCACCAAACCTTACACAAAACCCTCAGCATCAGGAAAGACTCATAATTACTACTCCAACACACATGTACATTACAAACACAATATCATAAACATGTTAATAAAAAGAGCTTTCTTCATTTCCTCGGACGAGCAAATCCTCAGCCATGAAATCATAACAATCAAAGAACAACTTCACTACAAGAATTATCCAACTGAATTCATAAACTCAGCATCAAAAAATCTTTCTAACACATCTACAATCCCAACCAGAAACAAAACCCATTCAACCATGATAAAATTTCAACCAGAAACTCCAAAAAGCACTAAATTTCATTCTCAAAGATACCGATATCACAATTGTGAACAGTTTGAAAAACAAAATCAATTTCAACACCCACTCTTTCAAAAGAAAACACAGGAATTATTTACAAAATCAACTGCACCAACAACAAATGTTTCTACATCGGAGAAAGTAGACAAAAATGGAAAAAGAATCTACTCCCACCTACACTCCTGCAAATAATTTGATAAAGAATCTTCTCAAGTAGCAGCAAATTCAATGGAGACTGCACATAGACCAGACTCCCACAACATCGATATAATAGGGAAAGAAAAAAATGAATACAAAAGAAAATGAAGCAAATCCTTCTTTATCTCCACCCTACAACAAAAAAATTATCAAATCTCAATACCAGGAAATACATGGACACATACCTTGATCAGAAAAGAAGAAAAAAAACCTAATAAAATCCTTCTACAATAAACATCTAATCATCCAGATATTTTTATGCCTTTTCTTTGATGAAAATCCTGTTTTTAGACCATCATTCTTCAAATACAGCCGAACAACTCCTACTACCACCAACCACCGAAAAAACGTAAACACCGAATGGACCAATCCATACCCATGACATCACCAACGACCTTCACCTCAAATTGAAGACCTCTCATGATTGGTGATTCCCAGATGAAAACACCCCTTCCCAGAATTCCAAAAATATTCAAACTGAAGGGTCCAACGCACTTGCAGCGGACTTGCAGCTAACCTCAAGATTGAGAGGGAAAAAATTCATTAGAAAACCCTCTTTTTGCTGGAGGGTCTGAAAACAGATCGGAAAAATAAAACAGGATTCATCCAGAGGAGTTGAGAACAGGGAGTCCTCACAATAGAAACGATCATTATATTGCTTGAGGCAGGCAGTAAAAGGGGAGAAAAGGGGAGATTCTCCTTTCATTCCTGTGGTCAGAGCTGCAAGTGCTTTGGGAGCCTAACTGTTAACTTTTTTTTTTCTTTTCTGTTACGATTCCGTTGAGAATGGCAATCCGCTTAGGATATCGCCCATTTATGTATTTTTTTTTTTCCTAATTTTTTAATATACATTATTGCTTCCCACATTGTGTCTCAATGTTTTACTCATTTCAAAACACTTGATTGTCTTAAATATTGAGTTTATAAATAAGATGAATAATAATGGTTCTAAATTGGAGCCCTGACGAACACCTCTTGAGATTGAAAATATTACTTGTAGAATTTTCTGTTTAATTCTGAATTTCCTATTTTCTAAGTAATTTTCAAATAATTTATTTAAATTCTCTCTGATAGCCATATTATCTAAGATTTTTATCATTATCTATATTAATTATGATTTATTGAATCGAAAGATTTTAAAACAAGGTAGGGGAAGCGATTAGTAAACCAATCACAATTCCATTCGACGATGGTATGAACAATTAACAACAACGGGATGTCTCTGTAAAGGAAAGTTAACGGGTCGTCCTCCTGTGCACGAAGAAACAGTAGCCTCGTATGGCCCACTTTCGTGTGAAACCCACGAAAATCAATTCGCAGAGAAAGCAGGGAATTGAACATTACATGATAAACCATTTGGAAAGTTCTATGGCAACGATTGAATCAGAAGCCTTACCGATGATCAAGTGCGTCGCTTCGAGTTTTGTGTACGACTTCAAGAGCTTATGAAAAAGGATGAGCTATGTGATAAATTCGTTTACAGTGATGAGGCAGCATTTTCCCTGAATGGCAATGTGAATAGACACAATGTGCGAATCTGGGAAACCAACAATCCTCATGATACGTTTTGGATCTCCAAAAATCAATGTTTTCTGCACGGTCTCAAAGTTTAAAATTTACGGCCCTTTTTTCTTATCGAGAAGTTCATTACAATACACATTTATATGGATAAGCTGGAAAATTGGTTCATTCTACAGTTGAAGACAGACAGAATGTACTTCATCTTCCAATAAAATGGTGCTTCGCTACATTTCCATCATGTCGTTTGTGACTTCTTGAACTGTACACTGCGAAACCGACGGGGTTGTCATACCGGGAATGATGATCATGCACTTCTGCCATGGCCTCCACGCTTCCCTGACTAAACCCTTGTGACTTTATTTTTATGAGGGTATGTGAAAGATAGTGTTTTTTCCACCATTACCAGTGGATCTGCCAGAACTGCGGACTCGCATCAGCAATGCTTTTGCTGGAATTGACAGGGACATGGTTATATCGAGTGTGGAATGAACTTGATTACAGAGTTGATGTGTGTAGAGTCACTAGCGGTGCTTATATCGAGAATCTGTAAATGGAACAAAAACTTAGAGAGTTTTTCTATCTCTCTGTCCAATTTTTTTGATGATATGTTAAAATATTACACAAAAAGTACAATCATGAAACCATTCCAATCATTTGTAGACATCCTATATTATTCCCTTATCTCATCCTTTCCTTATTAAGGAAGCGACATTTTTAGAGGAAAAGTTAAAGTATTCGATGCAGATCATAATTGATCTCCCGTAATCCAACCTCACGAAAAGAATTGAGTTAAAATACATTTTTCTTGCAAGTTCCTGACGTTCGCAGATTTAGGAGTTTTTCTTTAGTATTCTTTTTCTTTTCCATTGACTCTACGTCCAACTTTTCTTTTGAGATTCTCAAGAAGAATGAAAAGAAAATTTACTACCTCCGAAATATTGGGACATGGATACTGAAGATTTTCCCTTGCAATAAAATAAAGAAGAAATTTCAAGTAACAATACTTTTGTACTTACCAAAAAATAGAGGAATAATTCAGGGATTTTAAATATGTGGTCAAAGTAATCAACGTTAAAAGACGTTGAGAGAGAATCTTCTGGAGAAGCAGCAACGAAATCACAAATGAAAAACAGGCAAAAAACAAAGGAAAACATCCTACGAAAAAAAAGAAAAAGAACCAATACAGACTTCAATCAAAGTTAAAATAAAAAGGAAAATATTTCTTTGTCTAATTCTAAAACCGTATGTAGATGTTTTTTTAAATTACTTGATTATATTAAATATAGAGTATTTGCCTGTCATATTTTATGACGTATACAAAATTAAAAATGAATGCATTGCTAGGAACATAAATGAATTTGTTTATTGAAAGTCTTGATGCGGACAATACTAGGCGTTTTAACTTGAATGGCAAATGGATATCACTCGGGGAAAATCGATCCTGGGAATAGTGACGATATCATCTCCGCCATGATGGATTTTGACAGTTGATCAAGTTCTGCTTGGATGATTGTGTGTCGTCTTCCCATCTTCTCCAAAAAATTGGTTTTTAAGGCACTTCTTATAAGATTAGCCTTACATTACATCTCAGTTAAGACTATCTACTAATAAATGGTTCTAGCATTGTGAGTAGATCTTAAGATATTTGATATATTTTTTATATTCGTTGTCACAAATGTAACTGTTTAATGACATTTTCGGGATTATCCCGATATCCTTTTGCCCATGAGGGATCATTTTATCCTCCAGCTTGCGCACGAACTATTTTTATTTCATTACACCGTAATTATTACGAGTGCACCCTTTAGCACCTTGTCCTCTAATTATTTTTTTAACTATAAAATTTAACGTGTTCACTTCGGTTAATATTTGGACAAACATCTAAAAATACACTGGTTCTCTGATCCAATTCAAACATCTGTCCACTGTGACTTTGGGAGCTTTCACCATGCAGATGATATTTGTATATGGAATCCAAATTTTGTCTTGTATACAGGGTCAGGAAAGTAACTGGGATTCTGTAGGTGACATACAGTTAATTTCAATATCGTTATTTTCATCTGATTGTTGAATTATATGCCCTATATGCCATTCCTTCTGTTGTTTCCCTCTGTTCAAAGGCGTGTCGTTGTTTGTTTATGTGCAGTCGTTGGTTTTCATTTTTTAAATTTACAAGATATTCCCTTAATTAAAATTAAGATCTAAATTTACTTAAGCAAGAGGTGCACAACGCGCGGCCCGCCGGTATATTTGTTGCGGCCCGGCAGATTCAGAATCAATACTTAGGACTTTTTGTATTTTTTGTTTTACTACATTGGTAAGCCGTGCCTGCGTGGTCGTGCGGTCTCAGGCGGCGGTCTGCCGTGTGGCCGGTGTGCCGGTATCCGGGTTCAAATCCCGGTCGTGAGCATGAATGTTTCAAATTTCCTTTCCTTGTGCTGTCAGCCTCTTCTTCACTTTCTCTTCGGTCTGACGTCATTCCGTAATGGCGTCCTGAGGGATAGCGCTGGGAACGCACCTCATTGTCTTCTCCCCTTGAAATTCTCGGGACAGATCTTCTGTTTCGACCAGACCCGGCCTGGCGGCTGGACCCTGGGTAGGATGATGATGATGACTATATTGGTAAACTGTTTTGCTTTACGCTTCCCATAAGTGTGTTTATAACTACTAGATACAGGTTTCAATGGTGACACTCCTAAAACTGAAGCTGACGCAAGTCTTTTTTAATTTCAGTGGATGGTTCATTTTACATTGTTTAAGTCAGTGGTGCACAACATTAAGAAGTCTGAGGACCAATATTTGTATGAAAGGTCTGATGGAGGGCCACAGCATCTCATCCTCCAACCCTTATGATATTTTACTAATTAATAATTTGATAATGACATTTGTTATAATAAGTATTAATAATACAGTAATTTATAAAAATGTCTTACTAATTAATGATTTGAAAGTGTCCTTTATAATAATAATTAATAATAAAAAGTAATTTACATCAACTTCAAATTATCGAATAATTCTCTAGTGGTGTTTCATACCATCAGTCCAGTAGTAAAGTCTGACAAGTGAGACAGTTGCTTTGGCAAGTTATGACATTTTTCAATGTATCTGTTGGCAGCAATGGAAAGAATCAAACTTAATTTTAAGTTGGACACTGCCGGACCGCAACAAATATACCGGCCGGCCGTGCGTTGTGCACCTCTGCTTTAAGTAAATTTAAATCTTAATTTTAATTAAGTGAATATAATTGAATTTTAAAAAGTGAAAACCAACGACTGCACGTAAATAAACAAAAATATGTCTTTGAGTTGTCAACAGAGGGAATCAACAGAAGGAATGGCATATAGGGCATATAATTCAACAATCAATGAAAATAACGATGTTGAAATGAACTGTATGTCACCTACAGAATCCCAGTTACTTTCCTGACCCTGTACATAAGACAAAATTTCGATTCCATAAACAAGTATCATCTGCGTAGTGAAAGCTCCCAAAGTCATAGTGGACAGATGTTTGAATTGGATCAGAGAACTGTTACAAAAAAACTTTAACACTTCTACGAAAATGAAAATTCATGAATATTATATTTAATATTGTATTAAAATAGATTTTCCCTACCAAGATGTTATTAAAGTTGACTTCATAAATAAAGTAGATTGTTGCTTCTTAAAGCCATTTCAACTTGTTTTTGTTTTATTTGCCCAAAAGCGTAACTCCATTTCTTTTAAGTTTGAAAGGGAAAGGATTTCGGTAGGGTTTTGAATTTTATACCATATTTTCATGTATGAATATGAAACCCTGGACAAAAATTCAATTTAAATTCAATTGTCTACGTTACTAAATAGTCTATTAAAAATAAGCCAAATTTGCTTCTTTTCACTTTACTGCCAATTTCAGAACCTCATTTTTTTTTAAAAAAAACTATCGGAATTGCTTAATATTTATTTTATGAATCAGAAAGTACCTATAGAGTTGTTTAAAATATCATACGTATCCAGCTTTATTCTCGAAATCTATGAAGAATTAAAAATTCACTTTTGTTTTCGATAACATTACAAAATGCCTACTTTGTAAGCCTATCTCAGGAAAACTAATTTTAATGCATTATTTATTATGATATATATACATACTCTCAGTTTATGAAAGCTTGTTTTTCTGGCTCAAGTAGTTCTTTATGTATACAGCTTTAAAAATGCCCGAAAAGTTTACGGAAAACCAGTTACCTTACTTCTGAATGCTATTTCTCAGAAATGTTTAAGATTAGAACAATAATATTTGGTAGGCTTTCATAAAAGGAGTGAAGGTACCTTTGTGTCAAATTTCATTAAAATCGGAGAGGGTCACCTGAGAGGCATTTGCTGATTTGACGTGGAATGACCCCTCATGCGATTTTTGGCTGTGAGGGTAACTTAAAGATTTGGTTTATCATGACAATGTAGCAACCTTGACAGATCTTAAAGCAGCACATCACGCCACATGCTCAACATTTCCAGGGTCATCTTGCATTCAACACTTGAACCTACGATTCTGAGATTTCAGATGGTAGCAGATAATGGTGGTCAACTTATTGAACATGTTGTGACATGACTGTACCCTTATCAGCGGTATACTGCATTGTCATAGTTTGCATCCGCGCCTACAAAAGCCCCCTGGTGCTGATTTTGGAACTATTTTATTTTCAATGAATGTCCTTCCCTGGAGTCCTTACGACATACTGCAACTTTGATGCCATTCCGATAAGTAGTTGGGAATGCATGGAATAGGTAAACCTTAGTTACAGACACCCTGTACTTCCTTTTTTTGTTATTATTCTTAATTCTATTTTATTAATATAGGTCGCCCTTAAATTTATAATTTAGCACAAAATTATATTCACTTGTTTAGATATCAGAGATTCATGATATGAAAGAGAATTCGTATTCATTTAAGGAAAGTCATTTTTATTTAAGGACATCATTATTCCCACCCTTTCCCTAGAAACCGTTTTTAATTTTTTTTTTAAATTATGTGTTGATATCAGTTATTTAAAGTACTTATTTCCATATCTTGTTTCCACACAAGATATCATATTTAAAAAATTATTTATTATCTGGTTTTCGTTTATTGATTAAGAAATATCTAATGCTGTTTTTTTTTTCCTTGTAATGAAAATTGGATAAATATAAAATCAAACAAGAAATGCCAAGAAAATGTAACCTGAACCAAGTAATTTAAAATATTTTTTAATGAAGCAAAACAAAAAAGAAAAAGTGACAAGTAAACAAAAGAAAACGAAACCGCAGATCCCAACATCATCATCCCAATATCATCATCACACGTTGAGAATTATTTTTTGGAAAGCGCTCCTGAAGCAAAGGTTTCCATAAACTACACTGTAGAGTTGTGTTCTGAGTTGTTTTCATTGGTTTTCCAGTGTCTTTAGTTCAGATGCTCTTTTGTTCTTAATCACAAGAACTACGATCCAATGACAAAATCTCTTCTACAAATGTCTCACAAAGGAAGGACAATATCATTCTTCGATGGGGTTCACGTTGTGGCTTCTCCGTGTCATGAAATCAACCCATTTCAGGGAGCGTTGCATCTCTAATAACATACGATTACCATTTGGGTAATTATAATTGTAATTATAAAAAGTTATAAAATCTATTAATAAACAATCGGAATCATTTTGATTGGATTATTTTCAAACTTCTCCTTTTATTCCTTGAACACGAATTTGCGTCTACAAGTGGTTCCTGAATCTATAGTGTCTTATTCCTTTTGTTTCTTTTGATGATAGACTTTTATTTTTCATTTTTAGTTAATATTTTCATTTCGTAGACATCTCTCAACCACTTTAAGTATAACGAATATATCAATCGGGTATTATATTCCTCCTTTCATTGGTGGGAGTTGTTATTAAGTTAAGCTACTGCGTATTTTGTCATTGATTTTCTTTTAAAATACAGCACTGAACACCACATGGCATCGAATGTTCAGAAATTCAGGAAAAAAAATATAAATTTTTAAATTTTTTCGTCTTGAGTTCGTCAAATATTAAATTTTAAAATATTTATAAAAAAAGGCTTACATTTAAAAAGAAATTTATGTATTTTTATTTTGTTTAATTGTTACAATTAACTTTAAAATTCGTTATATTACTTGAAATTAAGATGCTTTTTGAATCAAGCTGAGACCCTGGGACGGCCGTTCTCCTCAGCCAAAGCTACTGAGCCAGTGAATGCGAACCAGGCAAAGAATAAGGCATTCATGGTGGATACATTCAAAAACTAAAAACAAGAAAATAATAAAAACACAACAGAAACAGGTGGGTCTACCTTTTGAGTCTGGAAGGTTGTTCTCAGATTCCATACATTCCAATCAAAACTAAGAATTCAAAAATGGAGTGGATTTATTTAATTACATTATGAATTAAATTGTAATTACGATTTTAAAAACTAATTTGGTATTTTAATAAAGATATCCTTCATTGGCTGAATTAAAAAAAAAAAAAAAAAATGCACAAAAATGATTGAAAATTACGAAGTATCAACGTTTCACAAATTCTCAATCACAAATAACATTTAGTGAACCAAGGATCTCCATTGTTAATAAAAGTAGTAAATTCATTTCGTGTTATTAAATAGTTCCAGGCTGATACTGACCTCATTGTAAATGATTATCTCTAAAAGGAACTTAAAAATAAAAACGATAAATAAAATAACCTAAATTTTATTGCTTTTCATTTTCTACTTTTAATTTGTGTAAAATTATTTTTATGTAAAATCTTTAATCATTTTGGATCTTTTGCATTTTTATTTCTGTTTTGTTTTCTGTCAATCCATTAATTTATCTTCAATTAGCTTTAAAATATTTCCAATTTAATTTTGTTCTATTTTTTTCTTTGTATTAATTATGACTTTATTTCCATTTCTAATGACGTTCTAATCATTTTTTTGTTCTCTTAGTTTCCTTGTCTTCCTTCGGTGTATTTTATTTCACCTGTTTCCTTTTTTGTTGTGAAACAATTCCTAATTTTTAAAAACGTGGTATTTATATTAATAACAAAACGTACTTTCGAATCGCTAACCTCAAATGGGGGCTAATTTTTAAATAGAAATTCTAATGTTACATTTGTAATTAAACTCGAATTTTTTTTCAATAGTTTAGAAAACTTTTCATTAATGAACAGAAATACTTACGTATTTGATAAAAGAAAATTGAATCCCATCGATAAAACTATTGCGACGAATCATTTAAGAATTGCGAAACCCAATAGTGTTTTGATAATTCGTTCATAGGTGGCGTTGTTTCACAAAGCGCTTTTATCGAACAAATAGCAAATCGCTTGATTCTGATACAGCAACATTTATCATTAAATGAACAAATAAAATTTTTGTTGAAAAAAATAACTAAAATTCCATGTTTTGAAATATCTGTCCTTATAACCTACATATGAGTTTAATGCTACTAATGATTAAAGATAAATATTAAAAAAAAGTCAATTATTAAAAACAAGTAAAAAAAAATTGCGCTAAAACATAAAGGTAAAGACGACCCATTAATAAAATAAAATTCACGCGGACATTGAACGTGTACAAAAACAATTTCAAAAAATAGAAATAATAATGAAACGTCCTCGACAGGAAGTCAGACGTCTTCTCCATTAGTTCGAACTTAAGGCGAATGCAGGAATTATTGGAAATTCTCTACGTTTGAGAATGAAAGGCAAATTTGAATCGCTTGGTTTGAAGTTAATTCTTAGAATTGTTACTAATTCATTTTTCTGGGATGCATTGATGATTTTTGCACAAATTAAATGTTGTTGACATGAAGTTACAATTAGTCTTGTTCCGTGACACAAACCCTTCTTCGGATTTAAATTTCTTATCAACATGACTATCAGGGCCGTTCCTAGGGCTGCAGACGCCCGGGCGAGACGTTTCACGGCGCCCCACCCCCATCTGATAGATTTTATTGCGTGCTTTTGAGACGTCTGCGCTGCATTCAATCTATTATTGAATTTGTGTTAAATTCGATATTATTGTTGAACTTGAGTGTAATCCCAATATTCTTCTTCTATAGACTAAATTGGTTTTACAAGAGTTTTAAATGGCAAATATTTTATTTATTTTCTTTGCGGAGGTAAAGTAAATAAAAAAATATTTTGTAATTTTAAAAAAAAATCCTATTTCGTGGCGCCCCCTAGCCGCGTCACCAGCGGCGACCGCCCTACTCGCCCCGCCCTCGGAACGGCTCTGATGACTATTATTCCAACATTTTTACGTGCCTTCACAAACTTCTCACTATTGCCATTATTAATATTTTTGCATGTATCTTGCAAACGCAGAAACGTTTGTGAATGACTGATATGGGTGAAACCAAAAAAACAGGTGCTTTTCATGTCCACAAATTTAAAATGTTTTCTAGCCCATGTAGGGGACAAAAAACCAATGATTTTTGTGTTATCTGTTAGACAAAACAATAATAAGTTAGATTTTAGAAGTTTTCATTCAAAATTTATTTATTTTATCTGTTTTGTTTGTTTGATCTTTTATATTCTGGCAGAACAAGCTGTCCTAATGAGCATGAGCACAACTTTGAACCATAATTCCTTTAATATTTCATTACTTTCTAGGGTTTTAGTTGTTTTGATATGATTAATAACTTTAGTAATTTTATAAATTTTTCCTGATTCATTGAAATATTTATTTCTTAAAGTACTTTGTAAATTTTTATTTTTGTCCCATGGTTACTGTAACCTCTGTTACTAATTCTTATTCCATGAAATTAAACAACTTCAAAAATCCACCACCAAAGGGTACCAGCTTATATTGCAGGCAAAGGTAATTATAAGAGAACTTAGATGGCATTTTGAATTTGTTCTTCACATGTACTGGTTCAAAGGCAAAAGATTTTGATTTTTAGGCGAGTGTGTTTTCTCTATGTAACCTCTGTTATTATAGTTTTGTAATTAATTATTGTCTTAAAAGGTAAAATGTCTTATTTTATGTATTAAATAAGATAAAATCTATATAAAAAAAAAACAGTTTTTGTTTGTTTTTGTGGAATAATTGAAAGTAATGATTTTGTTTCATTTTTAATGTAACTTCTGTTACTGGTAACCTCTGTTACGCTTAGTTTATAACAGAGGTTACTTACAAGTAACAGAAGTTACACTTTTCAGTAGTAATTGATTTATATTATTCTGAAATGCTTCATAAGTTGAATTTTAGGTGTGTACATGTTGACTATATTACTAAGAGGTGTGAAAATTTTTATTTTTCTTCTATAATTATAAAACTTCATTCTATCTTGGCATAGAAAGTTAATTTCAGGTTCGTTATAATGTAAAAAATAACTACGTTAGGAACGTTACAATGTAAATAATAAATGTACAAATATTAATTTAATATATTGGTCTAATGATATTTTACAATAGTTAATTTTTTGATGATACATAAATAATACTGTCAACTTGATCCTAAGGATCCTTTGTAATTAGCTTTCAACATAATCCTATTTAAAATGACTGGCAGAAATAATTGGCTGCATCCTGAGAATTGAGTTTAAAATAAGAGCAAAGATAAGTGTCCAAGAAACACTAATACATTTAAGCCTCATCTGTTAAGAATAAATTGTCCTGATAATATCTAATTAATATTCCCCCTCTCCACGACCATTGGAAATATGGCTTTCTCGTTTTTCTTTCTTTTTCAAAAATGATGATTCTACGCAGGGTTTATTAAAACCTGATACCTTCAGCTATCCTGTTTTATCTAAAAGGAGATATTTGGTTAGGATTTGTATCAAATAAAAAAGACACGGAATCTTCAGTGATGAAATAAATAATAAACAGAGAATAAATTTCCAAATATTTACCATGGTAAATTAAAAAATTCCGTTATTACAAACATTTACATGTGAATATCTTAACAATACAGCTGTTTCGATATTTGTTGACTTCATTGATCCGTCATAGCTTCATTCCTTTGTAACATAGAAGAGTTTCCCTAAAGAAAAATAGACAAATTGTAAAAATATATAGATTACATATCTAATAAAATCTACTAAGCTAAGAATATAATAAAATCTACTAAGCTAAGAATATAACAAAACCTACTAAGCTAAGAATATAATAAAATCTACTAAGCTAAGATTATAATAAAACCTACTAAGCTAAGAATATAATAAAATCTACTAAGCTAAGATTTTGACGATCGACACCAGAGGACACTTACAGCAATCTACTTCCATGTGCCTTTGTTTATATTGTAGTCCCGACACTCAACACCAGGGGGTTCACTCAGCAAACCATTGATTGGTCAGCGATCCTCAATCCTCATTAATGCTACTCCTACAATGGAGTATGGGGGCTACAATCCCTGCATACACCTTTCTTTTAATTGGTGTATTTTCGTTAAAAGTATTATTCCACAATTGTTTTGTCAGCATTCAGGAAGAAATGCATGTAAGCATTTTGAAACATGTGTGCTCATTAAATTTTAATGTCTTAATTTTTAAATTTGTGTTCTGGCCTTTTTTATTTTTAGATTATACTTATTGACACACTTAAAATATCTTAAACAATTTATATAAGCTTTTAATCTTATAAAAGCTCTTTTTTATTTTTAGATTATACTTATTGATCCACTTAAAATATCTTAAACAATTTATATAAACTTTTAATCTTATAAA
>JAFIDM010001028.1:3235893-3246750 GCA_023159025.1 Thereuonema tuberculata
TGACATGATAATAGAATATTCATGTTCTTAAATATCAATTTTGCCGCGGCCGGCGTGGTCGTGCGGTATCCGGCGTTCGGTCTGCCGTGTGGCCGATGCGCCGGTACCCAGGTTCAAATCCCGGTCGAGAGCATGGATGTCTCCAATTTCCTTTCCCGTGTTTTTCGGCCTCCTCTTCACTTTCTCTTCGGTCTGACGTCATTCTGTAATGGCTCCTGGAGAAGGCAATGGGAAACCACTTCAGTATCTGTTCCCTAGTTTATCAAGGGGTTCGCCCTTCGGGGGTCACTAAGGTTCCGTAGACTGCATACCTTCGAATACGAAGTTCGCACTTCATGTGATGATGAAATATTAATTTAATTCTAGACACATTATGAAATATTGGTTAATATCACTTTTAGCCTATTGTTTTAGAACATTGCATGTACTTGGTGTCCTGTGTATATTTAGAAAATTATGAAAAAATTTGGATAAATCTGTTTGCAATTTATGTTTAAGTCAATGAGGATGTACTGGCCTTTTTAACTCTTTTGGAGCGAGTAGCTTTAGGATAGATTCAGATTCATAAAGGTCCTAATGTTTTGGGAGAAACTTTTTCTAATCAAATAAATTTTTTATTAAAATTATTAACCTAATTATGGCTAATCATAGACTTAATTATAATTGTATCTACTGCACTATCATACTCGATCATACTCACAAATTAAACTATAGGTCATGCTAAGACGAATTGCAGACGGTGGGCTTCATTCCTGTAGTCCTTTACGAGATTGTTAAATCCAGCACCAGTCTCACCAGTCTAGAGTCCATGGATAGAAAAGAACTGGACAGCGCTGAAATCCTGGCATTACTGTCGAGAGCCATACAACCACTAAGCTGGTGTGGAAAGCTATTTCTAAAATCTGCAGATCCTCTCTCATAGTGATTCCAGAAATTTTAAATGCACAGCGTTATGTGCAGCAATTCATTGATCGTGTATCGCCTGTTAGGATCAATTTTCCAACAGGATAATGTACATCCACACACTATATATGTTTACAGCCTTGGCTCAGACTCCATCGAGTATATTAGGAACCACATCGAACATTTGGAATTTGGAGCAGCAGCTGCTTGGCGTTATCTCTTACAAGACAACATCTATACTTTGTTTCACTCCCTGAGCACAAATAGCAGCCAGAGGCAGTTCAACAGAGTACTAATAAGGTAACATCGATGTTGTTCACTAATATTTGTTTTCATTGTGAAATTTGAATTAGTTGCAATTCATCCAAAGGACATTTATTCCAATTGAACGCTTTCTTCTTTCTTTCATGATGCTTCCATTTTTATTTTTATTTTTTTTGTCACAGTTTATTATTACACAGTATAAGTGATGTGGTATTTTGTAAGATTCTATCATTATTTGAATACAGAGGCTTTTCGACTCTAAAAGAAAATAATAAAGAAATTGAAGGAAGAGAAAATAAAGTAGGTTTTGAGTTCTTTCAGAAGCTCCTTTATTTACTGACATAAACTACAATAAAACCTACGAAACATAAATAGACAAATTCCTAAACCTCTGTTAATCGAAAGAAACATTTTTAATCTTCGTCAATATTTTTTTTTTAAGCCAAAGACTTCTTTAGAACATTTTCATGCAGAAGATTTCTGTCTTCGAGAGATATCTTAAAGACGTAGAATAAAAAGATGAAATAAAGATGTTTCTTCCGATTAATAGGATTTATGAATGGGAATAAACTAGGATTATTTGCTATTTGATTCAGTCTTTGTAATATTGAACAACCTTTGAGCTTTTTAAATGTTTCAATTCCTATTTTCTTTGTATTAAGATGCTCAATGAAAACAAACCAATTTAATTCTTCTACTTTTTCCAGATATTAATTATTAACTTTTTCTTCGAAGACCATTTTCTGTAAAATCTAGTTTCTGCATTGTAGGAATTGGTTATTTAAATTTTTATATCTGTAATAATAAAATAAATACCCAATTACTGCAATTCTAAAACCTTATTACCTTTCAGAAAAGTAGATCCTTTCCAAAAGCAGCTCAAATCCAATGACATAATCACGTGATTAGTTGATCAATCGATTCTTGCAGTTCTTTGGAGAGAATTCTTCTTCTTATGGTTAATGTTAGGAGATATGAGGGAGTGGATGTTCCATTTCTGAACTTATTGTATTTGCAGTTATACTAAGACGTACAAGACTCCGTATTTCATATCCATTCAAAATGAGCCATTCTTCAGAATTCCTTCTAAGGTACTTTTAATGTCATGTCTTATTTCTCTTCAGGTGATTCTTTTTTGTGTCTATTCCTTTAAGAGTAGCTAACTATACATATATATTTGCAAAAACTAATACAATAAAATCGAAATCCCATAGTTTCTTTGTTTCTCTATGATTTTAAAAAGACCTCATTATAATAAACACATTTAAATGTGAATGTAATTTCAGTCATGAGGCAAAACTATAAAGCGATTCATGTAAAATACAATGAAACAAATAAGGACACCTTTCGTGACGTCATTAATGATGACACCCTTTTTCTTCAGTCGTCGTTCGAAACGTCTTGGCTTAAATTTATTCAACATTTTTCCTATATTTGTTTGTAGTTGTGATTGAATTTTTTTTAAAACCTTCTTACAATTTTCTTTCATTTCTTGTTGAATTTAACTTTAAATTATTGTATTTAAATCCAAGCCCAAAAATTATCACTTATCATCTGCATTTATTATTATTAATTATTAAAAATCAAACACAAAGCCTATGCACATGGCTAAAAAAATCATCTGCATTATTGGCTTTTCTTAATATTCCTCAAAACAAAATCTTCGACTACAGTTTGAAGCTGGAACTTATTTGAAATTACGATTATTTTAACTCGAGACAAAACCACGTTCATTTTTTCTGTCTTGTTTTTCTCTGTTCTTCTTATAAAAGCATTATTGAATGCAAAATAAATGAAAATCTCAATTCCGACAATCTAAAAGAAATCCAAACATAAAAATTATTGTTCTGTATAAAAGAGGACCTTTTTAATAAAGAGCAATTAATTAAACCTTTAAGTGAATCAGGTATTTCTTAATAGAACTTTTATGTGGGAATCGATGTTGCTACAAAGAATTAAGTCTGATTTCGAGTGGCTTTTTCTTAAATTATCTTTCTTTGATCTAAAGTCACTAAGAATCGTGTCATGTAACATCTACATTCAAAACGCCATTCATGTCTGTTTCTTTTCTTTCTTCATTGACTGCTTTCCGTAGAACACGAACGGTTGTTTCTCTTTCTTGCTTTTCATTCCTGTTTCGCTGATTTCTCCTGTTTAATTTATTTATTTTTGGTTTTCTTTATACAGTTTGCTTGTGATAAGCATTTAGTCTTTATTAATAAACTTTTTTGAAAACATTTTTATTATAAATGATTATTTTTAAATAAAATTATAGTTAATTAAATATATATCAAAATTGTTCTATCTAATAAAACTTCTTTATTGAATTTCTTTAAATATTACAACGTCATTCAATTTCTCTGACAAACATTAGATTTTCCTTAAAAATGTAAAACTTTATTAATTTAGTCGGTTGAATGAAGGAATTTCTTTTTTTCTTCATCGGCCACAAATGTTTTTTCTTTTCTCACTTCATTTGTGGACGTGGTTTTAAAGTCTCCTAAAACGAACAGAAAGTAAGTTGGAAATAGTTAGTTGATTACTATTGATTAGTCAAGAGTTTCCTTTGCATATTAAATATTATTATTATTTATTATTTATTTTAAATTTCATTAATGAAATAAGAAATTATGAAATAAGAATTTCATGAATCAAAACAAAGAAACACAAGAAAGAAACATTAGATTTTTATTTTATTTCTATTTTTATATTGGATTTAATTTCTTTATTTCTGTAACTATAACTTATGGGCCATCCTTACGTGGGGATTAACTATTATTGATAGTAAATCAGACGGACTCAGAGCCATTCTTATGAGCTTATCTAAGTTTTATCTAAGTTTAATAAAAATCGTATCTATTGTTTTATTACATTTCGTGAAAAGTCATTTTGACTAACTTACAAAATTGTCTCCGACATCTTTGAGATCGGCAGCTACCATCGCAAATATATTGGCCTTTATAAAAAACAAAATATAAGAAAAGTGTTCAGGAAAAGGTAAGTATTTTGTACTTTGAAATCATGAGCTAAGTTGAATGACTGTGACGAGGAAGAACTTACCAGATTGTTGAGGGTATATTTGGAGACATTGTGGGCTGCAATGAGGGTAACGGAAGTGAGCACCAGCAGCAATAAAAGGAATTTTACACACATTATGGATATTACTACAAACAAAGACAAAAAATTATAGATAAAATCTAAAATAAATATTTCGAATGATTGAATGTATTAGTTCTCTCAAATAGAAAATTAAGAAAAATATGATAAAATCAGACGAAGTATTTTTCTTAAGAAAAAAAAACCATTCATCTTATTACGTCCTTCATATATTTTATAATCTAAATTTTGAACTTTTCAAAATCCTATTAATTGGAAGCCATTCAGTACATAATTATCAACTGACAGAAATAATAAATCTAATATTCATATAATATTTGTTTCCATAATTTAGAATTTCTTATTAAACTGACAAATAGACATTGACAAATCACTTAGTATTTAATAGATAGAATTTGGGTTTTACTTCTTACTTCATTTAAAGTAAGAATTAGTAATAAAGAATCTGTGAATCTAATAAATATTTTCTTACTGAAACAACAGTGAAATTGAATCAAATAATTTACAAAATCTTAAAAGAAAACAAAAAACGTAATAAATAAATTCTTACTTTTTTAAGAGAAATCTTGTAATGAAAGTGTTTCACGTGGAATTCTTTGCAGAAACCACACTTCTATGAGCAACGGAAGGTATTAGTCACACCACATCAATAACAAATAGGATTGACGAGCTGTTGAAATTTCAAAATATTTATTCCTCACGTATTTAAAAAACACAGCTTTGAAAAGCATATTCATAACACAAATAATCACAACCGAAGCCTTGAGGAATAGGAATTTCCTAGAAAGAATGTTTTGCAATTATTTGAAATTCTAAAGTAAACTAGTATTATATTGAATGATTTCATAATTTCACTCATATTTTTGTAATAGCTTCTTCTTTTTATAAAAAAATATAAAATCACGATTTTAGAAAAGGTGTATTACGGAATTTCTTTTGACTAAATTACAAATCCTCAGACAAAAGCGGAACACGATTGTTTTTTGATAGGAATGTTTTAAAAAAAAATATTATTACTTTTCTTCTGTTGCTATATTTAATGAATCGAATATTTCCTCTTCCTGTTTTCATAGGGAACTTAATTCCCTATCCTATTGATAAATATTAAAATAAAAAAGTCTGAACTTGATAACATTTCTCCCCATAATCCCCTCTATTATAAGTTTATATAACAAATTTAAATAAGTAATAGTTAATTTATATTGGTACTTATTGATAATAAACACATTATAATTAACATATACCTTAGGGGAGACTGGGGGCAATTGTAACAAGCGCTCAATACATGATTAATTAAAAAATATACAATATTATCCTACTACTCATTTTATTTACATGAGCCCAACTCATATTTATTTAAAAGCCTATTGAAGTAATTATAATTATATAATTATAATATACAAAAACAAAAGCAACAATATCAAGAGCACTGCAAGTAGGGATATCTACATGCCAAAACGGAAAGGCAAAGGGGCGGTCAAAGAAAAAAGACTCATCAAGATAATTCTGCAAGAAGATTAAGACTAGTAATCAGGCTGCAATAGATTCCTCAGATGAAGAGGAAGAAACATTTTGCTTAGTGTGCTGTGAAGATTACAGAAATAGCAAATCCAATGAGAAATGGGTTCAGTGCCTGTCTTGCTCCGAATCGGCACATGAAGATTGAACTCCTGGTGAAGCAGTATATTACTGCCAAAATTATGATTCTGATGATGATGATTGCAATAAAGAACATTGTAAACAAAAAGTAACTTTGGTATACTGTATTATCTCAATTTCATTTCCTTCTGCTATCTGTTACAATTGCCCCATACTACTGTTACATTTGCCCCCGATTTGGGGTCAAATGTAACACTTGTAGTGTGTCCATTTAAACATATTTTTTGTCACTTTTATATCGGTTTGACGAGATGTCAATTTTAGTGTAAGTCCATCTAATGTTGACGAAACCTTACATACTTTTCATTTCTGTTTATGTCTGATTATTTTCTTAAAAAAAAAATATTAGTGAAAAAATGTTACAATTGACCCCGGTCTCCCCTACATATTATTCATTGTTCTATGAACATTTCATGCTATGTTCATTTTCTTTTATTATAAAATTATAAAAATTTAAAATTTTGATAAAAATAATTGAGTAAAAAGCAATGAAATATTTCATTTTAATTCGTATATTCAAAGTGAAAAATGGATTTTTTTTCCTCCTTTATGTGAATATTTTTGAATCTTTGGAATCTTTACTTTGAACGTTTATCAGAGATTAGAATCAGTTTGTAAAATTAGAAATAACTTCAAAGGATGCCTTCGTACTTGAATCTGTCATATCTCAAAAGAAAACGTAAAATTTTTGTTTCTTTTCAAAAGTCATTTAATTCTACCCAAACTTCAATATTTTCAGGCAAATATTTTCTTTTGCATCTATTTTGTATTAACAAATATTTTAAATAATAAAGTAAAAGAAAATCCGCACCTGAATATGAGAAAAAAAGAAGATGATTTTAGATTACGGGGAGGAGTTGGGAACGGCCGTTTCGTCCTTCAACGAACTCATCAGCCCAACCCAGCCTCACCTAACCAAAATCAGAAAGGCAAGATCTTCTTGGTGAAAACCGCTGTGAACCTGGCAGTGGTTCCACCCAGAATAAAAAACAAGAAATAAAATTGCTGCATCATCCGATGCCAACAACACCTTTTCCTACGAACTGTGTAGGCAAAAAAGGATTTAATAAAAGAATTGAAGATTTAAAATAAAACATATTAATATGAAAACAAAGCTTAACGTGCGGCGAAATAAGTAATAAAGTAAAAGAAATATTTTTTAAAATATTTTAAATCTTCTTATTTTATTCTGAAACAAGTATTTCATGATATTAGAAATAATAACATAATCAAACCTTCATGGTCAGATTATTCCCTATCCCGTGGGAATTTCGAAAAATCCGTCTTTATTCCTTGTCTACATCATAAAGGGAACCTCTGTGCAAAATTTCAACTTTCTAGGTCCAAGGGTTTGAGGGGGCGTTGATGAGTCAATCAGTGAGGGAGTCAGGAATTTTCTTTTTATATAGGTAGATTTTTATGAATTTTGTTTTATTAACCTCATTGATTAATTCTTCATAGATTATATTTGGATCTGTTATTTTCTTCTTTTCAACTCTTATTATCCGAGATTCGTTTTAGAAATTTCGGTACTGCATTGTTTTTATTAATTTTGAAAAGATTTATATTTACGTCGCCAATTAGTATGGTTGGAAGGTTGTTTAATATATCTTCATTTTTTATGAATAGATTCTCTAATTCTTCAGTAAATTTACCTTTCTTTGGTTTTGGTAGTTTTATATATGGCTAAAATGTTGATATTTTGTGTTTGATAACACAAACACATTTTTGATAACGAAACATATTAGGTTTTATTGTAGATAAATAACATGCTTTGTGAAAATTCTTGAATCATTTTCCAAAAGATTTGCTTGCTCCGACGTTTTAGTAATTTGTAATTTAAAATTTTAAATTACAGAATGACAGACAGAATAACGTTTCTATAATATACGAAATATTATATATTATCTTTTGTAATATATAATCATATTATATTTAATATTAATATTTTCGTATTATGTTTAATATAATATTTTCGTCACTTCGCTCCGGAACCCTTTCATATATAGCATTAAAAAAACAAACTTTATTTATTTAGCACATTATTATTGAGATCGTCGGAGAATATGCGACTTCCCAGCCCTTTGTGGCTTCTCCGGATAATTCAGATGTATTGCGGGTTGTCGCCATACACCAAAAATTTAAAGCGAAAAATCACATTTTTGCATGTATCTTGCATAAGCAGAAAAGTTTGTGAATGACTGATATATCGTTCGATAGAACTTTTAAATACAGCATTTTCTCAATATAATGTTCTCTTCCAACTTTTATACTTTTCGTTTAAATTGAGAAAAAGTCAAAATTTGGCCCTTTAAAAGGCGACATCTTGGAAACCAAAAAATGTTTTCGAAATATTTTTGTAGCATTTGTCTGTCTTAAAAAGATCAACATTTTATCCATTTGCATAACCAATCTATCTCTTATAGTTTGGTCCCAAAATTGGTAAAACTAAAAGTTTTATGAAAGACAGAATAACGTTTTTATAATATAAGATGATTATGTTCCAAATCACAAAACGCTTCTCGGGGTAAGTTTGAAGATCACCAAAAAACAGATGTCAAAGATTATTTGTGTCCATAAGTGGCTTTTGGAATTAGTTGATGTTTTAATTTCAAAAGACAAGTTTTCACAATTTCAAAAGATGGCCTATGACAAATTCTTAGAAATTATAATAATATTGAAAAAAACAAAGATTGCATTTATATGATTTCTTAAAATGAAGAAAATAATTGAGTTCTTCCAAAACTTAATAATTTCTTTTTAAAACCATTCGTCAACGCTTAGACGTTAGACTTATTTATTTTTGAATAGTATTTTGAAATTGAACCATGCTTTCAATAGACAGGGCGTGTCACTCTTGAGCACTGAGTTTATCCATTTCTTTGTTGGGCTAAAACGATTGGACGGATTCAATAATTTCTTTTTTTAGGATCCATCTTAAAACATAGGAACATGTTTTATTTATTATGTTTTATGTAATGTCTTCCCCCCATGTATGTTTCTTCCAATAAAGGCTTAATATGATGATTGGTTTAAAGAAATTAGTCTAATCATTTCAATGAGTGATCTTGACAGAAATTCGTTTTAGTGAAATGAACCAACAGACAAGAAAAAGAATCAGAAAAAATCTGTGTAGAAGTGAAGGAGGATTTGCAAAGGTTTTGAAGACTTTCACTTACATACTTCTTTGTTTGCTCTAAAAGCGATTTCCTTAAATTTCTGATTAATAGCAAATGGAAAACATTTTGATTTGTTCTCCTCTTACAAATCATCTTCGTAATTCCTCACTCAAAAGACGAACTGATTTCTTTCAAAGTCGGTTTGATGCCTAATTCAAATATGATCGTGATCAATGTATTGTTTAATTCCTCTTTAACTCCCAGCGCAGGAAATTCCAATTTCAAAGGTTAATTAAATATCACCGAGAAGAAAGAATGTAGATTTGATCTTAGAGTTGTATTTGAACATAACAATCTACGCAATAATTAATAAGTTCTTAACCATTTAAAGTGGTTAACAAGTTAAATCGATTTGGAAATATTTAAGATTTTATGAATAATAATCTTTAATTTAAAATACTTTTAAATTGAAGGCAAATACTTTTTATTGAAGAAATGAAAAGATGAGGTCATCATCAATCAAAGAAATGAAAACTTCTAATGAAGTTCACAAAAAAAAGATTAAAATTAACCTAATAAAGACAAATAAAGGAAGCACAAGAAAGGCTTCTCAGTCATCACCGATGGGACGGCCTTTTCGTCCTCTAGGACTCGTCAGCCAGATAAACCCATAAAAAGGACGAAATTCTCATCGGTGATGGCTCAGAAACTTTCTTGTTTCTATGTGCTTACTATTTATAAAGTTATCTACAAAATTATGTATCAAGACATTACGTTGTATTTACATTTTTTTTAAACCTTTCCCCTTACTTAATTAGAATTCCTTTATTTAAATGTTTAATTATCTTTTAATTCCTATGTATACACCTGTGGACCTTATGGTACAGGAGAGAAGCTGGGGTCTAGAGGCACCGGATCCATTTCCCGCAAGAGATGGGGGATTTTCCTGTGAGTGTTTCTCCTCCAGAGTGTTGTGGGATTTACCCATCCTCTGTAAAATGGAGTTGAGGGCGTTGGACTGATCACCCGAGCCTAACTTCATTTTTGATGGTCAAGAAATTGTTTGAACCTTATATCTCGAACCCATCCCCTAAGGAGCCATTAAGACGTCTAAATAAAGATTTATAACAAGTAGAAAAGTATATGGGTACAAAATGAGTTTACGATACTTTCATGAAACATTAATCCACATTAAGTTCTTTTGAATTCAAGTCGTTCCTTTAAGAATTCATTAGAAACAGTGTCAATGTTTGGATCTAACCATAGAGAGCACGAAGCCAAGCCCATTCAGAAATCTTGATAGGAACAACCCTTTCTCCTCTTTATTTGGATCTAAAATACAATGAGATAAAATCTATTTGACGATGTTTTATTTCTCTTCAAACATTTTCTCAAGTTAATCAGTTTCAGATTTCACTAGATCCCTTTTTTTTTATTTGTAATAAGATTATTTTTTTTTTATCAAAAACAACAAAAACCTTTTATAAAACAGAATTAAGTAATAATAATTTTTATTTCTAATTCTACACACCAACAAAATTTTAATTTATTTTGTTTTAGTTTTGTATAGTACTGGTAGTAAAACAATAGTTAAGAAATTAATATTACACTAAAATAAATTTAAAAGTAAATTCAATAGCTGTAATTGCTTTAATTTTTTTCTTGCATTTGATGAAACATTGAAGGATTATTTGAAGGATTTTTCATCAACTCATTTAAGGTGATCTGCTGTATTCACTTCGTTGTCTCTCCTGGATTAGTTCCTTCACCTTCTCCTCCTGGTTTCGGTCCTTCA
>JAFIDM010001028.1:3252056-3264642 GCA_023159025.1 Thereuonema tuberculata
TCTCTCTCTCTATGGCACCACTTCTCTCTCTTTCTGTCTCTCGACTATCAACTTCAACAGAGAATTTCCAAAAAATTTTGATCTTTTGAGGGGGTGGAAGCATGTTAATTATTTGTTTTGATTCTTTCTGTATCTGAATATGACACAGGTGAACCAAAGCAGAGGTTTTGATTTAATCAACCTTGTTTATGAAGAAAACGCTCAATTTGGTCACCGCTGTCCCAGTCTATTTTTCTTTTATATAATTAATGTATTTTTAGTAAAATACACTTGATATGAGTCAATCAACTTAAGAGATTTATTTCATATTTAATTATCATTATTACTTTAATTTTCTTGAATAATTTTGAGAAAAAGAGCATGTTTTTGGAACATAAAAATAAAATTTTTCGCTTGGTTTGTCTTTCTTAAAAGTATTTTACTCTTGTAAAAACAATGTTAATTCTTTACTCTTATTTGTAGTTGAGAGATAATGTTACATTTCTCGTAGCATTGGCAGTTCACAAAAAGAACGGAAAGGCTTTGGCGGTGTCAGATATCAGTGACACAAATAGTGACACGACAACAATAAGACAACGTACGTACATTATATTAATTTACCAAATAAAACCAGAATTAGGAAAACAACAAAATTTTATTTAGTACAAGGTTCTAATTTCACATATTGAAACTTTAAGTGTAAGCAAACATATTACATTTGAAACGACACAAAAAAGTCTCGTTTCTTGTATTGTTTGAGAAGTTAACTCGTTTTGTTGGAGGTTCATCATTGTAGGCTTTGTTGGGTAATTTTCTACAAATGTGGTGGAATTATTGGAGTGAATCGCGACTAATAATTTCTCGGGATTGTCGAGGGATGGTCCTAGTTTATTGGCACGTTTCATTAAGTAGATAATCTGCTATAAAACTCCATGTTGAGATAAGGAGCGCAGATTTTTCTGTTTCTCACTTATTTATTTTAGATCTTTCTCCCAGTTTCCCGGGAGGTATGTTATTTTTATTATGCCTCATAGAGGATAATTTTGTATTTAAACTTTAGACATGAATGTTATTTTATTTGTCATGATTCACTTCTGTAAACTATCTGATTAATTATAATCTTTTATTCGTTGAAGTGATGTGAAATTGAAAGCATAATTTCTTCAGTGTAATGTAATTAAATTTTTATTGGTTAGTCAAAATTTATTATGGGTAATGAAGGATTCGTCCAGATAAAGGAGACTAGAATCGGAAAAGAGAAGTGTCTCGGACGCGTTCGTTAAGATATCATCGCCGTTGGATATTTCAATCACCGCAGTTGAACGAATTCGCCGGACAGGAGATGACATCGTGAGAATGAAGACATTCTTGATTTAGCGATGCTACAGCAGTCTCCTGACCAGAGAAGCCATCTTGTCAATGGGAACGTTCCAATTCTCCTCGTAAATTTGTTCTATCATCGAAGCAGAGAAGCCATCTTGTCAGTGGGGACGTTCCAATTCTCTTCGAGGACTTGTTCTACCACGTAAGACTGTTTTAATTTTAATTATTTGATCGAAAGTCAAAATTATTATATCCTAGTCAATTCAATTGAATGAGATGTTATTTTAAGAAATGTTTGGAATCTTTAATTCAGTAGTGACTCTGGAAACATGTTTTTGGAAAATATATTTGGAGTTTAATGTAAATAATTATTAGATTATGCTTTAAATTATTTTTTTCCTCCTATGACGGAAGTTGTAGTTATGAATTGTATAAAGACATGAAAGGGATAATTCAGCCTAGAATATTTAATATTTATTTTAAATCACAAGATTTATGTTTGGATAGTTGCAATTGTTAAATTCTCAAAATTTGAGTTTGGAAGTGAACTATTCCTTTATTGTATTTTTACTAATGTTTGTGTTTGAAGCTAGTAAATTTTCATAACTAAGAATTGTTCCTCTAATTTTGGGGTTAGTTTAATAAATTGTTTATTTTGCTTATTTGGATTTGTTTGATCTTAGAGAGTTAATTTATTTTTTCTTTCACTGCGCAAATAAGTTTAACTGAGCTCTGTTTTTTTTTTAATCCCCCCCCCTGTTGTTTTTTAATTTTCTTTCCCCGTAAACGCCTAGTAGAGGGCGCTGTACATTCTAAAAATTGAATGATATAGTCTTATCATGAATGAACTCAACCATAATTTTCCCCATGAGTTAAAGATGTTTATATTTCCCTATGGATTGAAGGCGTGAAATTCGACAGATAATTTCATCAGAAAATATATCTTATAAACTTTCATGTGTTTTTTTGCAGTGAAATGAATTCGAAATTACTATCTTAGACGTCAACAGAAATTTGATATTCAAAAGGTTTCTTACATCAACCATCTTACAGCTTTTCACTTCTCCAGGATTCAAGAGTGTTCGAACAACACAGCCACACAATCATCAACTGAAATAGATTCGTCTTCACCACTAAGGGATTTATTACCGTTACATCTACTAAAAATTGATCGTTACAATAGAGGGCGATACAGTATTGGAACACCTAGGTCCTGTCTGCTATTGTGGTGTTCTGATCAGGATCAGACATCGGTCAAAAATATGAAGTGCCTTTATGCCACGTTCTTGTAGAGACTTCATTTTCTATCAGCAAACACTGATGACTGAGAACTTCAGAAACAATACAGAATAAATAACATTTTGGTTGTGAAAGGGTCATCATTTCTGTCGCGGACCAGGGTTGGTGAATGTTTTTTTTGTTGTCGTGCTTCGAGTTCGGTATTTGTCCATGGGATTACGTCGAAGGAGTATGTGGGCTTTAACTTTATTTTCGACGTTGAGTTGTGTTTTGAAGATGTTATGAATGCGGGCAATATAGATGTTCTTGAATGCAGTTTTGATGTTTGCGTTGTCCCAGGTACTTGTAGGTCTCTCCCTCTTCCATGGATTGGATGGCCAACCCATGGTCCAGTTCAAAACCTTCCAAATTCGAGGTTTTCCCGTATATTTATATATAGCTTGCGGCATTTGTCGGTCCACAATGTCTTTGCTGACGTGCAGTAAGTTAGTATGGTGTGTGTTGGTTGTGGCGTAGAGTTTAATGCCATCCATGTAGAGTAAGTGTGTGGTTTTGTTTGGTGTTAGAGTGCCTGTAACCGTACTTTGTGTTGTTAACATGTGGCTCAATGGATTCAAGGCGAGGCAAAACCAAAGAGGACTCAATGAGTCTTCATGGAAAATACCTCTTCTTATCGGAGTGTTGGAGATGTGCAGGTGTAGTGTTTTGTTTCAACTCTCGTAACATACACGATCATAGCATCTCGTAGCATTCAAGATTGCCGAATTTTGTGGAGATGAAGAATGTGCAGGAGCCAGGAATGAGGAACAGAATCAAATGCATTCTTGTAGTCGATGTACGCGATGTGTCAATTCCTTTTCTGCGCGAACGCCTGCCTCAGGTTGATTGCTACAATAAGCACTCAGCCATGTCTCCATTGCTTCTGGAGCTCGTGTGCTAGGTCGATATATTTACTGATCTTGTCTGCGTGAGTTTTCTGCATGTTCTTGGTGATAGGCATTGCAATATCAATGAGATAGGTCTTTTGTTGACCTTATCAACAAGTGTCATGTCAGGTCGGTTGTCATGTCTGTGTGAATGGGGTGGTCCTAGTGCAGCTTATAGGAGGGTGACTAATACACTTTGTGGTATGTACTTGTTGTACGGGACCGTGTTCTTAATAAGTGAGTGTTTCTGTGATGAACGATCGATACTACCTGATTGTGTCTGTGGAGGTAATCTGTTTGGGAGAGAAGAAGACAGCCTGATATCATGCGGTCGATTGTTTTATGCGTAGTGTGGCATTTCCTGCATGTGTTTCTTGTAATCGCAACGGATAGATATGAAGAGAGTCATGTAATATTGATAATAATAAAAACCATTAGAACTACCTTTTTTAATATTTTAATATTGATAAATAGCGCAATTTATTTTTTTTACATTCAAGCTGTTAATTATCTCCTAGCAATTAAAAAATAAAGAAAGAAAGAATGAAAGAATTATAATCTAAATAAATAGCTTAATTTATTAATATTTGTTTTGTCATATTCTTACTTTCCCCATCTTATCCTAATTATTAAATAAATGTCTTTTAAAGTCATTCACTTCGTCAAAACATGTATTATATTTCTTAGGAATACAGTGTTTTCAGTGTTTGACTTGAGTTCAGTTGAATATCCATGTACTTTGTATCAGAGCTTTTCTAACAGAACCAGTATTTTTAAAATTAAGTGTATATTCAATATAATAAGTCAGAATATAAATATAAATAAATCTTTTAATGTGTGGAAAAAATATATTTAAAAAATGCAGAGAGATTACTCACACACATAGTAAGAATTAAAATAATTAATAAAAAGAGACGTCGATTTCGGTTATAAACTCGTAACCGTTTTCAAGTGGATTGAAATATATAAAAAACTCCAACTTAAATACAATAAAAGACGAAATTCAAATTATCTGAATGTGATACAGAATAGGACCCAATGGAAGTCATCTATGGCATGGGACTGCAAGCCAATGGGAAAGTCCGTTAGATGGTCATCTTACGTCACACGACCAATCAGAAGGCTTGACAAAGTAGATAAACAAACTCATGTGGTGGATCTTCAATTGATACTGAAATCCATAAAATCACAACAGCAACAATTAATTTACAAAAAAGGAAAGATAAAAAAATTAAAAAGATTAAAATAAAGAAAAAAAACTGAGAATGAATTAAAATAATTATTAAAAATTAATAACTACCAAATGAAATGAAAATTAAAAATAACGAATAAAAATGTAGGAAAAATAAATGAGAATAAAGTAATTTAAAAAAAATACTGGTATATAAAAATAAAATCCGAATTAAAAAAAATACCAATGGAAATAGTAGGAAATTAATGAAAATAAAAACTTTAAAAAGGAATAAAAAAAAATTACACACATACATATACTTATCATATATATATATTGTGACATTACGTATATATTACAATGATGTATTGTTAGTTAAATAATGATGTTATTGGACAATCGAATTGTCACCTTATGGGATGTAATCGCCCATATTTGGACAGATATACATTCCCGTTATCTGATAGGACGACAGACTCGTGACGTTGCATTGGCGGCTCTTTCGAGCTTACTTAATGCCATGTTTGGGGGGAGCAGGTCTCTTGCCGCGGATAGCTACTGCTACGGATAGCTCTGGCCCCGGATATCTCTTTCCGTTTGCCGTCTCGCCCCGCGTGCTTGCAGCCGCATCTTCGTTGGTGTCCGGAAGTCATGATCGACTCGGCCTGTTGTTTAAAATAGAATTGTGTTAATTAAGTTATTATAGCTTAGATAGGCTCAAGTAATAGCCTGAAATTTCATTACTTAGTTTGCAAAGATAAATTCTTGCAAAACTCAGTTCAATAATTTGCAAAGGCAAGTCCTTGCAGAGTCAGTAAAATTAAATGTGCGTGTACATCCACATAGGGTGAATGTTCTTACGTCGTGCGTGTAAACCCGCACAGGATAAACCAGTGAGTGAATTCCTTATTTAGTGAGACTATCTTAACAAGTGTTTATAATTCTCCGCTAGTTTGAATTAAATTCCCAGTTTAATTTTGTGCAACCTTAGGAAGCATTCAACTTGAGTGAGTTCAAATTTAATAGTACAACATGCTTTAGTTACTTTCTGCTAATTTAAGTTAAAAATTCTCAGTCAGCTATAGTCAAATAGTAAAATTTAAGAAGTCTAAAGTAAAGCTTCGTCCGCCTGACATTGCTTTCAAGTCTAGGAGCTTGTCATTGTTAAATAAAAGTTTTTTAAGTTCAACTTGGTTTGGATGTATTAAGCCTCTTTTCTACAGTGGACGCAAGGCGTGACCCCCACCCCTGAGTGAGCTGAGCCAGTTAACCGGGGATGTAACGATTTTGGAGGGGGTGAGAATTAATCTTACCGCAAAGAGTAGTTGGCGCCCAACAGCAACGTGCAGAACTATTTAGTAAGTTTACTTTACTTTACCTCAGCCCCTGTCCTGTCAATATATATATATATTTGTTTGTGTGTATGTATATATATATAAAGAAGTTTGAAGTTTTCACTAGTTCTTCTTAATCCCTGTGGCTCCTTTCTTTTCTTTTTTCTTTTTTCTTTAATATTGATTCCATGCCCTTTCGAATAAACTAGTTAGAATGTTCTCGCTATGAATCCTTATCCTTTATCTTTAAGTATATCTGTAATATTGTTAAGTTCGGTGGAAAGTAATGGTTCCCTTGAACAATCATAAATTCTTTAGGCTCTAATGATGAAATCATAGATCACGTTGGTGATAGTGAAGGACGGTTCATTCCTGCATAGGCCTTGTTTTCTGAAAATAGAAATGGTTATATTAGATTGATTGATGTCGATTGATTGATATCAAAGAAGGATATACGGACGTCTAGGGCTTTTTCAATTTCCATGGTGAGATCATTGGGGATCTCATTAAAGATATCCTTAATGCTTCGACAACAAGGTTTAAACTCCGATAAGCTTTAATCTTTTAAATTAAATTATCTTCGATAAGTCAGCCGTTTTCTTACTAGACCATATCTTACCAGCTTATTGTCGAAGGCTTCAATTATATCTTTGAACTATTTCAACTGCACGACAGTGATTGTAAAAATGTTGATATGACCAAATATCTATTGGAGTTACAGTATTTTTGTTTTAATGGAATATTGTATCTGTAAATAAAGGGTTTTTTTTCCTTGGGCCTAATATGGTCCGCATACATTACTGAAATTATTGCGACATAAATAGATTCTTCCATTTGCAAAAGTGAAATTGTAGGAGAAAACGAACGAATGACATAATTCCCTAATTGCTGATGTATTGAAATTGATCATTTTCATTGTAATATCAATGTTTCTCAATATGACAATCACTCACTGACATCAATTGGGATTTCCGTGAAATGAATCATCATCTCATAATAATAATCAACAATTTCCTTACAGGACCTGTTTTTTTAAATCATCTATTAATAATATCAATATAACAATTATTTATTTCAAATGTCTTTTATTATAATTAAAATTCAATTTGTTATAATCGTGTATAAGAAACGAAGTAATTACTTTTAATACGAATGTTGAATGATATAATTATGAAACATATCGAAGAAAAAAAACTTTTTATTTCTTAAATACAAAAACAACAGAACAAAAGAAATTGGTTAAAAAAATACATAAAAATCAATATATAAATAATCTTTTATGTTAAAATACCATAACTAATAAAAATATGTGGATTTTTTTAAAAAAAAAAGATATTAATCATAAAACAAATATTAATAAGAATAAGAATTAAAAATTACAAAATCTAATAGAGAAATATAATAGTAATATTGTGTTTAATAATTTTGATAAGATATTTTGTTCAAAAAATGATTATATATCCTTTAATTCATATGAAGTCAAAACATTGATTTTTAAGAATCCTAATTCTGTTGCTTTCTTTTTATCAAATCAAAATGATATTTTAAATATCAGTAAGAATCTAAAAAATACAAATTCCATTGGTTTAGACAATATTTCTACAAAGGTAATTAAAAAAAACCGACTAAAGAAATTTTTTCTCTCTTTCTATTGTTGAATTTGTTAAAAATATCTTTCATTATGAATGTTTATCCTACATCTATTGTACTTATGTATAAAGGAGGCCGCGCGGTTGGCAATGTCGCTTTCCTGAAATATATGCATATATTTAATAAAGTCTGATCTTAGTATAATTATGTTAACACTAAAATACAGTTATCGCGCAGAGCCCTTAGATTATCTAACTTCATTTAATTGCTCCATAAGTAAAGTTCAGTTGAATACACAATTGTAATATCAAATACTTCTACGAATAAATTACAAATATTTTTTTTTATTTTCTTCCAATAGATTAAATATATCAACCAGTCTTTGAATTTCCTCAATATGTATAGCATATTCATATCTTCTTCTATCTTTCTGTAGTTCTCTTTTATATTCTATAACTGCAACTTCATATAAATTCTTCTGGTTTAATCAATCAACTCTTTAACATGTATTCACTGTTCTTTTCACTAAAGTACAAAAATATTTCCTTGCTTCATAATTAACATTTTAATTCCTTCTGAATCATGTCACGAATGTATTCGTGCCCCGCGCTCCGCTCATATCCCTTTTCATCTTTCTTTCTTGACAATATTTTTCTAATATTTCTTTTCTTTTTCTTTCCTGATCATTTCCAACTTCCCATATTTCTCAGTCCTGGCGTCTGTTAGACTGCAAGTTCCCGACAAACTGGCGCCTAGAAACTCTTGTGCCCGTTTTAACGACTTCGGGAATGGCTCGAGAAAGCTCCTCAAAACGGTCCACAAAGGCTATCAGGCCATAAAGCCTATTGTTCACCGTTTAGAGCTTTCTCCCAACTTTCTCCCTTTTGTTATGTGCATCGGGAACGCGGGAAAACAAAGGGCCTGATGTCACAACAACGAGTGGTGTTGCCAGAAGCGATGGTGGGGACAGAAATGTCTCGCCACCCCTCCCAGGAATATAACGGCAGCCCCCGAGAGGAAGGCCTGGACCGCACTTACAAATGTTTTTCACGAAGTCGTAAAATACCGCAACGCAAGAGTCTTCCCTCCGCAGGGAAGGGTTCATTAGAGAACCCTCAATTCGCCAGAGTTCTGAAACCACCGCGTACATATAGAGCGAAATCTATATTTTTTCCACTGCAACAAGGGGTCATCACATTAGGAACAATTATTACATTGCTTGAGGCAGCAATAAAAGGGGAAGAAGAGGAGAAGATTTTATGACATAGCTGAAAAACATTTGCAAGTGCGGTCCAGGCCGAAAGCAGGAGTATCCGAGAAGCAGCGGCCGAAAGCAGGAGTATCCGAGAAGCAGCGGCCGAGAGCAGGAAGCGAGGTTTGGGGAAGACGACACGGTTCCCGCGGGTCCAGTCGTGAAGAACCCCACCCGCATTTACCTTGCTCGGGGTTAATCCACGACGGAAGCAAGCAGCGCTTGAGAAGGCGAGGAGCAGGTAAGACTATCCGAGTTCACGCGGCAAGCGTGTACGGTCGTCGCAGAAAACCTGCCCGTTTTCACCTTTGCTTGGAGCTCGCCCTCTAAGGAAAGTCGGCAGCAATCCGTGTGCGAAAAGGCGAGCATCTGAGAAGACATCGCGGACTCGTGCCGAGATGAGGTTCCGCCAGTCTTCAAACCAGCCGCCTGTTCGCTTTTAGCTGCCGATACCTTCGGAGAAAAGGACTGCGCTCAAGGAAAGAAGAGAAGTTGGCAACACTCTCTTCCATCTTTCGGCGGATTTCCAGTGCATCTCCACGAGTGTCTTCCGGAAAAGGAGACAGATTCCGGTGCGCCCAAGTGTATCTCCGCAGTGCCTAGCGGAACACGTCAAGGCCGTTCCAGCCGCTCTGCGCCGCCAATGAAGGATCTCTCCCCAGTGCCGCCCGGGAGAACATTATCAGCTCAGTACTAATCGTAACAGACAATTATCGAGAGAACATGTAACTTATCTCTTTACTTCAAACAATAAATTTTTCTGTTAGTTTATTCTGAAATAAAACTTCCATCTAACCCTTTTTCTGAGTTTTGCCCTATTCTTTAATTGAAAGGCGCGGCCCTTCTGATAAATCCCCTGCCGCTAGGCTGGCTTTCCACGGCACCTCCCCCTTTTCCCGTCCAAACACCTCACTCCCACCTTTTTCCCCTCTTGTCCCGTGATCGTGGCTTGCTTAGGGATGCATTAGATGGCTTGCGCCCTAAAACAACACATGACAATCATTAATTAAAAATCTCACTATAAGTTCTAAAATAATAACACAGTTTTAATATCAAAGTTCTCTCTTGTTCTTTTAATCTTTTTCTTCACAAAAGATTATTTATCGCTAATACAATTAAAAGTTCCTATTAAATTGAGTTTTTATCTTTAATGGATCTCTCTTTAATATATCTCTTTAATTAATTTGAATTAACCTCTTTTACTTGACGAAATGTCTTCGGTTCCGTTATAGCGATTCATCGTTCCATCGGCGTTTTATGCTGAGTAAGTTAAGTAAAATATTTACTTACAGAAACATCTTTTTCTACGAACATTCTTTAAGGATTCCCTGAATAGAAGAACTGCGTTGTATCACCTTACTTTTATCCTCGGATACTCTGTGATACTTAGCAGTTCCACGTAGATCCACTTCCTCCAATCTCCTGGATCATGTCTGAACGGGCCTTTCTCCACTTAATAATGATTTGGCATCATTTCGTCAATACCACGATTCCAAGCTCCTTTCATTAAAAATTTACTTTAGTAACTTATTAAAATTAACATACATTAAATTAATGCTAACTTCTTTTTAACCCTATATCTCATTCTACTTATTTGAATGAAGGATGAACGACCTATTCCTTCAAGTTAACGAAACTCTATAAACTATCCCTGTGTTTAAACATGAAGACATTTCATTCTTACTAATAATACTTTCGCCTCTCACCAATTGTCTTTTTTATGACAATAGTTATTACTACAGCATCTTTTACAATTGTTTCTTTGCACGTTTTCAATTGATAACAAAAATAATGCAAGTTGTTTTATTTCTTAAATCTATGTTTCAATATGATTTTAAATATTATCTATTACTTTATTTTAAAATCAAAATAAACTATTGAAAAATAACTTTCGATTTTCTAAATAATTATAAATATTGATTATAAATATAAGTATTTATATTGATGATAGTTATAAATGGAATATATATTATAATTATATTATGAAAAGATTACATACTTTTACATATGTATTTCATAATTGAAGAAATAAATATCACTTGGAACCAGCCCCCCTCCCCCACATCAAATTGGGGGCCCAGATACCAAATGCAGTAACACCTCTCTCACGTTATGGTCAAAAATCATAGATTCTTAGCCAAAAATATCGCGAAATTCATAGATTTTTTTCATAGTTCTCCCTTTTAAACATGCAGTAGTTATTAACATTGTTTTTAGAGTAAATTAATTTAACACCAACACCTGTTTTTCCAGCTTTTTCCAAAAGTTTAGAAATGAATTTTAGAAAAAATTCGGTCTATTCAAACATTGTAATGCAGAATAGGTCTATGCAGACGGTTTAAAGTATGATTTAAACTAATACTTATTATATTCAAATCTCTGATATATTCTGTTTTAAATTATAGATTACAACGCTTGTGTTTTTTGACAAAACAACAATTATATAAATAAGTTAATGGACAACATTATTTATAATATTTCTATTAATTATAAGCATCAAACTATAGAAACTAAATTAAAAATAAGAGTTATAAAATACAAAATTCTAAATACTGAAGAAAATTTATCTATAAGACTATTTTAAGCAAATTTTACAAATATAAAAATATTAAAGAAAATTATAATTCCAATATTTTAACAAGATTTGGTTGTTTACAAGGATTTGATTTTTCAAAAATTAAAAATAATTTTGGTTTAAGAACAAATGAATCTTATACTTATTCAAAACTTTTTCGTCAGTTGAACTGAGAAAACTATGATAGCAACAGTATTAGAGTAATAAAAAATCAATTAATTTCTGATGTGATACGCCCGAAAGCAGAATGTTTTTTATCTTTCTGCGACGATTGATGCTAAGACGAAAAACTATCTGGAGGTGCGGAAAAAAAAAAACGAACCTTCAAATCGACAACCAAAAAAAAAAACGGAATCTCCGAATCGACAACCAAAAAAAAAAAAAAAAACGAATCTTCAAATCGACAACCAAAAAAAAAAGACCCCTGTTCTATACGATATCTTTCTGCAGCCCTCACTTTCGTTTTGCGACATTGTCGCCCCGTCGCTCGATATTCTGCTTTGGGGGTGATACGTAATAGAAAATTATAAGAAATTTCTAATTGTAACCTAAATTAATTAAACTAATCTTATGGCACACATTAAATTTCCAGCACCTATAATACAGGACTGGACTTTTATAATAGGACTGGAAAACCCAGAAAAGATACAACAATGGTAACACAAATAAAAAAGCTTAGTCTACTATGGAGATGTTTCAATACCTCAGAATCCTTCCAACTTTGCCGAAATTTCTAGAATACTTACTAAATACGACATCAGTGTTACAGCACTCGCTGATAATACATATGTCAGAAAATTATTCAAAAACAAATGCCTCATCTGCCCGACAAGTTACAAAGAAGAAGAACTGTTCTATATGGAGGGTTCAAATGCATAAACAATTCTTGCATTTGCATAGGAGAGACAGGAAGAACCTTAAAAACCCTTATAAATGAACACTGTAGAGCCCTAAAAAGACAGGACTATAATTATGCTACGGTATTGCATGTAAGAAATACGAAACATACCCTCGACTTGGAAAATCCTCAAGTGTTAGGAGCAGCGCCTAACAAGTTTATTCGAAAGAGCCTGGAATCAGTATTAAAGAAACAAGAAAAGAAAGGAGACATGGATTAAGAAGAACTAGTGAAAACTTCAAACTTCTTTATACACACACACACACACACACACACACACACACACACACACACACACA
>JAFIDM010001028.1:3285110-3300821 GCA_023159025.1 Thereuonema tuberculata
TTATACAAAATTATATAATTACATAAATTAAAAGCATAAAAAAAAATACAAATATAAATCACACAGGAATATAAAGCCATTGTTTTATTTAATTTACTAAAGAAATACTAAGAGAAAAAAAATTAATTAATTATAAATTTAGAAATATAATTGTAATATTAATCTTGTTAATAATTAAGTTAAAAAAAAGAAGAAAAAATATAAATCTTAATTATGTTTTTACATTATAATAAATTTTACTTAATTATACATTTTTTGTAGTAAGTAAATAATTATTCTGTCAAATAAAAAAGTGAATAAACTACAAAACAAAGATAAGGTACAGCGAGGAGAGATTGCGCACAAAGAGGTTCGGAAGGAAAGAGTAGAGTGCTCGCACAGCGACTCCATATAGTTGTACAGGAGCAATAGTGGAAGTGCAGGTTATTTGTTCCGAGCGTTTAGGATAAAACGTCGCTATTTTGCATTGTTGCCCAATTTAAGTGCTTGAATTTTTGTATCTCTTTCTCTGAATTTTATAGAATGGCAATAGTACAAACTATTTTTAAATTAAACGGTTTCGCATGAGGCTACTAACCTAGACGAACATTGCGAACACCAACGGTTCTTTCTAGAAGCGGCCATATTTAAATAAAAGGCCGCGCGATCTCTCCTACCGAAATGGGAGAGTTGGCGCATCTGCTACTTAGAAGAGATGGCGCATTGTTCCCATTCGTTTTCATGCTAGGAGAGATTACGCAGCTCATTGATAATTTTGCATAAATTGCAAATTATATGTAAAACAACAATGATTTAATTTTGAAACAATTTTTGAAAAAAAAAATTGAAATTAATTTTGGTAATAAATTAATTTGCTGAAAAGTAATTTTGTAAAAAATAATAAAATTGTTGTTAAATTAATTTTATATAAACATATTTATTAATAAATTAATTTTATACAAATATTTTTGTCAATTTATTAACAATTAACTTACTACTAAATAATTTTTTTTAACTAAAAATAAATTTTGCTAAAAAATGAAGTTTTTTTTTCTTTTGGCTAATAAGTATTATGCGTTGATCTTTTTTTAATACATTTTTTTCGTATTTTTTAAGTTTACAATGCCAAATATTTACAAAAGGCAATCGAAGAAAGGATCCTGGACGAAGAATCTTAAAATTCGTTCATTTTTCTGTTCTTCAATCATTAGGTTGAAATATTCACTCCTAATGCAACAATATTTGTTTACAAAAACCTTACATTAATGTCATTTAAGGGTAATTATTATTGTTAACAATTTAATTGTAGTTATTATTGAGAACTATCTCTACTACCAATGTGCGCAATCTTTCCGACCCTATTAGGAGAGATTGCGCAAAATAGTTTTCTAAGTTTTATTACAACTGTTCTATTAGATTAAAGCATAACAACAAAATGGCAATGAAAATGCATACAAAACAAATCAAGTCACAATTATTCATGAATAGATTAGTAAAAAATTGAAAATTAGATTGTTTTTTCTTTTTCTGTTGAATTGTGCACAATCTCTCCTACCTTTACCTTAGATAAAAATAGTTTATAAGTGAAATAAAAATGAAAGGAAGAAAGCTATCAGTAAAGAAAGACTGGGAAAACATTCCTACAGTTGCACTTAAAGGAAATTCGAAAAAAACTAATTGAGAAGTGGATCAGGTAGACATCAGTGGTGAGGTCACTTCGACGATTCCATTCAATATTGAAGGGGCAAAGGATGCAATTTCATCAAACGTGTTTGTCAGTGGACGAAGAAAAAAAACTGAAAGAAAGAAAATAAAATGCATCTTAATCTCGTTCACAGGACAGCTGTTTCGATAAATTCAAACAAAGAAAATGGCTTCTGAAAGTGAAACTGTAAGAAAATAAAACAGTAAAGGATGTTATCTCTGTCTGAATTTCAAGGATTCTCTCTGATTATTTTTTCATTTCCTTGATTTTCCTATTTTGCGTTTAACGTTAGCTTATTGATGGATTACACGAAACAAGCCGAAAATAGAGGCTCCAACGATCAAAAAGGGAAGCAATGGACAGAAGTTTCCAGAACAACCCATTTTTTTTTTTTTTTTATGAGACGCATTTTCAGACCAAGAATAAAAAGAAAACTTCTTTTAGACCCAAATTTAGACTAAAAAAAGGAGAGGAAATATTTCAAACTAATCATCACTAAAAGAAATGAAATAAGAATTAAAAGGGTTCATCAAAGATACAAAGATTGGATATAAATTACACAAAATATGAAATTATATGTTTTACTTAAAAAATACATTTGATTATTAAAGAAAAATGAGAAAAATCACAAAAAATTTCTCTTTAGTTTTAATTACTTTTTTTTTTAATTTATGAACCTTTTTCAACGTCTGCGAAAAGAAGTTTGAAATATTTCATTTGGATTTGTAGATTTCTTATTCGGTCATTGGTGAATATTCAAAAATTTTCTAATTCCTTTATTTCGTTGTTTTAGAATTCTGTTACATTATCAGGTTTCAATAGTTTCATTTCGTTATTTATAAACGATATTTATACGAGTTTTTATTTGATAACTGTTATATAAATGAAAAAATATTTTATTCTTTAAAATAATGTTTTGTTTAAATTTAAAAGTAAAGAGTTTGCTGAGATACAGGAAAAATACGCTCCTATGTCAAAGGGATCAAATACAGAAGACGATTTCCACTGGTGTCACTGTTCTATCGATTGAAGAGTCCAACGTGAACTCCTTTCTGTTAATGGTTTGTTGGATTGAAATGATGCATTCAAATCAGTTTAATTTTTCGAAAATTTAAATTCCAAACGAGTTTTAATCAAAACAAGTTGATTTATTAATTAACTTAAAAGTAATTAACGTGTGTAAATTGAATTATTGAAGAATTTTAGGCCACCCACACATCACAATTAAAAATAAAATTTATGTACAAATAAAATACACGAGCGCTTTCGAAATGGTCTTCAGTTCTTTGTCAAGTCATCAGAATACAACAAGGTTCAGAACATAACCTTGTTTAAAATCTAGTGGAACATCAGAGGGTTTCGTTGAAAGTTAGGGAACAAGTCAAAGCTTCATTCGGACATGGAAAAGAAAATCATAATTTAAAAAGTGAATCAATATCTTATCAAATAAATAAATTTGTGAACAAAAACAAAACAAATTACAAACACTTAGTACTTTCGAAATGGTACTTTCATTTATTATTGGTACTTAGTACTTTCATTTATTTTAATTACAAACATTTATGTCGGCTGTGGACGTCGTCCTCTTTTATGCTGATAAAGACAATCTACAAATTATATTGAATATCATGGACAGCACGAATAACGATATTCATTTTAAAATAAAACAAGAAACCGAAGCATCTATTCCATTTTTAGACACTTTTAATACTAGATCACAAACCGGATTTAATACGGTTTATCGAAAGCCCTCCAATACAGGTATCCCTTTAAATTTTAATTGAGCATTTCAGAGGAACGTCGTCAGCATGGCGATCGATAGAGCTTTTGTTGTTTCTAGTTCAGAACAATTATTTTTGAAAGAAATTAAGAAAATTAAATCCTTGTTAGTTTCTAATGATTATTCAATGACATTCACTGCACGACATATTGCCAGTACCCTCGAATGTATATACAATAGTAATATAAATAGTAATATATGTTATGTGTCTATTCCGTATATTTCCAGCCCTTAAGAGCATATTGAGTAATCTTAATATCTCCCTCACTTCTTCTATTACACAAACCATAACTGAACGTTTTGTAACAAAAGACAAAGCAGTTGATACCAATACAAGGGGTGTGGTTTATGCAATTTCATGCAACGAAGATCGATGTACATATATTGGTGAGATTCACCAAGCATTGAAGAAACGTATAGCAGAGCACGCTAATGCGGTAAGATGCAAAGATTTTAATTATTCAACAATATGCCATGTTTATAATACTAAGCATTCTTTAAATTATCATAAACCTCAAATCATATGTCAGGAATTAAACGACTTCAAAAGCGAATGTAAGGAGTCCTATTTCATTCTTACTGATAAATGATTTTATAATTACAATTTATCTGTTTTTATTATTCCACAGTTTCATAAGTGTTTGTAATTTGTTTTGTTTTTGTTCACAAATTTGTTAATTTGATAAGATATTGATTCACTTTTAAATTATGAGATTTTTTTTTCATGTCCGAATGAAGCTTTGACTTGTTTCCTAACTTTCAATGAAACCTTCTGATGTTCCACTGGATTTTAAACCTTATCTTCTGAACCTTGTTGTATTCTGATGACTTGACAAAGAAATCTAGACCATTTCGAAAGTACTCATGTATTTTAATTATACATAAATTTTCTTTTTCATTGTGATGTCCTAAAAATTCTTGGCCTAAAATTATTCAATAATTAAAAGTATCTTAAAATAAGCTTTTTCTGTCAAATGAGAATTTTAAAAGTTCTCTATAATCTTAAATTAACAAAGGTTTATTTTATTTTTTTTATTTTTTAATCCTTCGCATTTAATATATAATTCTTTTGGTTTTTAATTTCTACTTAATTAGATTAGAATTTTAAGAAAAAATTATTTCGAAATTAATAATTTGATTTAAAAAAAATTACAAATTATGAAATGATTATAATAAGATACTCATTTCTTTTGTAAAAGAACAAAAACTTTTGATAATAGATGAGTACTCAAAGGATTTTTACTTCGACGGGGGGAGGGAACAGTTAAAGGAACAAACAAATAAAAAGAGTCAAAATTTTCGACAGTGAACAGGGAGGGGGTCAATTTTTATTCTCTTTTTTCCTTTTTTTTTTATTTATTAACAGATATTTTTAGAAAGTACAAATTTATTAGTTTATTTTATAAAATGACATTGAGGACGAACGAATTCCTATAAGAACCCATGGGAAGATCATGACCCCAATAAACACTATTCATTGTAATTATATAAGATTTCTAAAATACAATATTCCCTGTTTTTATAAAAAATTTTGATAAATTAAATCATTCTTTGTTTTCTTTTGAAATTTATAAGTTTTTAAAAAGTTCAAGAATTGTATTTCTTAGATAACATAATAAAGTTATTTCCTTTTTCGTTTAATTTTATTTCTTATTTATTTATTAGGTTAAACAAATAGTAAATTAATCAAGAATATCTCGGCATTTCTTGGGTCAATTTATCGGGAATAATTTTATCTAGGTTTTGGCGGGAATACGGATGAAATGAAATTCAGCAAATAAAAACCACCAAATAATTAATATTTTTTTTATTAAAATTCATGAAAAAAAAGCTTTTAAATGGTTTTTAGGATGAGATTCTGAATTAAATAAATAATAAAAAAAATCATGAACCAGGAGGAACAAAAGAAAAAAAATTATAAAGTTAAGAAAATAGTTTTTTTTTTTTTTTTTTTTTTTTTTTAATGTTAACCAGTCTTATTAGGTGCAATTAGATTAATTACACCTGTGTTATAGGTGCTGGAAATTTGTTATATGACTTATAAAGTTGAGATTACAAGCATAGATTAAAAGTTTTTTCTTATTTTATCGTTAATTATATCATAGATTAATTGATTTTTAATGCATTTAATGCTATTACTAGTATAATTTTCCCAATTTATTTGACTAAATAATTTAAATTTGACATAATTGTCTAATCTAAGACCAAAATTATTATTTGGTTTATTAATTTCAAAAATATTTAGCCAATTATTTCTAGTCGAAATACAGATTTGTAGTTTTGTTTTTTGTCTCTAATTTTGTAGAAATTGTTCAAAACAGTTTTATAAATAAATTTTTCTTCTATTTTTAATATTTTATATTTATAACGAATTTTTAATTTTTGTTCAGAAGTTTCGTTTTTATAATTAATGTAAATGCTATTAAAAATCTTTAAAATCAATTTATTAATATTATCAATTTGACGTTGATTTAAAAAAATTCAACAACTTAATCCATAATCTAAAATAGAATCAACTAATGTCTTATAAATTATAAGTTTTTGCTTTAAAGGGTAGATGTGTTTTAAATGATAAAACATATAAGTGAAAGTATGTAGTTTTTTAACAATATAGTTATAGTGAAAATTCCAATTGTTATTATCATCGATGAAAACACCTAAATACTTTTGATTATTTACATAATCAATAGCATTACAGTTACAGTCATTACTTATAATTGAATTTATGTTATTTATGTTACATCATGAATATTCATGTAAAATAAAAGATTTATTATAATAAATTTTTTTATTTTTATTCTTAATAACCATAATTTTGGTTTTTTTATGATTGATCGTCATTTTATTATTGAAAGACCATTTAGATATATTGTTCAAGTCTTGTTGAAGAAGTTCGAAAGCAATGTCTTGGTTTTTGTTACTATTTAATATTAAAATATCATCTGCATATATATAGATTGAAGAGTGTTTAATGCACTTGCATATAGAGTTTATGTACAAAATAAATAAAATAGGTCCTAAATTTGAGCCTTGTGGTACACCATTTTTTATATTGTAAGTTTTACTAATGTTATCTTTAATTTTTATTTTAAATTTTCTGTTTTCAAGGTACTTTTTCAATAGGTTATGTACATTACCTCTTATTCCATAATTTTCTAATTTTTTTAAGAGAATAGAATGATTAACGTTATGAAATGCTTTACTAAAATCTATTAATGCAATATATGTTATTTTTCCGTCATTTAAGTTTTTATTTATATTATTGTTTAAATTATGTAGGAGTTTAGTTGTACTACTGTTATTTTGATAAGCATATTGATTATTGTTGAGGATTTTCATTTTTGTAACATAATTATATATAGATATATATATCTAACTTTCAATAATTTTTGAAATATTAGAGAGAATTGAGATTGGTCTGTAATTGTCAAAAATATTGTATTTACCACTTTTATGTATTGGAATGATATAAGCAATCTTCCACAAATTTGGATATTTATTGGTTTGAACGATATTTCTAAATAATTCCATAAGAAATAAAGAAACTGTGTCTTTATTGTTATTAATTTCATTAATAGTTATATTATCAACACCAGCACTGTAAGTTTTTCTTAAATTATGAATTATTTGTAGAATATCATTTTGGCTAGGCAGAAATAAAACCATAGACTTAGGGTTGTTAGGCTCATTAACTTTATAATTTTGTAAATTAAAATGATCAAAATTACTTTGAATTTTATAATTAAAAACTTTTGAAAATTTTGAATTAATTATGTTAATATCATAATTAGCTAATAATTTATTAATTTCTCGATTGTCATTTTTGCTTTTGTTATTACTAATGTCACTTTTTATGATTTTCCACATATTATTTGAATGTAAACTATTCTCAAAGAGTTTATTTATATACTATATATTATATATAGTTAGAGAAAGGATTTCAGTTTTTACTATTATAACATTTTATATCTCATAAAAACTCTTTTTTTTTTTGCCATTAATTATGTAATTTATTTTTTTAAATTGAAGACGTCATCTGTTGACGTCATTGTGTTCACGTTAGAATAAAAAAGAGAAATAATCGGAAGTAGAAGTGAATTTGTTGTGTAAGGAAAAGAATGTGTTATTTCGATTGGTCAGTTTATTGGTTCCGATTAAGAAATGGGTCAGTGTGAGATGGTAAGTCATTGTCCCAAGTACAAGAAGAAGAAGAGAAAACAATTTGTCTTCATTTCCATTTCGTTGGTTGGTTTCTGTGGATGACTGTCACGTGACTACAAAACTATATAAGAGTCTCGTTCCCAGACTCTGAGGAAAGGATTAACCTCTGTCACATCATGGTAAGAAAGTCTTTGGCCTCTTCTCACGGCTTGTTTTTGTGTGTGTTTCTTAACTAATGAATTATAGTTAAATTGTTTAAGCAGCTTCATTATTATCGAAGTTTAATTACAATTCAGTTTTCAAAACTTAAGTTTATCAATTATTCTACAAAATAACAATAATCTCTAATATGTTGATAAAATAGCATTTTTTATTTTCCTCTGCCAATATTTTTAAATCGTTCTTTCGGTTGTAACTTAATGTATTTTTTCTTTTTATTCAGAAATGTAATTATTTCGAACAGTTTTTAGAATCATAAATAGAAAACATAATTCTTATTCATTTCTTATTTATACATGAAAAAAAAAGAAGATTTAATGAATAATTACATGTTCAATTTATTAAATTTGTTAAATTTGTTAAAGGGAAAACATTCTAATATTTTTATGATTTTGGAAGTAAATAACAAAAGAACTGAATAAAAGTCCTTGAAAAACAGTCCCAAGGTGATTGTATCCCGTGATCCGAGGGGTTCCCCAGGGAGGTTATTCTAAGTGATTCTTAACTTCAATATCTGATCATCAACTTAATTTCAACTTTTCCGTTTCCTAAGAGAAATGTTTGAAATTATAAACATAATCAATTATTTCCTTTTCATATGTTTAATTTCTATCTTTGTATCATCTGAAGAAGAAGGAAGTGATCCATATCATGAAGTTCTTTATTGTTTATTATATCCTTATAATCTTTGTGTGTTTGGTCCTTTTTATTAATATTTATACACTCAGGATAGATAAAGTTCATATTTCCTAGGTTGTTATTGTTATTATTTTGTAAAAGTTTCAAGCCTTGGGTTTCCCCAGCAAAGACAAAATGGCGGGTTTAGGACCAAAGCACATATTGCCAAGTGCAAGAATTATTATTATTTATTATTATTATTATTAATTAGTTAGTTACTTCGACATTCCTTATAGAAATACTAATGAAGAGATTACGATTATTTAAGTTAATTGTTACCTATATGCTTTTAATGTAACTCTATATTAATGTACGTAACTCATACTTTTCTCGTATATTTACGACACTTCAGTATATAATTTCTTTTAAAAATTCTTTCATTTTCGTTTCATGGAAATATAAACATTAAACTTCATTTTAAACCTAAAAAATAAATTAATAATAATTTTAAATAAATATAAAATAATGAAGAAATTTTGATTTGTTCGAAAACCGAAGCATCATGAAGATAATTTAAACAAAATAAAAAACACATTTTGACGGATTAAATGAGTTTAATTTTTATTAGTACCATTTTGATTCCTATAGATCCTAGAATTTATTTGATTCTTATTCTAAATCTGTTCTAATCTTCATGAGATAAAATGAATTTTGTTCACTTAATTGTTTGTAGAAAGTAAAAGTATAATTTTTTTCCTGTTTGCGTAAAAACACGAAACAACAGGAAAACTAGAAGCCGAAAGTTATATAGAAAAGTAAAGGAACTAAAAGTGGGTTACGTTGTGTCAATGGCTTCCAAGGAAGTTCAATCGTCTCTTTATCAAACATTAGAAGAAACAAGATCTCACTTTCGAATTTATTATATCATAAGAATAACTATAACTATTATAAATAATTATTAATTCAAATGAAGGAAAAAAAACAACCACGATTTCTTAAAGGGAATAATTCCTTTTTTAGTAGTGAATGTCCTAAATTGCCGGTTTTCTAACTATCACAAACACCCCTTGCTCTATAAACGAGGAAAGGAGTGGGTGCTTTTTCTTTCTATTCTGTCTGAGTTGATTCCAAAGGAAGTTGTGATTTGCCAAAGTCTATAAAAAGCTCAGTAATCATTTCATATTAAACAACTTTTTTTTCAAATTACAAAGAATAAGAACAGATAATCAGAACAAAACAAATGTTGATTTTTTTTTTAAACGTCTGACAATAAGTTTCTTTTTTTAAAACAATTGTTTTTCCAGTTTCGTTAATTATAGTTTTAACACAACTTAAAACCTTTTTTTTTCTTTTATACTTTTTCCCCTAAATTATCACAGATAACGAAATTATTTGATGCCACGTAGATTTCTTGGGTGAATTTCGTCTGATGGTTTTTTTTTTTTTTTTTTTTTTTATCGGGAAAACCATGGTGATATTATTATGAGAGAAACGTTGTAAGAAAGCCTTCCTCTTGGGAAATAAAATCAATAAATAAATGAATTTTATAGCTTTGAATTAGTGTACTTATTATTTTTATTTTTCCAGTTTCATTAGGGGGCGTCCAGTAATTACGTGAGATGTTTTTTTAAAAAATGTGGACCCCCCCCCTCTCCCCCTTGGTGAAATTTGGTAGGTCCCCCTCCCTCCTCCCCCTCACGTGAGATTTCAAAAAGTCAAAAAATCTGTTATAATAAGTATATTCGCTGAATTAAAAAGTTGACGTGAAATTTTCATTGACCCCCCCCCCCTTTAATTGAAATTTGGTGAGATTTGCCCCCCCCCCCATTTTGAGCTCACGTAATTAATGAACGCATTAAACCCATTTCTTTTGTAAAATCATTTTAACTTGTGACAAAGTAATTTTTCTAAATAAAAAACAATTAAGACACATAATAAAATAAATAAAATGTAAATTACAATAAAACCTATACAGTTTTTTTTTACAGCCACGTGAAGTAATCTTCGTCATCTTAAATCATTTCCTTATAAACGTGGCTAAGTGGCCTAAAATCGGACCAAAAATGTACAGGTTTTATTTTAATTTACCTTTTATTTATTTTATTATGTGTCTGTCCTAATTATTTTGTATTTTGTATGTCTCTGCATTTTCTTCTCAAAGAATTAAACTTTTCCCTCTCATTTTTATTTTTTAATATCTGATGGAAAATTAAGATTTTTAAGTTGGCAGTGAAAGAATTGAATGAAATATTCAAAGCTTCAAATTGATCCAAGAAAAAGGAAAGGAATAAAGAAACTTGTCGATTGACGTAGAAAATGACCATTTCAAAGGGAAGGGATGACTAATATTTTGTTTTCTTTCCAGGAACTTCGTTCTGTCCTATTAGATGCTGCTGTTGGGGTTTTGATTGTGGCTATTCTTGCCACCCCCACCTCCTTTGGTAAATCCATTCACAAAAGAGAATCTGATGACGCAGCAGGAGGTCTGTTGAAAGTAGCCATGGATCTTCTTGGATCTGTTCAACAAGCAGCCTCGGATGTCGTAGGTGCAATCCCCAGTGAAGGCAACTCGCATTTCACCAGACGACAGACACTTCGACAAATTGTCAAAAACCTTCAGGATTCCGCCATTAAAGCCTTGAGTGGAACCACAGATGCTTTGAAGAAAACGGTAAATCCCTAATTCTAATCTCTGCCTCTATTTGTACAGATTAATAATTATTAGGTTGATAGGTTTTGTTTTTGTTTTTGTTTTTGTTTTTTTAATTTTCCCGATGACCTAGAGACTTGATACTTTAAACATAGCTCAGAAATGGATGACAATGCAATATTAACTCCTTTCTTAATGTTAAGAAAGACAGGTCCCTAAAATACATTGTTTGTTCGTTAGGGAACCTAATTCTTCGGATGACAGGTCGGTGCGGCGCTGCGTTGCCGACGCGCGCTATCAGTGTTTTTGCAAATGGCCGCATGGCGCTGTAGCTGTCGCAAAAGCGACGCCTACAGAAGGAGAAGCAACAGAAGAGAAACTGAAATAAACCTGAAATTAACCACATGTCTCTGTTATAATCTCATCAAAATGTTTAAAATCGACTGAAAAATTTCATACACCAAAGACTAAAAAGCAGAAAATAATTATTTAAAAAAATATATTTTTTAAATATTTCTGTTTACAAACATAAATTACCTCAAAACAGAAAATTAAAATAAAAAGTTAATAAAATCGAAAAAATTACTTTTTTTTGTCCATAAGAGATTGAAAGGAACGCAAAGAATAGAAGAAATTTACAGGATTAAAACTAAATGAATTACGCCTCGGAAAGAAAAATAAAATAGAATCATCAGAAATTAGGTTCCTAAGTTCATACATAAGAAAAAAATAAAAGAGAACAACTGGAAGAATTTATTTTTTATTTCCAATGGCGAGCAAAACAAAACGTTACACAGACAAGCTAATCCAATTAAACAGAACACAGATGTAAAAAGTTCAATTAGAAGATAACAAAAGTTTATTGGCCCATGCGGTCTCTTGCCTCCCAATATCGCTCCCAAAATAAAGTTGAAAATAGCGCTGGGCAGCGGAGAAGGTGAGGCCGGTCCATCTCTTCCTTAAGGTCGCAAAGCATGCATAGCGGACTGTCCAGAATGTCAAACCGGTGGAGATGTTTCGCAAGGCAGTCGTGTCCTGTAGCCAACCGGAATTCGGCGACAGCCCTTTTCTTTGGCCAGTCAGGAAGTTCATGAATTAAAATTGGAAGAATTAAAATGTTTCGTAACCGTTACATAAATACGACGCATGCATGGTTTATTTATATTTTGATCTTTTCAAATTCAAAAGAAAAGAATTGAAGATTTAAAATACGTTGTTAAACGTATGTTTGATGCCAAGGACGAGCCACAGGAGATAACAATGATCCATTTCGATGCGATTTTAAATCAATTCCACTATGAATAAACACATTACAACCTACCTTCTTTACAGAGTGTGAAGTGTTTGAATAAATGCAATTGAACTACTTCAGAAGTGTTTACTACCTCCAAACAGCTGAGATTTAGTGAATCTTTCTATTTTAATGAGTTGTTTGTGTTGCTTTTAACTGTGGTCTGCATTTCTTGTGTGAAAATTGTCTTAAGTTATTATTATCAGAAACGAAAGAATACAACTATTCAGATGCAGATTCTTTGAGGGTTTCGTTTGTATCCATTCCAAGACTTATCTTCGTAACAACAACGATATTCCTTGAAATTCATGAATCATCAAATGTCGAATTGGTTTCTCCGAGTGACGATGAAGCAGCGATTGTTAATGAACTGGGTCTGCAATGAACGAACTTCAAAAATAGATCCGGAAAATCGTATTTTATCTGGTATCAGATTGCAAAAGTACCTTTTAATTTGTTTCTATGGATTTGCTTTTAAGAAATTGTCTGATGAATAATCACGGATTCATTTATTTTATTAACAAAATAACAGGTTATTATTAGAGTAAATGCATCTAATTTTATTTTAAAAGTGTTTAAATTAAAAAAACTCAAGGCAGGGAGGGGATTTCATTGACTCAGAAATTTCCAGAAACTACTAGAAATGGTTTTAAAGAAAGGATATTCTTCATTGATAACAATAACACTCTAAATCATTCAAATTCTGTCTAATTTTAGAAAAGCTTTTTTAACTTAAGAACAATTAATTAGTCTCTAAAATGATTAATCAAATCATAATTACAGAAACTCAAAAAAAATAATAATAAAAGCTTTTTTACTAGACCTAAGATCCAAACCATTTTGATTTAATTTCGTTTTTTCTATTAATTAGAATCAATTGGGACTAAAACCATCGAAAGAATAAAAGTATAGGAAGTCATTGGCTTTCCTTTAAACGCATTCCTATGATTTGACACTTTCTAATTGATTTTTCATTTTTAATAAAAATTTATAAAATCATTTCTTTTATTTTCTTTCTAGGTTGGTCAGGCGTCCGCAGGTAAAGGACGAATTGTAGATGATGATGAAGAGGAAGAAAAGAAAGAACGGACGGATGATGAATGACCTTCTCCTTCTGTCATCACCATCTTGGCCTTTGAAGCGTTGTTTTTTACAAGAGAGTTCTGGAATAAAACGACTGTTCCCCAAGCCCTCCATTAGTTCCTATCACACAATGATACGCCTTCACTGGATTTTATCTTGAATAATGACGTCATTGATGGCGTCACGAGGTTCTTGTAAATATCTCTTAATCGTTTCACTAATTTTGAATCTGAGATTCACATTGTATTTGATTTTTATTAACTTTTTTTAATAAATGTTTTGTCTTAAAGCCTTTTGTTCCTATATTTTTTTATTTATTTTGTTTCAGTAGAGTTCATTTCTTTTTCAAACACATTTATTTTGAATGATTTGAACTTGTTATTTTGAATAGCATTTGGTAGGGAATTAAGTCTTTTTTTAACAAATGTAGAGTTGTTTTTTTTAAAGAATCTTACGACAGGAATTATTACTATGAGAAAAGATTTCTTTTGATGTTTACAGTGAGGATAATTTATTCCGTTCAACAACTTTTTTTAAAAAGTTTATAAAAATAAAAAAAATTCTTTTTCTGTTTGTCAAGATATTTTTGTCTTTGGCTTCTGTGTGACTATTTTACGTTATTTACTATGAAATTCTTATTCCTTGTGAATGGCAGAATATTAATAGGATTTTGTTAGAAATGTCATTAGTTTAAGAATTAGGTAAAAGCAAAACTGAAGATGAAATCCTTCAGCTAATTTCAAAGCATTTATTACGTCTTTGTATTCGTTCTTTTATAGAGGACGAAAATATTTTTTTTTTACGATTATTTAATAATTTAGCAAATATCTCACTGTATTTTAGATAAGTTCTAGTTAGACAAAATACAATTCTTACAATAGCAACTGATTCGTTCATTTTTTTCCGAGTCTATCATTCATTGCAATCCAAGTTTTTTTTTTACATTACTCATATAAAGGATATTTACTTAAAAATTAGAAAGTATAGAAATACAATCGATAAAAATATAAAATTAATTACATAATCCTTAGTTATTATTTATATTTCTTGTTATTTATTTTGTTGTTTGTTTGTTTGTTTTTCTTTTTGGCTGGAAAATTGTCCTTTTGATTAAACTCTCAGAAACTACATCACAGGTGTACAGCTAATAAGTACAACTAAATAGATCTGATAAACATTAAAAAAAAAATTCAAATCTATATTATATAGACTTTATATTATATATTAGAATAAGTCAAAATGGTTCTTATAAAGTGTTTTGTTGCAAAAAAACAATCATATCGAGGCTTGGGATTGTAATCCAGTTCTAGTTTCACAATTTTACTCCATATCTATTTGTCTGCTGCTTTTTTGATTTTGTTGCCGAATCTGATTTGAAACTTAATTGATATTTAGACAAAATGTTTTATTAAGTTCAAAGTTTTAACAGTTAATTAAAACACATTGATTCCTAATTTACAAAAGAATTTATAACGATCTGTTTTCTCTGAAATATTAGAACTCTTGTGCTGGGAAATCGAATATCCCATTCACTCCATTTCTCTGATTGGCTGAATCCAACCAATGAAAAGGATTAAGGTTTCGAAGGATCCCAATCACGAATCCCAGGAAATGGAGAAACTTGGTTTGAATTGTGTGGAGAAGCGAGGAGCGAACAGCAGCGATGGATTCCTTCACGTGGTGGTATTTGGTTCGGAGATCTTGAAATAGAAGATGGACAACTCCGAGGAAAGAAGGCTGATCTGTCTGAAGAAAAGAAAAAAAATAGTCATCTTCAAATACTGAATCATAGGAGAAATTGAAAAGAATCAGAACAAAGAGCCTTTATTTTAAAATCAAACGATAAGAAAATCATTACTTGCTACTGTATCTTCGCAGAGTTTTCCCGCTGTCCGGCGAAGAGTGTTAAGATACAAATCAGAGAAAAGAAACTGTGTTGTTTTTTTTCCCATTGATTAAAAAAAAGTAGTTTAGGAATCGATCACTTGGTTCTACGAAGAATATCTTCAATAGAATAAGAATGAAATAAAAAAACTGTTTCTAATACACCGACTTTTTCTTTGTATAAAAGCAATGAAAGGAAAAATAATTGACTCTATTTATTATTTGTGTTTATTATTTCTCAGACTGTCGTTGATGGGTGACATATACAGTGTAACCTCCTATAGCGGACACTCTGAATAGCGGACACCTCTAATTAGCGGACATTGTTGCGGGTCCCAGTC